>VZTI01002355.1:0-39533 GCA_013397865.1 Struthidea cinerea | reverse complement strand
TCTGTAAACGAAAAAAAACAACTTAAAGCCACTCTTCCCAGAAAAAAAACGGGTCCCGGAAATACAGAGTGTGAGTTTTCTTTTGAAAAAACTTAATGGCTCTGGTTTTGCTCACTCTTAAACTTACCTGTTATTCTTAGTGGTTTGCTTCCCCATCTTGGTCTACTGGGGTTAGGCAGGCAAATCGGCCGGTTGTTTCCTTGGTGGATTCCTCTGGTTTCATCGGTTGTGTGTCCAGTGGATGCTGGGTCTTTCTGTACAGCCGGCAGGGTGTTGTGGAGTTTTTCCGGAGAACTCCCAGAGGTGTGGTGTCAGCGTTATGTGGGAAACACCTGTGCTCTGGCCGGTGCTTGTCTAGTTAATGTGCTCTTGCGTATTCCGTTGATTGGAAAGGATATTTTTACCTACAGAAGGCATGGATGGTTTTCTTTGAAGTTGAGAAATCTGAGACTTGAAATGAAAAGTAGATGGTGTTTGGTGGAGAAGTTAAACATAGCAGAGTGGAGTTTGCACCTTTTCTGAATGCTGCTTGGTTTTGTTTGTGTTGTCTTAGTCCACTGCAAATCTTCAGCTTGTTTTCAGTATTGTGAAGAGGAGTGTATGCAACATTGTGGTTGCTGTACTGGAAATCCATCTAATGATTTGGGGTTTTCTTCTAAATGGGAAGTTCCTTGTGCATGAAAGATTTATCTGCTGCTTGAAGCAGGTGTGTTTTTGCATGAAACGGTTTTTCAGGTGATTACATTTTTCTCTCTTTGTAAACTGCTGCTTGACACTGCTATACATGGGAGTATATAGTTGAGTCCTTCTAATACAGGATTGCATGTTTCTCTTAAAGGTCTAATAAAAAAAAGTCTTACTTTTCTAAATGCATTTGCCATTTTAATATAAGTCTGTATAGTGTAGTTGTATCTTTCTCACTTGTAAGTCTGCCACTAATGTCCTGGAAGATGTGCCAATATCTATGTTTGTTTTAATTCCCTCTGTTAGGGAGTTTGTGAAGGGTTTGTTAGTACTTCTTGCTCTAAGTTTGCTTTGGTAATGATGCTTGTAACTGAAACCAGCTTGTTGGGGGTTGTGTGAGGAGGAGGCAGTTATCTCTTCTTAGTGAGATTCATTCCTCAATGGCTTTCCGAAGAATCACAGTTTTAGTGTGAGGTGGTCTGCCAAGTAATGAAAGAGCAAAGGTTTTCCATCCCATCTTTGAATACAAAATACATGTGTTGCCACTTAAAATGCTTGGCTTTTTTATTGAGTTGTAATCCTGGGAAGATAATTTTTATAAAGGGATGAAAAAAAATGGGCATTTGATCAGGATTTGGGTGATGAAATGGCAGATTACAAATGAAAATAGACTATCTTATGTGAGTTCTTGCTGTGGACTCTGTGGAGTTGACTGCCTAGACATGGCTGTGAAATGTCATTTAGTGTCACCAGGTAGTGTGACTCTTGAAGAATTCTTCACCTGCAGCTCTAGGGTGGTTTTCTGAGGTATGGCTTACTTAAGTTGCTTTGTTTGAGTAAGTAGATGCACAGTTGGAGGAAGGAATATCATTATTGATGGAGCAAGAGTTTGGTAAAATTCAGAGCTTTCAAGTATTTAACTCTTGTTCTTTGCCTTTGAAAGAGAGATTTGTTCACCTGTTGGTGATGGGAAAATCTGGAAGACTCTTTAAATGTTTTCTGGCTCTTTCTATATTCTTTGTGGAAGGCATATTTATGTCTTGAAACCATACAAAAGCTCTACAATGTGATTGCCAACAAGTCATATAGAGATAACGTATAGAAAACGCACCCTTATGATTCTTGTATGTTGCAGTGCCTTGTGGTGGTTGCAGGTTTGAAATTCTATGTATACAGTTCTTTGTGAACTGTTACTGCTGTTGTGTTGCCTGCATTGATTTTTGCCTCCATTTATTCTTTATTGCAGTCTAAAAGTTGGTTTTAATTGGTTGCCCACAGGATTGGCTTGGCTTCTGCTACTTGTTAAGAAAAAAAACATCTGTCTTTGCAGGTAAGAGCTTTTGAATTGAAGACTTCTTTATATGCATATTGAGTATATCCTAAGAAACACTTGAAGTTTTTGGTATCTGTGAATTTGTGTCAAAAGACTTGGGTCAATTAATCTGTAGCTTGTTTACTCACCACTGGCGATGGTGGTTTTGGCAATATTTTTCTTGTAAACAGAATTTTCTGCCAAAGTAATGTTTTGTTGTTTCATCAGCATGTGGTAGTCTGGAACGCTCTCCCAGTTATTTTGCACTGTTGGAAAATGCAGTTACTTTGCTGCAGGCCACAGGTCTGAGTGTTTGTAACTGTTGGAGTGTAGAAGTGTACATCAATTGGTTCTAATTAGGTTTTGCAGCACTAAGCGATCAGATAGTTTCAAATTGGCTCAAAGATGACTATAACGGGTTGATTTTAGCCTTAAAAAAGGAAAAGACAAAACTGTAGTTTGCAGTTTTAACGTTTGCGAGACAGTCTTGTACTTAAAATTCCTCCTCCAATACCAGTGTTTCTGCAGTTCTTAGTCTTCACCCAAGAATTGCCAGATATGTTTGTGTGTGTGTGGATACTGTACTTTAATACTCCCCAGGGGCTAGGTCAAATCTTCTGAATTTTTCTATTGCAAAATCCATACATCTTAAAAAGCTAGTCTAGTGTGCTTATGAATTTATATGTATGACCCAAATTATTCTTATTTTACTGACTAGCATATTGATGAGAGTAGTAGTATTGTCGTCTTTTACACCTTTTTTTTTTCAGTGTAACATCAACATTTTTAAAGATCCTACTGTCAAGGCATGTTAAGATTCATCAAATGAGTTGAATCAGGTTGATTATCAGCAGCCTGTTAATCTCCGGCTTTGATCGCGACTTGCTAATGGGGATGCATTGTCCATAGCATACCCCTAGAATGTTGTCCTTCCACAAATACACCAAACACACAAAATGACAGGAAAACCCACTTCTGCCTTGAAGTACCTTTTTGTACCAGGAGAAAAGCAGGCAGCCCGAGAACATGTCTGACAGCCCAGCAAAAAGCCTTCAGTTCCTGCTGAACTGGTGTGCGGCCTGTTTTGTGTCTGAAGTTAATCTTGCCTCTGCATATGTTGGTCTTTGCAAGAGAACAGTGAAATATTTGAGCAGGCTTTGCATTTTCATTACTTGGAAAATTTGAGCAAGTGGGTTGTTGTCTCCTAAGCGCATTTTGGAAAAAATGTGGTTTGTGAGTATTTAGAAATTTAAAATTTGGCCCTTTTGGTCCTTGAGATTTTTCTTTAAATCACAGAAGTGACACTACTACTTTGTCTAAGCACCGAAATTCTGGAAAAATGAAGCAGCTGTGTTACATGTTGACAAAATACTCCGTTGTCAAAAATATTTGATTAGTCAAGTCCTTAAAATTCTTTTCATTCGGACCATGTTACTGTCAGCTCTTGCTTAATATTAAGCAAGCATTTGCTTAATATTCTGTGTGGAATTAACTACACTGAAGTCATTGCAGATAGTTTTTCTAGTGACTAAATGCCTAAGCAGCTCTTTGGGGTTTTTTTTGTCAATAGTGATTTAGTGGATCTAAATAGAGTACTTAGTAACGAGACTTCAAGGACTCCCTTAGCATTTGTTATAAAGTTGTGAATTTAATGCAAAACTGAAAGACTTGAATTATCCCAAAAGTTGTGTTAATGTTCAAATGCTTGAACTCTTTTGTGACTTTATCTTTCTGTTTGTCTTAGGCTGGATTAATGCTGGGTTAATGAAATAGTTTATAAATGCAGTTATCTAGCAGGTGTCAGTTCTGTTAACGTAAGGTGTTCCAAACCAGCAGACCTCAGTACAAACACGTCCCCAAGTTGCCTTTGTTCAACCAATGGCCATATCAGATTGTCATCCCTTTTGCATTAAGGAAATAGCTAAAAATAGTGTCCCATTTAACATGAGAAACTTCAAATGTCTTCTGATACATAAAAATTTCTGAAACTAATTTCTATGTATAATAGGTAGTAGAAGAAATCTAAACCTCCTGGCAAGATTTGCTTTCAGTAGTATTCCAGTTTTGAAAGCATAGGTGTAAAGCTGAGGGATGCTTTTATACTCCTTGCTTGCCTCAGGATCATCTAATTCAAAAGCAATCCTATAGCACAACATAGTAAACCTTGGGTTTACAATACTTTTTCGTATAGCTTCTTTAAAGGAGGCAGAGTTTTCATTTTAACTTTAATTTCAGAGATTGTCATCAATGCTAGACAAATCTAAAATAAAACTACAGAATCATTGTAAAACACTGCTTTTTAAAACAGTGCAAAAAGTCTTAGATACATTTTTATATGTTTAGATAGCATAGGTAGTCCTTATTTTGACCTGTTGTGGGTTTTTTTTTCTCATGGGCAAGTTATTTTGTTGTTAGAAAATGATTGGGCAATGAATTTTATTTTCAGATTAAATGTAATTCCACTATAAGAGATAAAGGCAAGGATGTTGCTTCTGTTACCTCACCATGGATACGGGAAAGTTGCTTTCAAAAAAAGTTATCCCCGAAGCTTAGTGTATATTTGCCTTTCTGTTGCTGTCTTCCCTGGGTGGAATAGGGGTTTTCTTAGTGGTGCTTTTTCTTTTTTAAAAATCTTATGATGTTTGTATTGCAAGTTCTAGTCTCTCTTTCAGGATGGTGCAGTAAGGAATCCGATATTCATTCACAGCGACTAGAGCAGCAGAGTTGACTTGGTGTGATGGGCTCGTTCGCTGTTTCCTTGAGGGAGAAAGGTCTTCCACACTTTTCTGGTGTCGACTAGTTGTGGGGCAATGCCCTGTAATACCCCAGGATGTTGCTTGAGTTCATTAGTATGTTGAAGGCTTTAGCTCTGGTGTATTGGTCAACAGAACAAAATACTTAAGGACTCATTTTAGTAATCTGAAGTTCCATCATGCAAACAAAAGAATTGTTGCTTCTTCATCCTGTAGAAGAATTGTTCCTCTTGTTTCATTAAGTGCTGAATTCAGCTGTACCTGTTTAAATTGTGGCCTTACCTTGTCATTCAAGGCTTGTCTTCTCTGAAGTGTTTGGATGACCTGGACGAGCAGATGGAGCCATCTTACAGATTTGACTGTATGCTGGGATATAGCTGAGTTGTTGGGAGATAGTTATTGATTGTAGCTGGTCAGATCTTCGGTAACGGCCAGGAGTCTTTGATGCATGGCTTTGTGGTGTTGCATTGGTGTGTCTGGTTAGACTTGATCTTTAAGGTCTTTTCCAGCCTAAACAGTTCTGTGATTCTATGATCTGATTCATCCTTGGTTTCAAATGCGGAGTTAACACTATTTGTATGTGGCTTATGGGAGCCTTGGAGGTCTTCCAAACAGATACTGAACTGGCTTGTACTTAGGAAGTCAAGAAGTTTCAGAGATGAAGTGGTTCAGGTGAAGCATGTTGCTATTGCTTATGGTTTAAGATGAGAGACTGGATTCTGAACTGTTGAATTGTGTTATTATTATGTAATAATATTATTAATATGATGCTTTCAGCCTTTACTGAAGGTTTGAATAAGTGACAAATATCTAGTTTCCTCTTTGTCTTCAACTTCTGATATGACCTTAGACTTCTGAGGTCACAAGGTAACTGTCTAGGTCTAGCTGTTCAGAATTACCTTAAGCATCTGCTAATGTCAGCTGCGGAGGTAAAATTCATTTACTTGTGTCTGAGACGTAAGGCGTCATGCTAGACGGAATATCTGCAACTATTAAAAAATAGCTTGTTTTTGAAAATTGTAGGGGTCATATATCTAGCTAGATATGCATAGATGTTAATTTAATTTAGGTGAGGTCTCTATTGTCACAAAATTCTGGGGCTAGTTTATAATAGAAAGCTTCAGGTCACCTGGACCTCTTGCCTTTGCTAGGAGAAAAACATCAGGTCAATATAATATAGATGCTTCTTGTCAGGATGTCTTGTAAGTCTCACAGTTGCTAGTTGTCCATAATGGGTTGTCGTTCATAACTCAACCCACTGTTATGTTTCCAGTTGTCTTCACCTGACAGGAGGTAAAATCCTTCCCCAAAGGAAAGGGAGCTGTTTGTTTCCCATAGCTGGGCAGAATTTTTCAGTCATGTTGTCACGTACAGTGGATACCATACCAGTGTATAGTAAATGAATTTTGTTTTGCATGGCTAAAATACTCCTTTTGCTTACATTCCATTAAATATTGAACTACTGATGTAATAGTTCTGATTTTTGATGTTCCTTTGTTTTTTTAAACTGACACTTGTGGGGTCTTAGTATAACAGCAATTTTGGAATTTTTAGTGCAAAATGTATACTGATTGTGTTGGTAAATGTTTAATACTTCAGTCTGTATGAAGTAAACAAACATGAATAAGGAACTTGGAATATAAAGATGCTTAATCTTTGCAAGATGTTATTAGGTGTATATATAAACAAATATAGTAGATGGTGTCTGTAGGTAATTGCATGGTGTCACGAACAGTAGTCTGACATAGCCGTTGCCTTTTCTCATCTGCAGGTGTGTGTTGTTTCAGCGCAGCATGGCTGTGGTCATCCGCTTGCAAGGTCTCCCGATTGTGGCGGGGACCATGGACATTCGCCACTTCTTCTCTGGATTGACCATTCCTGATGGGGGCGTGCATATTGTAGGGGGTGAACTGGGTGAGGCTTTCATCGTTTTTGCCACTGATGAAGATGCAAGGCTTGGTATGATGCGCACAGGTGGTACAATTAAAGGGTCAAAAGTAACGTTGTTGCTGAGCAGTAAAACTGAAATGCAGAACATGATAGAACTCAGTCGCAGGCGTTTTGAAACTGCCAATCTAGATATGCCACCAGCAAATGCTAGCAGGTCGGGACCACCACCTAGTTCTGGAATGAGTGGAAGGGTTAACTTACCTACTACTGTTCCTAACTTTAATAATCCTTCTCCTAGTGTAGTAACTGCTTCTACTACGGTGCATGAGAGCAATAAAAACATATCCACATTTTCTACTGCCAGTATGGGGACTGCACCTCCAAATCTTGGGAGTACCTTTGGTAGTCCAACATTTAGCTCAACTATACCTAGCACAGCATCCCCAATGAACACAGTACCTCCTCCACCAATCCCTCCTATCCCAGCTATGCCATCTTTGCCACCAATGCCTTCTATTCCCCCTATACCTGTTCCACCTCCTGTACCCACACTGCCTCCTGTTCCTCCAGTTCCTCCAATACCCCCTGTGCCCCCTGTACCTCCAATGACACCTCTGCCTCCCATATCAGGAATGCCTCCTATGAATCCTCCACCTGTAGCACCCTTACCCACTGGAATGAATGGGTCTGGAGCAGCAGTGAATATGAACAGCGGCTTGAATCCATTGTTTATTGGTCCCATGAATCCTGTAAATCCTATCCAGATGAATTCTCAAGGTAGTGTCAAGCCAATTCCAATCAATCCAGATGATTTGTATGTCAGCGTTCATGGAATGCCCTTTACTGCAACAGAATCTGATGTGAAAGACTTTTTCCTTGGGCTCCGTGTGGATGCAATCCATATGCTGAAGGATCATGTAGGTCGAAATAATGGAAATGGACTAGTTAAGTTTTTTTCTCCTCAAGATACGTTTGAAGCACTGAAGCGAAACAGAATGCTGATGATTCAGCGCTATGTTGAAGTTAGTCCTGCAACAGAGAGACAGTGGGTAGCTGCTGGAGGCCACATAACTTTCAAGCAAACCATGGGTCCCTCTGGGCAGGCACATCCTCCTCCCCAGGCTCATCCTAGGTCCAAATCTCCCAGTGGACAGAAAAGGTCGCGGTCGAGATCTCCCCATGAGCACGGTTTCTGTGTTTATTTGAAAGGTCTTCCCTTTGAATCAGAGAACAAACATGTGATAGATTTTTTTAAAAAGCTGGATATAGTTGAGGACAGCATTTATATAGCTTATGGACCTAATGGGAAGGCAATTGGAGAGGGGTTTGTTGAGTTCAGGAATGAAGCTGATTATAAAGCAGCTTTGTGTCATCATAAGCAGTACATAGGGAATCGCTTCATTCAGGTTCATCCAATTACTAAAAAGGCAATGTTAGAAAAGATAGATATGATTCGTAAAAGATTGCAGACCTTCAGCTATGACCAGAGAGAAATCCTGCTGAATGCTGAGGGAGAACCAGGCTTGCCAAAATTGTGTGCACATATATCTAATATTCCATACAATATAACAAAAATGGAAATACTTCAGTTTCTAGAGGGACTGGCAGTAGAAGAAAACTCTGTACAAATTCTTGTTGATAATAATGGGCAAGGTTTAGGACAAGCACTAGTTCAGTTTAAGGCTGAAGATGATGCTCGTAAGGCAGAGCGTTTGCACCGTAAAAAACTGAATGGAAGAGATGTTAATTTGCGTTTGATAACTGTAGAAGAAATGAGAGATATTGAGAGAAACCCACCATCTCAAGGGAAAAAGATCCTTAAAATACCGATCCAGGGAAATGCCGCTGTGCCAGGAGCACAGGGCCCTGGTGGGGATGAGCATGCCTTCTTGGGGGGAAATGCTAAAGAAGCAAACAATGGTCCTCCGTTCAATTTCCCTGGTAACTTCAGCGGGTCTGGCACGTTTGGTCCCCCTTTACCACCACCTGGAATAGGTGGCTTTCCTGATTCTAGACCAGGAATACCCACAGTTGCAGCTAGTGGTTTACCTGGTGCGAGTATTGAGGTACCAGGTTTTGCAGGTGGTCCTGCTAATTTGAGTGGACCAGCAGGTTTTGCAGGGGGTCCTCAGACGTTTGGTAATGGTCCTGGCAATTTAAGTGGGCCCCCTGCCTTTGGTGCTGGTCCTCCAGCAATTGCTAGTGGTCTTGGACATTTAAGTGGACCTCCAGGGTTTGGACCCGGACCAGGAAACATACATATTGGTGGACCCCCAGGTTTTGGGACCGGGTCTGGGAAGCCAGGGCCAACTGTCATTAAAGTGCAAAATATGCCCTTTACTGTTTCGGTGGATGAAATTTTGGATTTCTTTTATGGTTACCAAGTGATCCCTGGTTCAGTGTGCTTAAAATACAATGAAAAAGGCATGCCCACTGGAGAAGCAATGGTTGCATTTGAGTCTCGTGATGAAGCTATGGCAGCTGTTGTTGATTTAAACGACAGGCCTATAGGCTCCAGAAAAGTAAAACTTGTTTTAGGGTAGCTGTTCATCTGAAGTAGTTGTAGAATAGATAGTCATAGTGCTGTGATAAATGCATCTGGATTGGTTTTTATAGTATTTCCAGGATAGAACCTGTGGATTGTTTAAATTGTAAAACAGATTGGTTTTGATAAGACAGAGCACTGGGTTAGCCATTACATGAGAAACACTGCAAGGAGAAAGGTGCGGTGGAGTTTCCTTGTACAAATATGCGGAGAAGCTGGACAGATTGTTACTCGTCATAAAAGTTTGGTAAACTCTTCTGGACACGGTGCTTATCGAGAAACTGAGATTGGTTTGACATAGTTTTGGATAAGGGAAATAGATGAAGTCAGTGAAGCTCTTCAGTGGTGTTCTTGTAAGCCATTGTAAAATAGATAGCTATTTTTAGATTTGGTTAAAAGCTGGCTGAATTTGCTTTGTTCACAGGTCAAAGCTTTGTTTGAAGTCCTGATTTTATTCTGCAACTGAATGAATTCTCAGTGTACACAGATCAATTGTTTTGTGTATGTATCTTTATTTTTTCCAAAATTCTCACTGTATGAACAGTTGAATTATGCCCTTTGCTGATGTGTCTACCAAACTAATTCCTATGAGTATGAGCAGAATCGTTCTGTAAAATTCAAGCTGTTCTTTGTGGTATAACCTTTAGTTATTTATATATTGCAATTATAACTGTGCAGAATAAGACTTTTGCCACAAGTATAGCTAACCTCAAACATAAATCATATGAGTTTTATAGTACATTTAAAACGTTTGCAGTTGAAAATAATCATTATTGTTTAAGTAGCTTGATTTGTTAGGATTACACAAATCAGTTTGGAAAGGATCTTTGACACTAGTTGGATATTGGTGTTTCTCACATGTCTCTTGAACTCCTCACATAGAGTCTCTGCTAAGAGAACCAAAGTGGTGATTATTAGAAGATTGGAGTCCAGATAAAGTTTTAAATTAGGTTATAATGAAAGAAACGTGTATCTTCAGCAACTCTGTTGTGAATTACTGCTATGGGTGAATTCAGAGATAAAATTTATTTTTCTCCAAAACTTGAAAATACTGAGTTTACTATATATTTTTGCAATAAAGTTGTGCTGTTGTATTCAAAGTTTGTAAAGAGTTGCCATTTTCTTTGTTGTGCAGTGAAACCTTCCATGGAAAAACAGAGAAATGGAAAGGAAGTAATTACACAAGTGAAAAGTAGAATTTTTTTGTTTCATCCTTGCTTGGCTTATGATAAATTTTAAGACTTGGGCATTGCTTGAAAAAAAGCCTGCTATTCCCTGCAAATCATTGTACTTAAACATAGTAAACTTCAAACTGTTTTTGGTTTTTTTTGACAAAGAAGAACAGTGCCTTTTGGTGTTGCATACCATGGAACACTGAAGTGTATGGGCAGGCAAAATTGAGAGGTGCAAGTGGCAACAGTTTTATTCATGTGGTGTGTAGGAGAGATTTGCAAACCTGTGCAGCGCTGCGTCCCGAGAGGATTTCACAGTACAGGAATCCGTGGAAGGATTGTATAAAGGTGTACTTCAATAAAGAGGCGGTTGCATTACACAGATGCTTCTGTAATTCGTTAGCTTAATTTTGTTTTGACAGATTACTAGGTGGTCCCAACTTTGGAAAAGTCATGTGATTTGTATATACTGTTTAAAATTAAGCCTCCTGTTAATAAAACTGTCTGTCTCTGAAGCTTCATGTTACGCGTTTCAAAAGTCTTTGGGAGTAATGTTTCAACAGCAGATCTTTGTTTCTTTCTTTTTTTTTTCCCGAAAATCTGAAAGTACTCTTCCTGATGTCAGAAAGATGTGTGATTAGGAGTCAAGTCAGTTTATTTTAAAATTTTGCTCTTTGTTTTTTAAGCAACTTTTATTAAAGTTTCATACTATATTGGAGTTTTTTGGGTGCTTGTTTCTTCATGTTTCACATTAGAATAAAATTACTGAAAAGGAAAACTTGGCTTCATTGTTCACAGAATTGATTTAAGATATTAGTGTATGTTGACTCACCGAAACTGGTGATAACTGTTTTTTCAAGTTCAAATGAATCACAACAATGCTTGCCTTGTTGTGAAATGTAATTAAACTACAGGTGTCTGGAATTAGATACACAGTTTTGTGTTACTGTCTTTTGATTTCACATTGTGATCCTCTTGGTAATGGATCCAAGGCTTTTAGTGTTTGGGTTAGACACGGCATATGCTGTGAGACATGCTTGTGTGCCTGTTCCTTTGGACTTGCTAAAAGTGCAGGTTTGTTTTGGAAAGCTTTTTTCTGATTCTTGATTTTTCTGTATGGTCTAAAGATGTTTAAATGCTTATCTGAAAAAAAAGTGCAAACCGGAAAGCCATGGACTTGGGTGGAATGTTCAAATGGAGAATTTGGGGTGGGGCAGGGGCTCTTCTTCTTGCCAAGCAGTCGATGCTCCTTATCTTTTAGCATAAATTAGTTAGTAAATATCCCTTCTTCCTTACGAGTAGGCTCTTGGAAAAAACCAGGAAGTCATAGCATATTTAGGGTTTCTGTGTGTATGAGAAACAGTACATCAACTCAGATAGTTACAGCTGATCCTTTAAAGCATATACAGAGAGAAGTTCATTATCAAGGGTTGATGCAAACATAAGTTTTCTGTAACAACGTACAGAATGTCAGAAGTAGCCTTAAACTGCATGTTATGCTAAATTACGAGTGATACCCTTAGGCTATGTCTTTATGTCTAGAGATCATAAAATTGCGTACTTAGCCCTTGTCTATATTCATGAACAGCCTTAAAAATAAGGGGTAGGACCTCTGAGGTCCCATCTCCAATGTGGAAGGTACGTAACTACCCGTGCATATAAGACCCCAAGCTGATTGCTAGCGAGAGGTAGCAATAGACAGAATCAGCTTATGGATGCTGCTCGAATCTGCAGTTGCTTTGACCTTGATGCCTTGAATGTCAGGAAGTTACATCCTTCTTAGCCTCATTTGAATAATATAGTCAATGATACTCATATCCCGATTTCTCCAACTAATCGAAAGAAGGTACTTGTGTTTATATAACTGGCTAAGTTGGTGTTCTTAGCAGTTCCTTATTTGTGTCTTAAGTATTACTGCTAAAAAAAAAAGTAGTAAAATGATACATTCACAACGTGATTTCTTTAACATATGGGTTTTTTTTCCGTTCTAAATAGAAATGAATGCAACTAGTCAATGATAAAATTGTGACTTGCATGAAAGAACTTCAGTAGCTGGGTGAAAGTGTGACTTAGCATTACCAAATATCAAGCAGTTACCCATAAATGTCGCGGTCAGATTTTGTTGCCAACACAAGTCAATTCTGTAATATCAGCATTAAAACCAGTTCTTTACCGATGAATTGTTGCTGTGGTCTAAATGTAGATTTATGAGATGTTTGAGGCTTTGTAGGTTTAAAGAAACCTGAAGGATGCTTTATTTTAAGTAGCATTCCTTTCATAGCATGTAGTATTTTCCTTGAGTGTTTATGCTCTGCATTTGTGGTGAGTGGAGAGGAAGATCAATGGAAAAACGAAGACTGTAGTTGTGTACCAGATGACATTGAAGGTCTGCCTTTTAAAAAATATATGTGCTGCTCAGTTCTACATTGCTCATGCTGTCCTTAAAGTCATTGCCTATACTCTGTGAAATCAGCAGCTTGTTTTGCTGAGAGTATCTTGGAGCACTAAAGACTGTGGAGTCTACAGAAGAGTATGTTTCCAGTTTTTAGGCACACCGGTGGTGCATTAAATGTAAATAATGAGTGCGGTTTCTCCATTTTGTTTCTCTTCAGTCTTCTGCTGTGGTGGTTCCAAAGCTGCTGCTTCCTATAGCAAGTGCTGTTGGCCCTCTGGCCTTCTGATCTGCAAAACTGAAACTACTATGTGTTATGGACCATTTAAACCTCTGGCTGGCCAATGGACCACTGTTGGAGAGCAGTTGGTTTAGGTCAATTATTCAGATACGTGGATTAGACCCTGAAACAAAGGACTGCAATTCGTGTTCTGTATGGACTCTAGTGCAAGAAAACGACTAGTTGCTATATTTGCTAATTGGTTGGAAAGAAGCAGTTTTGAAACAGGGCATTTTAGGAAATGTTTAGTTTGAGTTTAGAGAAATGTACAAATTAGTTTTCTGTCGGTTTGCTGCTTTAGATGTGCATATCTTTGAAAAGAAAATGAGATGCTGAATTCTGTTGCTGTAAGGTTTTTCATAAACTCTGCTTTGACCTGGAGGCAGAGTTGCCAAGTACATTTGCTCATCTTTGCTCTTTTCCAGGTTTGGTGATGCTCCTCGCTGTTCTGTGGCTGTATTTTTTTTTCATGGCTTTGGGAAAACGGAGCTAGAGTTTGTGTACAGAGGGAAAGGAAGGGAAGCTGTTTAATACTCCTGTAGGAAGAGTAACCTCAAAGTGTTCTCTTCCTATCTGTTTTTGGCAGTGAGAATGTGATTGCAGTTCAAAGATTTGTTTTTTCCACAGTTTGGATTTTCCATGGAATGAAAACTGTTGGTTGGTAGTATGCACATTGATTTGTGGCTGTGTACTGAAATCCACTGCGCTTTCCCTATCTCATGATCAGGTAGGTCTAACTGTGGCTTGTTTTCTATACAGATGGCATTGTTAGTGATTTTCCTGGAGCTTTGTTACTGTGTGGAATGTTTGGGTGTTGCTTTTGCAGAGAGTGTTTCCCACCTCCCTGACCTGGATGCTTTTCACTCCTGGCTATAAACACCATATGGAAGAAAAGCTGCCCTAAAAGTGTTCCTTTTTGGTAGCTCCAGACTGAACACGGGTGTCAGATGGTTTGGCTGTGATTCCTTTCACTTGCTGGCACTCACTTCTGTGCAGCTTCCTTTGTTATCATTTCAGGTTGGTTGGTGTATTCACAGCATGGCAGCTTCAGAGAGAAGCAGCCGGATGAGTTCTGACCTGAGTTCCTTTACTTCTTCAGCAGAGGCAAAGCTTACTCCTTTGTGGCTTTCTTGCGTGTTCTCATGTCTACAGCCTGAAATTCAAATGGTCTTACGAGTTGCTTCCCAAATATATTCAAGTAAACTTTCAGAAACGGGGAATGTGTTTTCTATTAGCATTGAGTCTGAATTCCACAAAATCAATTTGTAACTCTGTATTTTATATTCTCACACCATCTTCACTGTTTTTCCTGAACTTTTGAGTTCTTTAGCTATGAGTAACCAGTGAATTAGACCTGGTTGATCATAGATCACAGCCTGGAAAGACTTCGGGGGCTGGAGTGGGGATTGCCCTTACAGTGCACAGTACACGGGAATGTTACTTTATTTCCCTGTAAAGTTTAGAACCAAAATAAGGTGCTTGCACAGGGAAAATAGGAATTAATCCTGCCTAAAACTGTCTCTGGCATAGCCTGGCATTTTGGGCTGGTCACTACTTCAGGAAGGCTGCTGACTCTTTGAACTCTTCGTGCTGTAGTTACAGTATTGTTAAGGAATCGGTTGGATTGTACGGCTCTGATTTCTGACCATCTGAAGGCAGGTGGAACTTCCAGCTAGCAATTTCAGTTTGGAACAAATAGTTTTATGTCGACTATTTTCCATTGGATGTGAGTATGTGGATGTGGCACTGCTCTGTGTGATTGCAGAAAGCTTAGAAATGCTTTCTAGTCACTTAGGCAGATTTGGGAAGGAAAACAGGGATACAGTCAGAACCTAAACTACTTCAAGAACTCCTTTTAGATAATTTTGGTTGAGTGCCTTTTATGATGAAATTCATAGGATCTCTGTCAGTAAAATTTTAAGCCTCTGTGTAGCACCCATTTGTTTAGTGACCTTGCTGTGGTGGCATTTGCCAGAATGTGCTTCTTAATGAGCTTTTTATGAAACTTCTTTGTTTTCAGCAGTATGACCAAAGCATTGCTACTTGTTTTGACGGGAGGATGGACATGGATTATGGAAAGTCCTTGCTTGTTTGAACAGGAAGCTCAGCTCTAAAGTGAAAATGATGGTTGCCAATACTTTTTCATTATTAGGCAAATGTTTCTAATACAAGGGCAGAATTTATAAACCATGTGTGCTTGAGCAACGCTAGTGCAACCAGCTATAAAAGGGAAGAGGCTAATTAACATTAGACACTGGCAGTTCACTGACTGAATGTACAGGAAACCCTGTTCCTTAAGGAGGGGAGGCAGAGTTACTAAATGTCACAAATTCATCTGCCTAGGGTTCCCCCACTACATTCCAGCATTGCTGCAGAGCCAGTCTTCTGTGTTGCAGGTCCAGTCTTATATGAATAGATAAGAGTGTTTTTAATAGCACTTAGAGCTCTCTTCAAATATGGACTTGAGTGCTTTTGGGAGGTATGTGTGCAGGGTGGTGGTGGTATAGCTAATGTGTCTCCCAGTAATGGGTAAGCCAGTGGCAGAATGTTTTCATCCTCACTTTAAGGGAACATCAACATTGTCATCAGAAATGGGGCATTAGGGGGGAAATTGAAAGATTGAGGGCAAACTTTCATGCTTTAGCTATAGTGAAAACAACCAAGTGCTGCCCTAATCTAATAAAGAATGTATGTGGGTTCAGAAACTTCAGTACTGAGTTTGTGTGAAAAAGAGCACAATAAAGCAGTGACTAAATACTTATATTCTTAAACTGATCTGAAATGTAAATTCAGCTGTTAATGATAGAGTGTATGAAATAGGTAATTGGTCTAAATGAGTTGCTGTTAAACCTGAGATCTGCACAGTCTTACGTTTTCTTAGATTGTAGATCAGAATAGTTTTTGATGGTAAGTATTTTTAAAGTTTTTTAAAGACAACTGTAGTTGTTATCACTTAAGTCAGTGTGTATATAAAGGTGTTTTAACTGGATGCATCTCTTTAAAAAGCCTTTCAAGTACATGTGGAAAACTACATACACAATGCCATGACCTACTGCACAAATGTCCTGAATTTTTGAAGGCCTTTTTTTGTCATCTGGACACTTAGCCCTCTCTTTGGGTAACTGACACTGTAGTTTTGTTAAGACAATAACCCAAATGGGATTTCTTCCTTGAAGCGCAAGCACTGTATCATGCTATTTGTTTGAAGGAGTAGGTAGTATTTGGCTACTGTAATGTCTCCAGGAGCAGAAGACTTTGCAGTCTTTTCCTTCTGCGTGATAGCTTGTGTTACTTTGTGCATTAAATTTTGTCATTAGTTGGGTCTGTAAAAATAGCTTCAAGCAGAAACAACAGTAAGTTTTCTGAAGCCTAAAATGCTTAGTTTTAAACTAAATAATAAGTGAATGTACAATGAATCCTAATTAGTCTGCAGGTAATGTATCTCTATGAAATACCAGCTATTTCAGTGCAGTGACTGGAATGAATATAACCATAGGATCATTTAATTTTGTTATTATGAAAGGTGAGAGGAATCCCTGTAACTGTGTTCTGTGCCAGCCATGGTGTGGTGATGTAGTATAACCATCTTCTCTGTCTTGTTTAGGTTTGAAGAAGTAGTTTAGGTAGGAAGAACCTGTTTTTTGAATTTTTTTGGGCATCTCACAGATACTGTTTTAATCTTTTTGTGCTTTCCAAGTCCTCCTGGTACTGCACTAGGTTCACATAAAAGCTCTGGTGAAGAAGAATCTGTCATGGACAAATGACTGTGGTGCTGAGTCCGTCTGATGTCTGTCCTGCCCACTGCCTGCCTGGTTGAGGCAGCTAGTGCTCTGCAGCTTGGAACCCAAGTTTGCAGGTTCCGCCTAATGGTGGTAACTTCCAAGTCTGTCTGCTTAGAGTGAATGTAATTTATTTCATTCTTTTACAGCTGTTAAATTTAATCTAGGTTTTTCATCAGAGAGGTTTTTGCTTGAAGAATTCTGTCTGCCACAGTTCAGTCATGTTTCTTAAAAGTTTGTTGAAACTATTCATTTCACTTTGAGAAAAGAAAGAGGGTCCCTGGTGGGAGTTGTAGGGGTTTTCAGGCGCTTGGCTTGCAGAGACCTGTTTTCTCAAGGGTGTGGAACACCTTTGTAGCAAATTCAAACCTGATGACAATAGATTTCTTCAGGGTATAGATTGGAAACTGTTACAGTGCGTGTACTGTGGATAGCAGACATGGAAGAACACTTGAGGAAATAGCTGTCTGCCTGCATTTGTGTGGTCTCTTCTCCCATAATGCAGGAAGATTGTGTGATCATTTTGGCCCGCTTGTCTCTGAGACAAACGGAATGGCTTGAATCCACTGTTGTAATGCGTTTGTGCTTTTGTGAAGGTGCACTGGCAAGAGAAGTTGGATCTGGAACAGAACAGAAAGGGAACATGAGGTGTGTTTGCTGTTTGCGGCCTTTAAATTGTTCTATTGTTAGTCTGGATGAGGGAGAGAAAAAACAGCTTTTAAAATTCCTTGTCATATCCTTCCCTGTATTCTGCTTCCTTAATGTCAGACTTTTGTGGTGGTGGGATTTTTTAGTTTTTTGGGTTTTTTTTGAAGTGTCATTATTTTACAACAGATTAGGATGGAGAAGTTAAGATGTTCCTACTATAGATGGTAATAATTAGTGACCGAAAAGTAGTATTAGAGTGTGAATCTCTCTCTTAAAAGGAAGCATACACTTAAAAGCAGAAAGAACTGAAAGACTTGGCAGTTAGGCTGAACTTGCAATGAATAAATCAAAGAAATCAATTTCCTGGGAGTACTGCAAAATCAATATTAAGCTTTGGGGTTTTTTCTGGATCATATTTTGTGAGCTAGATTCAAGATTAAAGTAGAAGAAGAAAGCCTGGTTTATATAATGTGAAGGGGTAATGTGGTTCTTAAAGTGTGAGAAATGGAAAGGTCACTTCTGCTTTATGTCCTTACTAATTTTTTAGGCAAGAGTTGTCACTATGCAATAATAACTGCAGGGTGACTGAGAATAGTCTAAACAATTCCTCTGGAGTATTTCAGTCTTTTCTGGTGATGATTCAGCAAGTGCAATAAAAAGAAGAAGGTATGACAAGCTTTTCATTGACTAAGTGGCTGTTGGTACCATGTAGCCACCAAAATTCTTCATGTGAATTTGATAAAATAGCAAAGATCAGTAAAATGTATTGCTGGCATATTTGTATTTAAAGTCTTACTTTGAACTAATGCTGTTCACACAGTACGGACTAGTCTACATAGGTGGACTTAATGTGTCTCTGCCTTGAAGTCACCATGCCTAGTTTTGGAGGAATGGGTAAAATGATATTGATGTAGTATAACTACAGGATAGTGGTTCTATAGTTTAGATTTCCAGTGTTTGGGAAGGGTAGAAGTTGTGAAAGGGATAGGCAGAATGGATGCTGAGAAATCACTTCAAAAATCATGGGTGCATGTAAATGAGAAGTGGTGTGTGGAGGTACTTGCTGGTGAAACTGCAGTGTGGTCTTTGATCTCGGCTTAAGGAGTTTGGATTGAAAAGTGGAAGACTGAGTGATAGCCAGCTGGATTTACCTGGGGAATGGGACAAAATGTTTAGCTGTTTAGACCTACTGGAGTTTTAAGGGAAAGGGCAAGACCTTATTGGATAAAGGCAAAGGTTACTTGCAATGTAAAATACATGTTTGGGGTTGTTACACAGGTCTGTGTGGTTGAGCTGTTAAGTCTGTTTTTCAGTTAAGTTGTTCTTTAAGTTTCAGTAATAAATACTTGAGAATGATGGTGAGGGGAAAGAAAAAGCAGCTGAATTAATATGAAAGGAATGGGAAAAAAATCTTACTTGGTGGGAGGAGTCAGTGAACACTTTTATGATTGCAGTTACTATTGTAGCTTAAGTCCAGTGATTCACTCCAGAGCCCTAGCCTGCGTTGTTAGTTTTTCAAGGAAACGGGGTTTGATATTCTGCTATTAAATACTACAAAGAACTTAGAAACGTGTTTTCTTTGCATGAAGAGGTTGGTTTAGTAATAGGTTTTGCTTAAGTCCAGGTGTTAATTTGAAACTTTTTATAATTTAATATGTTCCAAACTAATATTTGAAATAGTTTCAATTTTGACCTATCAGTTTCTTAACTTATTTCTCAGAAAAGTGGAGAATATATCTATAGTGAAGGCATGCATGGGCATTTCTTTGAGCTTATTGGTCATGATTAAGGGGTATGTTGGTGGAAAGGTGAATTTGTAGAAGGTGCTTTTTCCCCAGAGTTGGGACTTGGCTCTTGGGTGGGGGGAGGCTGCAGTAAAGAAGATGAACTGATTGAAGTTCTTGTTTGCATTTTTTACTGGAAATTACCATCCCATTTGTGATTGTTGTGCTTTGTTTCAGCTTGCCTTTTTTTTTTTTTTTTTTTTTAATTGTTCTAAGCTTGTAATTTTTGTTATGAATGGGAGCTTTGCCTCCTCAGTCAGTGTCCAGGAGCTTCTCAGAGGTTGGGTTGTCAGAGCTTGTACCCATTGGCTGACTTTGGACATTTCTCCCCCCCCCCTTTCGTGGTGATACTGGAGCTTCAGGGTTCATGTGGAGACAACTCAGCAAGTAGAGCCAGGTTGTACCTTCCTGCATGTTCAGCATGCCCACAGGTGCGTAGTGCTCAAAAAAGTGTTTGATGAGGCCTGCAGTCCAGTTCTGAGCTCAGGGGCTGGGCTGGGGGGGGTCTTACCCTTGGTCATGGCTCAGAGTTTCAGCATCAGCACAACCTCTGCTTTTCACCCTGGAGGAGACATGCCTGTCCACCCTGGGAGGTCTCATCCCTGGAATTAAGGCTGGCTGATGGACCGTGGGCACTCTCCACCAGGACTGAATCAAGTTCACAGCGGTTTGTTTAGAAAGTTGTTCTTAGTAGTATTCACCCTTCTCTTTCTTTTATAACAGTTAGGAGATGCCTTTTGTTTCAGGTTATATGTCAAATTTGTAATAGCAGTTAATTAACCCCTTGTATGTATGGTGACAGCTTGGAACACGGTATGGAGAATAGTGATTTATTCCCTGCCTGTAGCAATACAGGATCTTAATCCACTTGCATCCCCACTGCAAACTGGCAGAAAAAATGAAATTATAGCAAAAATTGCAGCCATTTTTATTTTCTGCAGAACATCTAGGGCTGTGGGATGAGGCTCTGTGGCCCATGGAAGAGCTGGTGTGCTGGAAAAGGCCTTTATTGACTAATAATTTGTGGACTGTGGTCCTTCTCATTAGACTCTCTTAATCTCATTTTAAAATAAAGATGCATGTTAGTGCATCTAGTGATACAAACCTAGCTATATAATTTCTTTTAGAGCCTTATGGTGTTCAGGAAAGAAAGTTCAAATTATAACTTTTATTTTGATGATACATTCAGAAAGTGATCCTGACCTCAGCACCAGGATCAGCTTTGTAATATCAAAACCCAAAATGTAACAGGCTGCCCCCTCAAAATTGAACTAATAATGAGAGAAGGCATTGCTTCTGCTGGTCTGCATATTTTGGGATCACAGCAGAAAAAGAGAAGGAGTTTTGAAGAAAGTTGGGTGATAACTGGAAGATGTGGGATTAAACCAAGTAAGAGACAAGGGGGAGGGGACAGGTTTTTGGTAAGTGCAAGATTAATTAATGGAGATGTTCTCTGTTGTTGGCTAGCAAAAGGCCAAGATGATGAAATTTGCAGTAGGGGCATCCTGCTGGCACGATTGCTGACATTTGTGCTGGGTTTGTAAGCAGAATGTAAGGCAGGAGCTATGGCCAGTCCAGTACAGAGTAAATTCTTTGGAAATCAGCTCTCCTGGGGCACGTGCATTAAAGCCTCAAGTTTGAGTTAAACAAGGTGTTAAATTAATGTGTAATATTTGGTGTACACTGAAATAGAGGTGGTTGGGTAGTCTGTATAGCATTATGTACTAAATGAAAATTTATTAGTGTGATTAAATACAAAAGAACTGCAGGTTTTCTTTTGCTGAATCCTCGCTTGTATTTCATTTTATGTGGAGCAGCGAAACCAGGCTGACCCACAAGTCTGTATTCAGAGATAGTGCTACCATTTTCTCTCCAGAAGATACCACCTCCTGGCACTGCTAAAAATACTGCTGATGGTGTTTGATGCCATGAAGTTATTGGATTTTTCTTGTCCTCTGGGTGACTGTGGGTTCTGTGAGCTGCCATGCTGGGGTGATCACAGTGCCCCTCTTGCCCAGTGCTCACTGTCTTCACCTCTTCCTGCCAGCCTAAAGAGGAGCCTCTGGTCTTCAGGCTTACAGAGGGCTGGAAGTGTATAAAACAAACTATGTAGTTCAATAATTCTCACCTTAGGATGGTCCAGCACTTGATCTTTAGTTGACTAAATGGTGGCACTCATACAGGAGGGATAAGTAAAGAGGAGTTTATTTATGTCTCAGGCACCCATATGTGATGTTTTTGGGAAATGCAAGACCCTCCAAAGCTCTGAACTGGGACAGTTAAAGCCTTTAATCACTCTTGGTTTGGAGTTTTCTTCAACCAGAAGTGTACAGTGCTTTCTTCTCTTACATTTGACTTGCTTTAAGCTTTGGTTAAGCTGAATCACTAGAGGAATAATAAATTTAATATTACAGACTTGTCTATGTGTTGATTTTCTTTATGCTGGAAAGTGTTCTTTTCTATGTGAAAGGAAGTCGTTTTTTCAGCAGAAATGTGAAAAGGGTTGGAAGTTCTGAAATGCTTATATAAAACTCCAGAAAGCAGCAGGTAGTTAGGTGCTTATTCTTCTGAATGTGTCGCATAGATGTCCTATGTGATTTTCCTAGAATGCAGCTTTTTATTTTTGGTCTTGGTTTGATTGTTTAGGACCAACTTCTTTACTGCTGTGCTTCATTTCAGTATAGAAGAGCTCTGTTGAAAAGTTGAGATTTATCTTTTTGTATGTATTGTACACCTGTTGGAGTTTATGATCATCTTTACAGGGAAAAGGTGGTATGCATAGTAAAAAGGGTTTTGACTTTTTAAACTGGACCTCAGTTTGGTTGTCTGAGCACTTCTTGAAGTGTACCTAGTATGGAGCCATTCTGTGTTTTACTTGAGTAAGTGGGAATGACATCTGGTTGGGCAGTGAAAGACTTCTCTGGAGGATGTGCTTGGGATCTTGCAGACTTCTATGGATAGTATTTTGCTCTAGTGTTGGTAGGGATAACATGGGTGATGTATTACTTTTTTCTTCAAAATGTAGTGTTATATCATGTGCAATTCTAAATAAGAGCAAAAAAATAGAGGTACCTGATGGATGTGAAGCTATGTGTTGGAAGCTCTTCCCTTGAGGGAATGTACAGAATTTGGCCCAGCTCGTGGGAGCACTGGATCAGATGTGTGTGGCTATTGTCCATATAGTTGTTGATCGTGGGGGCATAACACAACCTCAGTTGTATTTTACAAGCTATTTCAAGCAGCAGCACTTACCTGGTGGCCTGCTTATGTTGCCTTTTCATTTGAAACCACTATACGGGATGTACCCAATAGCTCTGTTTCCTGTATTTTAAAGAGAGTTTGAATTTATTAGTGCTTTTGGAGTTCATTTTCACTTGGCAGTCTGAATTTCTGTGGCTAGATTAGTTTTGTGACTTCCAGACCATGCTGTACTTTAATGTACTAGTGGCAGTTGGAGGTTGTTAAACTGTCATTATTGCAAGCCTATCAGGATCAATGTATGATAAACCCTTTATAAATGAAATGTGATAACTTTGTGGAAAGTAGTTTGCTTTAGCTGCTGGTTTTGCTTTGGAAATATCTACTGTCTTCTGTGAACCAGAAGGTTCAAATAGTAGACACCAATGTTAGTTATCAAGGGTGGTTGTGAGGAGGAAAATAGGAAAACAATGCATTTTAGAATTTCTGAAACTGTCGGAAAAATTTGAGTGTGGCAACAAATGTAAATAATATTCTGTCATTATAAATACTGTTGCAAGTCTAAAAACTAAGTTTATTTTGTGTGTATGAATGGATACAAATAAGTACGTTCTATGAAAACTCAGTGAAACAACATGAAATGTTGATTCCAGTCTGCAAGCTGAATACAATTGGTGTTCTTGAATGCATGCTGAGGAAAAAGAAGGCTGTTAATAAAAATAATAAAACCCCAAGTTCTTTCAGTTTAATTGCACAAACTATATGCTTAGCCTGAGATCAGAGTCTTCGTGCACTGTTTGAGCTTAGTAACCACTAGAAGATTTTTCTCCCATCATGTGTCTATTGCACAGCACTGGTAAGTGGTGAAGTGTTACTGCTTCGACAGTGTCAGCGCTGGGTGATGCTGTAGTGCTTGTCCCTTGCAGTGAGCTGGCACGTGCCAGCTGGGCAGCTTGGAGTAATGAAATGCCAAGATGATGTTGCAGCATTGTGTGGAAGTGCAAAACAGAGAAAGCATCGTAGGCTCCTGCTTAAAGAGGAACAGAGTGGGGGGTTGTGTTACATGTGGCGTGGTTCTAAGTCCAAGCACTAATTGCTGGCATTTTGAAAACCTTTGGGATTGTCACTTCTCTCGGAGGAAAGGAACTGGGACTTTATGGAGAGAAGTGGAGATGAAAGTCAGCTGATAGATTTCACATAAACTATTCACTTTTTTATAGAAGGAGAGATGCAATCACTACAGTTTACTATGAGAAATGAAAGTAAATTCCAGAAATCTTACTTTACGAAGGAAAAGAAAAAATTTGAGCCAGTATTATCATCATGAAATCCTGTTAAAAAATCAAGTTGGAGCTAGTTTTTCTAATTGGTGAGGAACATCACTATTTTTTCTTCCCATTCAGTTTTTTTTTTTTTTTTTTTTAAATCTGTGTGTTTGGGGGTGAAAGTATTTTAACNTCTTTCTGTTTTTTTTTTTTTTTTTTTTTTTAAATCTGTGTGCTTGGGGATGAAAATATGTTAAACTTTTGATCTTTCTAAGTTTTTCAAATGCAGGCAGATTTCCAGAGATTTGTGCTGCTCAATTAACTGCATGAACAGGGTATCTGGGCAAAGTTGCTTACCTGGGGGCTAAGCAGGTCTTCAGGCTTGGCTGAAATGGATGCTGTGTCTTAACAGACCAACTACTTCTTGCTCTTGCTGCTGGGATGTCTATGACCAGGATTTTCTGCTGCTGCTATTGAAGGAATGGACTGATCCTGGAGAACCCCATACAGTGTGTTTGGGTAGCCATGAAGTGAAAAGAAGGTTGTGTGGGCTCTTTGAGGAGACGTCCATATGCAGTAATCTATAAGTAATTGCTGGCTGAGTTTTAAACTGGTGTTTTCAGGTTAAAAAAGGGGTTTTTTTAATCTGAATCTGTTAAGGAGCTGTCCATCTTTTCATAAGGTTTCTGTCTGTAGTTGTTAAACTTGCTTTCTTGTTATCCCCTGAGTTGGTGAGGAAGGGAGTACAGCCAGTTAGGACAGTTCCTGCTCAGCCACTCCAAACAGCTGGCCTGGTTGTGCTCTGTTGTGTCTTGGTGGTTATGTGCATCAGTGAGTGCCCTGTGATCTCCTGATGGAGGCAAGAGGATATAGTGGGAAAGGATCCCTTGTAGTTTGTAATATCCCCAGTGGTTCAGCAGAACATCTGGGTTATATTTCAAGGGAAATCCTATGCCGTTACTAAATTTAAAACAATCAGATGAGACAGCCGTCTGGGTATTAGGGTACTGGAAGTCAAATATTTTAAACAGTGGAGTATTTTCATAATTTCATTGCTACTGATCTGGAGAAGAGATTCAGGTAGCAGATAGAGGTGATTGTGTTTGAGGACTGCATCCCTTCACCTCCTGGCTCCATTGTGTGGGTTTAACAGTTGCCATCTCAAACTCTTCCTTTTTGGTGTCTTTGTAACATGGAGTAAGTATGTGTGGGCTTGTTCTGTGTGCAGTTTAGGATCTGCAGTAATGGTTTCCTCCCAGAAACGGACCCCTGCTGATGGGGGATGCTAAAACTTATGGGGAGCTGTTTCTTTGAGGTTAACTTTACTCCTGATCCTTTGAGGTCTAGTGGGGAGGAAAGGTGCCTCCTGTTAGTACAGAAATCTCTGTTGCAGTAGAGAAAAACAGAGGCAAAATGTTGGCAAAGGAGCCCAGACTGGATGTCCTAATCTTGTCAAAATAGTGGGTGTCAAATAAAATTTTGCTGTTGTCTGTAGAACCGCAAATGCACAGATATGAGTCTGTGTGAGATGAAAGCTAGTCTGGTGGAATGGTATGTGGAGGTAAGGAAAAAACCTGATAGCTGTGGCTTGCAATTTTAGGAGAAATGTATTTATTAAAGGCAGTGGTTTCTTTGTGAATCTTACTTGGGGCTGAAGGCGACTGAGTGGAAAATGGATGGCTCCTGCCTGTAGTTTGAACAGTTGACCACACGAAACAAGTTTTTTTTGAAAATGCTAGTGTTAAACCAAATGATGATGATGACTTTAGTTGAAAGCTGCACTATGATTGTCGTTGCCTAAAGCTTTGCTAATTTTGTCCTGCCACTATCACTGGAGCACCTGAGTGCCATGCACTGGCATATTAAGTGACATTATTAACATTTGTCCAGAGTAGATTGCAGACTGGGATGTCCAAGGTATTAAATGTTGTACAATAAAAGCTCATCTCTTTGAGTTAAATATATACACCCTAAAAGTATGAGGGAGCCATGGGGTACTCGGGTACTAGAAAGCCAAAGCAAATATTTTCTTATTTTCCAGACTCAAAAGGAGCTTCTCTATGAAATATACCTGTTTAAAGCACTTGTTAGAGCCCTCAAACTGTCCAGTCTCTGTAATATTTTGATGCTTGAAAGCTCATCTTCTAATTCAGTTTTGAGAATTATAACTGTTCCTCAAACAGAAGCGTCTGCAGTTAATGTGTAATAAAATTTAGTTATCCCCTGGTTGCGGGATGATGTTACGGTGTTTCGGAAGCCAGCACGGCAAAGCACGGGGGCTTTGTGGCTCCCGTAGGGGAGTAGGGGGGGCTTTGGCAGTGTTTTCACCGCGTGGGGCGACTCTTCGGCGCGGGGCAGTGGCTGCGGCGCTGGTGGGACGGAGGTCTCTGTCCTTGTGCGGGGCTGTGAACGGCGGTCCCCGGGAGGGGACCACAGGCCCGGCCCTTTGTAGAAACCTGAGGCAGCAGCGCGCACCGAGATAGAGGGAAGGGCTCCTGCGCGGGGAGCGGGAGCAGCGGGGAGAGCCCGGTAGAAATAGGTGAATTCAAGAGCCGAGGGACGGCGGCGGAGCGAGGCGGGCCGCAGTCGGCGGCACCGCGCTCCTCCGCGCCCGTCTGGCCCGGGGCGGGAGGGGCCGTGGAGCGCCGGTAGCCGCGGCCCCGCCCCGCCCGCGCGTGCCTCCGCTCCGCCACACCGGGGGCGCGCGGGGTCCGGGCCGGGCCGTCTGACGCTGTGCTCTGCCCGCAGATGGCCGCCTGCGTGTCCCGGGTGGAGCTGTCCGTGTCCTGCCGGAGCCTCCTCGACAGGGACCTGGGCTCCAGGTCGGACCCCCTCTGCGTCCTGCTGCAGGACGCGGGCGGTGGCCGGTGGGCTGAGGTAAGAGCGGCCGGTGGCCGCGCGCTGCCGATGGGTGTAAACAGGCCGAGTCTCCCCCTTTCCATCTCGTAGGTTTTCCTGGCAGGTGCATGACATATTTAATTCAGATTTACAACTGGTGATCAGTCCCATTGCCCACACTCAAACCATCAGTGGTTTCGTTAATTGCTGACTTGTTTGCTTGGAGTTGCAGCAGGAGGCTCATTTGCTTGTTATAGTATGACTTGCCCTAGAGCACACACTCCAGCTTACAGTGTTTCAGCAGTCTTTTCCCCCTAATTTTCAGACTTTTCCCATATGATAGTGTTTATTTTTCAATGCCATTTCTTTTCTTGGTGAGCCATCTGTCAGCCCAGTTTGTCACTGAGCACAAGTCATGGTCCAGGGTGTGTAGCCTTGCTGGTGCCTGTGTTCACCTGGTGCCGGTAAAAAGCTGTGTGGGAGAGCATGGGCTTCATACTCATTATCAACAGTTTTTCTCCTGTGTTTGTGCAGCTAGATCGCACCGAAAAGATCAAGAACTGCCAAGACCCTGAATTCTGCAAGAAACTGGTTGTGGACTACTACTTTGAGAAAGTGCAGAAGCTGAAATTCAGCGTGTATGATATTGATAACAAGTCCTTTGATTTAAATGACGATGACTACCTGGGAGGGGTTGAGTGCACACTGGGACAGGTGCGTGTAGACATGTGTTAAGTGATGTACAAAATAGCAGCAAGAGTTGGTTTTATTATGAAAGATGAAGTGAAAATCTGCTTTGTCAAAGGCTTCAACATACTCAAATTTGAAAACACTGTTAAACATGTTTGTTTGTGTTACCATTGAATGTAGTTAGAAACATCATTATGTTGATCACAAAGCAAAGGTTAGACATACATGTGGTTTGTAATTAATTGCTTAACTTAGGAGGCACTTGTAGCACTAAAGGCAGTCTAGGAGTAAGGAAGCATGCTGCTTGGAGGGCTCTCATGGAGTTTCCTTTGCACAAAGTGACCATCAGGTGGTAAATCTGGGGAAATAAGGCTACTTGAGAATCTATGTTCGTTTCCTGAGAAGGGGTTTGTATAGCTAGGCAGAAGAAAAGTGGGATTCATATTATTAAAGAAAGATTCAATAAATAAAATAGTATTTTCTGGTTTTAGCAGCTTTTTGGCTACTTGTGTAGCCAGATGTAGACAATGCCTCTTGTGTCTAAGAGGGAGCAAAATAGGAAGCTAAAGCGAAGTGTGGAGACGTGTTTGTGGGCACTGTTTCCTGGATAGTGAGAGAAGATAATTTTCAGACTGTTCAGGAGTACAAACTGATGGCTGTCACTGTTGGAAACACATTTAAATCTTTTTAGAACTTTTACGAGAGTTTGAAAACTTTGCACATGAAGAGTAATTCTTTGCTCTTTGTCTAACTTGATATTTTTATTATCTGTCTTCTAACCTTAGGTTGTGTCCAGCTCAGTTTTCACTCGACCGCTGGAATTGAAGCAGGGAAAGCCAGCAGGAAAGGGCACGATTACGGTAAATAAGGTTTTTGTGTGAAAAACTCTCTCAATATGTTGTCTGGGATAAAGTGGATTTTCTGGTTTTCTGTCAGTATATCTTCAAATGCTACATGTATACAGGAGAGAGATATTTAGAAGAAACTACTATCTTTTATGGACAAAGTATAAGAAAAACTGTGATTTCTTGTTTACTTTTTTCCCCCCCCTAAATTTCTATGGCATAGATTTCAGCAGAGGAGATTAAAGATACCAGGGTTGTGTACTTGGAAATCGAAGCCAAAAACTTGGACAAAAAGGTATTGATTTTTAAAAAATATATATTGCATGCTTCTCTAGAAGTTACATTTTGTACCTTTTGGCCAGGAATCTCTCTGTGTTTGCAGACATTCAGTTAAGCCAGTAATCTGTGTGTAAGCAAAGGCTCACTGTGTTTTGTGTTACTTACAATGGAGTAAACTGGAGATACAATTACATGTTAAAGACCATAATGTCAAACCAGAAACTCAACTGCCAGGTTTAGGATTTGAGGTATTATTTTGGCTTTGGAACATTCTGTATATTAATACAGATCGGTTACATAATTGTCTCCAGTGAGTACTGTAGCTGTGAACGGATATTTCTGTATTTTTGTTAAAGAAGAAAAGGTGGAAATCTAGGTGTACTGCTCAATGTTGTTTTAAGCCAAAGACCAATACAGGGATTTAGTGACCTAACTCTCAGTTAATAAAATGATGTGATTTATAGGGACAAAAATGATCTGAGGAGGAGGTCTTGGAATTTGAGCTGATAAATTCTGATGACTTATAGAGCACAGCAGTTTTAAAAAGGAAAATAAAAGTGAGGAAAGAAAACAAATGTGTAGTTTGTTTGACTTTTTTCTTTGTTTGAAGTATTGTGTGTTAATTAGCTAATTCTTTACTCATTTTGGTAAAATATAGAGGAGGCTGATTACTTCTGGTGGGTTTTTGTTTGCAGGATTTCTTAGGTAAATCGGATCCATTTCTGGAGTTTTACAAGCAGAGCGATGCTGGAACATGGCAGCTCGTGTATAGATCAGAGGTAGTATTTCCACATGATGTTTTCCTTGAGTTGATCAGATGGCTTACTCTTACCGAAAGTGAGAGTCCCACTCCTGGTCATACTTTGCACCAGTTTTGCAGAGAAAGTTGTATCCTATAAAAAGGTATTCTGCTCACTACGGCTACAGCAAATTGTTTATTTGCTGCCTGGTGACTGGATGGAGCTAGCTGAGTGAGGAGTCTGACCATGGACAGCAAGTGAGAAGAGGGTCTCTCTTCCTTTTCAATGGTGTTGAGCTTGGCTGTAAAATTTAACTTTACCCAGAGCATCAAGCTTTTTATTTCTTACGGAGCTGTTGCTTGTTGATAGGCTAAGGGTTGAACTGGTTGAGGCTGCTCTTAGCTTGCCGTGAAGAGCCCTCCTGTCATGATTCCTAGTGAGTTGAATGCTGTATTCCTCATGTGACATTATGCTGTAATTTTTTTAAGGTGATCAAGAACAACTTAAATCCATGCTGGAAGAAGTTCAGTGTTCCCTTGCAGACTTTCTGTGGTGGAGATTTTAATAAACCTATCAAGGTACAGTCTTCAGAAATTCTCTTTGTTATTCCAAGTCATCCATTCTCTGTTGATGCTAACTGTGAGTTATCAGGTTGTCTAGTCGTATTTAAATTATTAGATTGCCTTTCTAGAATTGTAGTGTGGCAGATAAGTGATTATATGTCTGTTTTAAAACATTATGAGTTGTCAAATTGAGAACTCAGGAAATGCAGAACTGACACAATTTCCAGTTGTTAGTCATAAGAAGAATTATAACTGTTTTTTTTTTTTCCACTATTCTGGCCAGGGTTTCAAGTTGAGCTTTGGTGGTGGTGTCTTGTTTGGTTGGATGGTTGGTTGTTTTGTTTTTTTTTTTTTTTCATTGTGGCTTTCTAGCACTGTTTCTAAGTTAACTGAGAAGCTTGCAAGTGTTGGACAAACTTGAGTACCTTGGGATACTGACACAAGAGAGGACTTTGAGGCATCTGTCAAATTTATCCATTCATGAGACTGGAAGCTTTTCCCAACTCTTTTTCTGTATTTTTCAAGTAGAAATTTAGTTTTGAGTTAGAATTGCATTTCCCTGTGGTCTTGTATATGATAACTAATTCTCTGTGGTCCTGGCTTGTGGAGGTGTGGCAGAACAATTACATCTTTTAACATGTTTCTACAAAATAAAATCTGATAGCAACTTAATATGTTAATTTTTCTTCTAAGCAATGCATTGATACTTTAAAGGCATTTAAATCCATAGACAGTTCTGTGTGAGTATAATTTCTCTGTACTTATCTAACACCTAAATGCTTTACATTTGCAGAATTTTACTGCTTCATCCTCTCTCTGAAGAAATCTCTTGCTGAAAGCTTGATATGGAAGATTTAGCAAAAAGCATGCATGCTAATGTTCTTTGTGCAGTATGGCAGGTCCTAGGAATGACTGAGATTCTTAACCTGGAAATAGGTGTTCAGGTGTTGTCTTGGTTTGAAAGACAGGTGTCTGCCAAGGAAGGTGGGAAACTTCCTGGGATAGAAAAAAAATATGCCCCCCCTTCCCTCCAAATTATTGTAACTTTGAAATTAGGGGGCTTTCAGGCAGAGCTATGGAAAAGGAGTAACAGTTCTTTACTGGTGTGTGTGTGGATAACAAGGCAAACAAAGAGCAGCAGCGGCAGCACCAAGGAGCAGCAGCAGAACCCGGTGCCGGCCTCTCGGGGCCGCGGGCCCGTTCCCCTCGGTGCAGTTCCGCTCGCGGCCGCCAGGGGCGCTGGTGGCTCCCGGCCGGGCAGGGCGGCGGCGGTGATTCCCCGCGCCGGCAGGGGGCGCTGTGGCGCAGCGCGGCCGCCTCTGCCCGCGGCAATGGCGGCCGGGCCGGCGGGAGGGATGGAAAAGGGGCTTCCTTGGCAAAGGCCCAGGGGCAGGCGGGCCCGGTGCCCCCGGGAGACGGAACGGAGCGCAGCAGGAGCCTCGGAGCGCGGCCGCAGCAGCAGGGGCGGGCACGCCCGGGTGGCACGCAGAGCGTAACGGGAAATTCCACAGCCTCGGCAGAAGCCGCGGGGTGTCCCGGCGGGCACAGGGTGTTGGGTTAAAGTGTAGGGAAAAGGCCCGGAGCAGCGGCAGAAAGCAGCGGGGCCGGGCAGCGGCAGGCGGGCTCCCACAAACAGCAGGGAGGTGCTCCCTCCAGCGAGGAAGAGGGTGTCCTGGGTTTCCCCTGAGGCTCCCAAGCAGATGGTGAGGGTCCCTCCCTGTGAGGTTGTGTGTTGAAAAGGTCCCAGATCAACGGCTGCTCTTATGAGCAGAGGCTCACCCATGGTAAGGAGAAGCAGTGAAGGACGAAACTCTGCAGTGGTAGCAAATCCTCCGGGCAGCAGCAGTCCGGCACCAGAACCACATCTGCCCTCCGATCCCAAGAGCAAGAATGCGAGAGAGGGCTGAGTCCAGCCCCTGACCCCCAGCCAAGTCTCCAGGTATCTCTGCACTTCCCAAGAGAAAAACCCCCCTAGCTACCAAGCTCACTCCCCAGCTAAGAGACTGCAGCCAATTGCACCCCTGTCTCCCTCCTCCCCATCTTGGCCACATCTTTTGTCTCTCTTAAGTATCGTCATTCTCATCTCTCGGGCAACAAATGGGAGAAAAATTCCCTGAGAGAAAGAAAAAAAAGGAAAAATCCTAACCTCCAGCAGGTGTGCTGGGCTTGTTGATAGGTGACAGTGTTCTAAGTGGTGTTTGTGAGCTCTTATTGGTGGGGAATCAACAGTCTTTCAACAGAAAGAAGTCATCTTGGTTCAAAAGTGTGCAGCAAGCATGTAGAGGAGGTGGCTAAGAGGTGCATATTGTCATTTGTTAGAACTGACATGACATGGCATGGTTTACACATGCTGTTTTGTGGGGCTATATTTGCTATACCCCAAAAATATTTGTGTTGTTGTTTGGGGTTTTTTTTTTTGTTTTCTAGAAGCTTTCTGTGCTTTGGAATCCACTTTGGAGTGACCCACTTCTTCAAAAGGATAGCGTTTTGCTGTTAGTTCATTTAAGCCCAAATTCTTGTTGCATGTGCAAATAATCTATGAAATTTCCCAATGTAGCTGTGAAATAGGATTAAACTGTTCTTGTCCTTAACAGGCTGGGGAAGTTAGTCAGGGGAGTCTAGACTGACAGGCAGGAGTTTCACTAACAACACTGAAGTATATGATATTGCACTACTGTTTTATTTTTCATTTGGAATTTATTCCTTGAAACCTCTTGTTTAAGGCTTCCAAAAATTTATCTGGGAGCAATTATGCATGAAATACTGGTAGTCAGTGAAGGGAGAACTTGAACTTCAGCACAGCGAAAACAGATGTTTCGGTGTATCCCCTAAACAACAACTTTGCCAGCTGTGTATGAGGATTACGTGCTGAATATGTGTGTGAACATAAATCTTTTGGTCAAATACTACCTAGTATTATGGTAATTCTTTCTTCATTGTGATGCAGAGTGATGTTCTCCTTGTTCTGTGTTAAGAACAGCTCATACTTGTAACAGCCTAATCTTTGTGACAGTTTTGTAAAAAATAAGTGAAAGCAGCAGCTCACCCCCATAGTTATTTAAATGGAAATAGCAAATGTAGCAAATAAAAGTAGCAAAATAAAAATTTGTGGGTGTTGGTATTCACAGGTTTCATGGCATATACACAAAGGCAAAATAATTTTCTGTGAATTTTGACAGTTCCTACTGTAGATGAAAGGGTCCTTTTCCTTGCTGACTGTATTCCATGGCTTGTTGTGAGTATTGGACAGTTCATTTGCAAAGAAATAATCAGTAAATAACTCTATACAGTGTCCTGCAGTATTGGAAGGTTTTGTTTGCAGCAAAGCTGCTCTTTGGGCTGCCTGCAGTGAATCTTGGCCAGTCTTAGAAAAAACTCTTGTAAATAGAGGTTTGTTTTAAGCCATAGCATGTTGTGAACTAATAACAAAACTGGTCCTTGGCATGGCTGTGAGGGGAGGGAGTGCAGGAAGGAGGGGAGAGGAGGTGTGTGGAGGTGGCAGCTGCTGGTGCCAGTACACTCTCCAGGTGTACTGGCACAAAGGAGACCTTTCACTGGGAGTCTGCACCATGGCTTCTGCACAAGAGCCTCCTTCCTTGGCCTCCCAGGCACAATGCAGTTGCTTCTGGGTGATGTGCAAACATCAGAATTGTTGGGAGAAGCCAAGTGAAGTTCAGGCAGGAGGGGTGGGAGTTGCTTCATGGTAGAGTGTCTAGAAGAAAAGAACAGAAGTGGGGTGGGAAGGATGGAGGAGGAGAAGGGGGAACAGTCTCTGTGGTATCTTTTGCCATTAAGACAACTGAAGGATGCTGTGGTGCCTCCCATTTAGGTGACTACGTTAGGCCATAATTCACTTGGCTGTTTGTATGGGTTTTCCATTGACACCAGTGGAAGATCCCTAGTAGATCTGAGTAGACCCCTGTGTCAAATTCAGATACCTAGCCATTGAATTTGACATCCTTATCAGGAATGGGTTACCCATGGGTTCATCTTGTCCCATTGTCCTTAGGAGAAAGCGATCACTGTGGTTTATACTGGGGTAGCATCAATTTCTTGATTACTAAAGGCAGATCTTGGAAAGTGAGTTCCTGAATCTGTGTGGCGTGTGAGCTTAGGAGGAGGAGGAGGAGGCAGCTGCTTACAACTGTTCCTTAGTTGACTGCTTCTGGAATTACTTGTGTTCTGCAGTCGTATGCACTGAATGTGTTAGAAATGCTCCTCAGTGGTGATTTTGTGGAGAGCTATGACACCATGTTGCTGTAAGCCGTAGTTATTAGTATATTTTTATTTGTAAATGCATTGTTCTTTTACATTATCTAATTCTGAAGCCTTCATGCTGATACAAAAATGACTGTTTATTAATAAAGTATTTATAATTTGGTTGGTATAAGATGCAGAAAGAGACAGACTTACTGTTCCATGGAAATTACAATTTTCCTGTAAATTGATGCTATTGTTGGACAGAAAAAAAGAGCATAGTTTAGATAACAAAGTTTTAATTGCTTGTTCCCATTAACCCAGGTGCATGTCTTGTCCTGAATGATCTCACATTTACGCATCTGGGCTGTGAAATGTTGGGGGCTTTTAATGTTTCTTTTAAATTTTTATTTATTTATTTAATCTCTTACATTTAAACCAGGGAAAGATTTTATTTAAAATTTTTGCCATGCATACTTAAATGGGTGAGGAAGTGAATATGTTCCTCTCTTGAGACTCAGAATCTCTAGCTGTGTGTCTTTGCTCCTGGGTTTCAGTTAGTGATGTGGCCAACATCCCCAGTCCTGATGGCATGGGGGAGTTCACCAGCGTCGATGCAGAGCTGTCAGACAGGAGGTGGGGCAGTGAGCCGTGGCCGGTCTCCCTAACGCAGGACTCCTGCCCATTGCCTGCTCCCTCCTCCTTTCAGGTGCAGTGTGCAGATCATGACAACGATGGCTCACATGACTTGATAGGCGCTTTGGAAACTACCCTGGCGCAGATGCAGACAGCTGGTGCCGGCTCTCTGGTGAGCTTCCTCAGCCCCTGCTAACTTAGTCCAGAATTCAGGCTTTCAAACCCCCTTTTTAATATTAATCTCAGACATACACTTATAGTTGTTGCCTCCAAACATGCATATTTTTGTCTATGTTTTTGTATTACTAAGCCAACATTTGGAAAGAATAAAAACTGGTGTGGGAATTATATTTCTTTGTTTTCTTTGGGTTCTGTTACCGTTCTTCTTTCTAAAAATATCCTTGAGCCTGTTATCTGCTGGCCCTGTTGTCTGCTGAGCTACTTTTCCCAGCAGTTCAGCTTGCTTTGGCCTCTGCTGAGTCAAGTGAAAATAAAAGTGCTTGTTGGTGCTGTAACAGATGAGTCCAGAAGCACAGCTTGTCTCAGATAATGTTTGTGCTGGAGCTGGTCATACTCCTGAGCACTGTGGTCACCTTGCCAGCTAACAGAGAGCAGCAGTCCTTCCAAGGGGCACTTGTCTTGGTCATCTAGTCTAGAATAAGAGTCACATGCTGGTGGTGCTGGTTTTGGTTTGTTGTCTGCAGTGAAAACCTGACATCTCATTCTCCTGGAGATATCCTACCTGAATTGAGGCAGATGTATTCACACACAGGATGTAGCCCAGGACTTCTCCAGTTGCCAGCCAGCTTGATTGGTCATAATCTAAAAGTGGGTGGAAGGTTCTTGCCTTTTTTCCAGCCCTTGTGAATTCAGAACCGATGCGAGTGAATCCAAACAGGGAGATACTGCCACTGGGAACCTATGGCCTAGGCTTTTTTGGCCTCCCCACCCCGAGATTTTTGCCTCCTCTGCCCAGTGCTGGTGGCAAAAGCACCCCATTTAGCTTGTCAGATAGCAGCCAAAGTAATTGCAGACCTTTTAAAATTACATTTCTTAATTCTGCTGGGTGTTTCGGTAACTCTGAAATTGTGGGATGTGTGACACTGTTTGTTTCAATAATTTGCTCTCCTGTAAGGCAGATATTTTGCAACTTGCTTCTTCTGTGCTTGCTTTCTGTAGGTGGAATATGAATGCATTCATCCTGAGAAAAAACAAAAGAAAAAGAACTACAAAAACTCTGGCATTATTAGGATAAAATCCTGCAAGGTAGCAAGATTTTTGTTGTTTTTTTTTTCTTTTTTTATTTCCTGATTGTAGTGAAATGAGTAGGTGTAACACTGTCTGTCTGTTCCTGTAGATTGAGACAGAATATTCATTTCTGGACTATGTGATGGGAGGCTGCCAGATTAACTTTACGGTGAGTTTTTCCCCACTGCTTGTATTGGTAGATGACAGGACAAAAGCAGTGAGGTTGTGTTTAGTTCTTTTATTGGCGGCATGAGTGACTGCAAATGCAGTGTGAATTTGCAGTGATGAAGTCTGCAAAACCCAAACAATACTGTATTTTTACTTTTTGCAATCAAGTAGCACTTTAATGGAGCTAGGGCTTCTCTAACTTCTTTTGAGAAATTGGTTCAGTCTGTCAGTGGAAAGGATTGCTACGACTTGGAAATACCTGTACCCAGGTGGGAAAAGGGATGCAGGCATGTGTGCCTGTCCCTGTATAGGGCTGCTGTGTGCCTGGGAGGAAAGGAACTGTGTGGGCCTGAGCTAACCCCCTGTTTCTGGATATAGTTAGTTCTTCTCATTTGTTTGTGCTGACATATCAGTGACTTGCTACCATCATGTTGCCTGATCAGGTGGGTGTAGACTTCACTGCCTCCAATGGAGATCCCAAGTCACCGGATTCTCTTCACTACATCAGCCCAGATGGGATAAATGAGTACCTGATTGCCATCTGGAGTGTGGGAAGTGTAGTCCAGGATTATGACACGTATGTAATGATCTTGACTGATCTAGTCACCATGTCAAAAATGTGTCCCAGCTTGTTCTAGCCCTGTACTGTTTTAATGATTGAGGGGCTGCCTTTCCTTGGGAGATCCCTTTAGGAGCTGCTACTGTTTCCTCTTGCTTCTGTCAGTGCTAGGGAGGGCAATGTCAGCCCTTCATAATTTGGCATATTTGCTTGGCTTGTCCCTTCTGAGTCCCTTGGTGCTTCAGCTGGGCACTGATCCCTTGTTGCAGATGATGCATTGCAAACATGAATGTCCTATTTGATTCAATGGGAATGGGAACATGTTTTGTCCTGTAGCCAGGCTGGGGTTGGTCTGGCTTTTCTCCTGCTACTTTGAAATCTCCTGAGAGTCCTGTGGGGGGCTACACTGAAAGAAATTACCAAACTCTCAAGCCCAAGCCTGAAACCATTGGATACTTGGTGTCAGGCCATGGCAGCTAGATGATGTACCAGTTCCTTATGGCAGGAATTATCCCTTGGTCTCCAGCTACTTTTGGTGAATAAAACAGAACAGTGAGTTATTAAAGAATTGCTCTTTCTCATTTTTTGTTGTTGCCCTTTCTTTCCAGGGACAAGCTGTTTCCTGCATTTGGGTTTGGAGCTCAGGTTCCTCCTAGCTGGCAGGTAGGGCCTTCACAATGCTTGGCCCTTGCTCTGTGTCTGCATTCCCTAACTGTAATGTCCCATTTCCCAAGGTATCTCACGAGTTTGCTTTGAACTTCAACTCCAGCAACCCTTATTGCCAAGGTGAGGCCACCTCCTTATTAATAATGTCACTGAGAGGGGGAGATGTTTGAAGTGCTGTGTTTATTTCATAACTGGTGAAAATCAAATGCAGCACCAAGACATGGGGCAAACATAGATTTACTCTCACCTTGATGCTGACAAAAGCAGATGTGTGTTGATGCAGATTTCTGTGCAAGCTCCATAAGCTCCAGTGAAGGGGTCTAGATTTAATTGATTGTCAGTCTGTACTAAAATTTTTGTTGCTTCAGCTTGGTTACTTCTGTGGGTTACAGGTGGCAGTGGATTCAGCTCAGCCTGTGCCTGTACTTAATAAGATTCCAGAGCCACCACCTGCTGAGGCTGTTAGAGACCAGGGTTACTTCACCAGCAATGGGATATATGTGGATATGTTTGACTGTTCTCTTAAAGTTTGTCTTAAAAGCTTGCTTTTTTTCATAGCCATCTTCTTCAGTGGAGGTGCTTTCAGTTATATTGGCTTTGCATGGCAAGGTTTTGGTAGTGGGCGCTACAGGGGTGGCTTCTCTGGCAAGCTGCTAGAGGCTTCCCCCGTGTCTAATGGAGCCAATGCCAGCCAGCTCCAAGGCAGGCTTATCACTAGCAAAGGCCAAGCCCATCAGTGATGGTGGGATAACAGATTTAAGAAGGGGGGAAAAAACCCTGTGTGGCAGCAATCAGAGGGAAGGAGTGAGAATATGTGAGAGGAGCAGTACTGGAGACACCAAGGTTGGTAAAGAAGAAGGAGGAGGAGGAAGTGTTTCAGGCACTCAAGCAGAGATTCCCCTGCAGCCTGTGGTGAAGGCCATAGTGAGACACTATGCCCCTGCAGCCCATGGAGGTCCATGGGGGAGCAAATACCCACCACCAGCCCATGGATGCCCCACCCTGGAACAGTCTGTTCCTGAGGGAGTGCATCTTGTGGGAGGGACCTACACAGGCAATTCATGAAGATCTGCAGCTTGTGGGAAGGACTCCTATGGGAGAAGTTTGAGGATTGTCTCCTGTGGGATTGACCCTATGCTGGGGCAGGGGACGAGTGAGGAGAGACTTTCCTCTGAGTGAGGAAGGAGCAGCAGAGATGACGTGAACTGACCACAGCCCCCATTCGCTGTGCCACTGAGGGGAGAGAAGAGAGAGAATTCAGGAGTGAAGTTGAGCCTGAGAAGAGGGGAGGTGAGGGGAAGATGTTTTTAAGATTTAGTTTTTACTTTTCTTCGTCCTATTCTGATTTGATTGGCAACAAATTCAACTGATTTCCTCATGTCAAATCTGTTTTGCCAGTGACAGTGGATGCTGAGCAATCTCCCTGTCCTTACCTTGACCCATGAGCCTTGTTGTATTTTCTCTCCCCTGTCCAGCTGAAGAGTGAGGTGATAAATGGCTTTGGTGGGCACCTCATATCCAGCCAGGGTCACCACACCACACTGCTGTATTTAAGGGCTGTTCCCAATGCTAGATTATGACCTTTAAGGACTAAGATCTCTCTCAGCATGCTGTCACACAGAATTGTTCTTGAACAAACATTTTTCACTTAGTTTTTCTCTCTGGTCTTAGGCCAACAAAAAGCGGAATTAGAGATTCAGTGCTAAAATCCAAGCATTTCTTCTCAGTTCAGCATTGTCTGCCTCACTGGGATCTGGGTCTGTGGTCTTTTAGAGTCCTTGTACAGCAGTTTTGAGTGGTACCATGCTAAAACTTTATGGTGGACAATGTAAACAGCAGTGGCAAATGAAGCTACACTGATACAATCTAGGAATAGGCCAATTTAGATGGATCCACAGAAGAATGTGTACCATTTAAAATAGGACTTAAAAAAAATTTTTGTTTAGTTAACTTGAGAAAAGCTTTTTGCATTAAAAAAACCCCTACAATAGAATAGCAACATATTGCTATTTCTGTTACAGAAATGGTTGAATCTTCAATCAGGAATTGTTTTCTAAATTCTGCACAAAGAAAATGAAAAGTTAGTGTTCCCAAGAGCTTCTGACCTTGTCTAATTAGAACATAGCCAATTAAACAAGATAAATTGACAAGGTAGAAATGACAAAGTAAACAGTCTTCAGCATATCTTTGCTAGATTATTTTTCCTGCAACTTTATAGAATCATAGAATGGTTTGAATTAGAAAGGACATTAAAGATCATCTAGTTTCAGCCCCCTGCTGTGGGCAGGGAGACCTTTCACTAGGCCAGGTTGGTCAGAGTTCCATCCAGCCTGGCCTTGAACACTTCCAAGGAAGGGGCAGCCACAACTACCCTGGGCAAACCCCTTCCAGTGCCTCACCAC
>VZTI01002352.1:37774-75033 GCA_013397865.1 Struthidea cinerea | reverse complement strand
AGCACCACAAGAGCCTCAGCAACCTCTGCGCCAGGAGTAACCTCCACTGTGGTAACCCAGGTTCCAACATACCCTACTTCTGCCTCCACTTCACCCGAAATAAAATTAAAAACCACTACTGGCAGCACGGCTGTGCTCACTACCACTCTTCCTCAATCTGGAAGTACCACAGGTGTTACAGAAATTCTTACAACATCCTTTGCTTCTACTGTAGAAAATATTGCTACCACGGTTTTCTCTGGCACCACTGTCAGCCCAGGTATGCCATTGTCTACTTCTTTAAAGTTTACTATCAGCTTTTTCATTACAACAGCATTCGTATCTTTGTCTTGTGTGGCTTATTCCCTGTTTTGGGGGGGTGGGGGGGGCTGGTTGCAACCTGACTTCTATCAGAGGATATTCTCCTCCAAATTTGTCCAAACTAGGACATTCCCCTAAACCAATCTGTGATTGCCCGATTCTGTGACATTTATATTCCTTAAACACATAAACCAATTTTTAATCAATCTGCCCCTCTGTTACTAGTATCTGTGTTTGACGGCTGGGTTAGCTTCATTGTATTAATTCTTACTTCAACAGAGAAAGTTGAAACCTTTGAAAATTTTAGAGGTAAATCTCAAGATTTGCCAAAGGCCAGATGTCATTCAATGTATAATGAAAAAATTTACATAATCTCCACTTATGAATAGGTCAAATATTTGAATGAACCAAAAATGTTCACTTGGTTTGCCAGATTGTTGAAAAGACCTCTTGAATATGTGAAAATTATTAGATCAAAATCCTGTGCCTGCAAACTAAATTATTACTTGCGCTCAACAGTAGCTTCGACTGGTACATCACAATCAAGTCATGTTACAAGCACTCCTGCAACCTTCAGTTCTTCCACCAGCACATCTGTTACGTCCAGCAAAATAACTCCATGCTTTTGTCATGTGTTTGAAACTTTATTTTCTCCTGGTAAGTGTCTTACACTATGATTATAAAAAATTTCATAACCAATATAAACCCTTAAGACTCTATTCAATTAAAGATAACTACTCAAAATCATCTAAACATAGAACTGTTTATACATGAATAGACTTCATATTTTCACAATATTTTCTTGTTTTCTCTCCCTAAGTATTTTCATTCTTGTAATTTCTCCTCCAATTTTCATCTACAGGGGAAGTGGTATACAACAGAACAGATAGAGCTGGCTGTAATTTTTATGCACTTTGCAGCAAGGAATGTGAAATTGAGCCATTCCAAGGGCCGTGTCCTTTGACAACTCCTGTTCCTTCAATCGCCTCCTCAACTACACCACAAGCTGCCTCACCAACCCCATCAACAACCCTCACAACTTCAGTAGAAAGAAACTGTACTGATGTCAATCCTCCACGAAAGGTGGTTCCCCTCCCTACTTTCTAATACACCACTGTTGCAAAACCAGATCAATTTTTAACAGCCAATTCAAATGAACTTCTATGTGTCTCAATTACAAAGTTTGTCATGTAACAAATGACCTGATAGCACACAATTATTTTACCTGGCATTACCAGACTTTTAAGTAATCTCTAGGTGGAAAAGATCACTAAGACCATGGCAGAGACTTCAGCTTTTAATAAAAGTAATTTAAATTTCATAGAAATAAGTAGACTAGCCATGAAATGTTAAATATCATTCTTTTTATGCAAAAGAAAATTCTGTGGTTGTTCTCAGCATACCTGCTCTTAAATTGTGTGCTAAAATAACTCTAATCTGAATTTCCTACTGATTTTGAGATTATATCTTAAGTTAAAACTGAACAACTAGGGTGAAAGAGGTGAAAGAGCATTTAAGAATAAATAATTTACATATTTTCAGCCTGGAGAGGAGTGGATAAATGAATGCCAGAAGTGTGTCTGTGACTCTCTCACTGCTACTGTGCAATGCCAGCCGCTCCCATGCCAAACAGCTCAGCAAACAACTTGTGACCTAGGATTTGTTTCCATGGCTGTACTACCACAGAAAGACCCATGTTGTCCTGAATTTGAATGCCGTAAGTATTAAAAACACATGTATAAATACCACACCATATGCTCCAGTAAATTACATTTGCACTTCTGTTAATATCTAAGGAAGTTCTTAATGTACCACAAACAGTAACAGCAAAACCTTCCTTAAGTTGTTCTGTCTCAGTGAACACACAACAATTTTTGGCTAAATATGCATTAAAGCTTTGTTTTAAAAAAATAATGCTATTTTCAATTAACTTCAATGAGAGAATAGATGGGAGAGCAGAATAATATTTTGAACATTCCCTGGTCTATGTAGCTCAACTATCTCTGTACCTGTAATCATAAATGTTATCAATGCATCTTTTTCATGTTAATAATGTAACCTTGGAGCACATTAACATTAGCCTAAATGCAACTAAACTAAGATACATAAACATCTTAGTTTATGTAAAAACAGTAAAAAGCTTAAGAGTTAACTACAAGACCAAGTAACAGGAAGCAATAATAGAAAGTGAATTGTAATCAATAACTGAATTGTCAGTGTATGAAAAGTAATAATTATGCTCTCGCCAGATGCTCATGAAAATTAAAAAATCCTACAGTTATATTAGTTTATTGAGAAACATACACTTTTATATACATATATTTTATGTACGTATACTTGTACAAAAGAATGGAAAAAAAAAAAGCACCCATAAATTATGCCTGAAAAAGGAAAGTCAAAAGAAAGGAACAGGCAAGTTTGAAGCAGTTCTGTGAAAGACATAAATGGGTTCTGCCATGCTGTCAAATTTATATTACCACAGTAGGAATACCTTTTTCCACAGAGTCAATCTTCCGTACAAGCCATGTTCTGAAAGGTCATAAAAAATCAATAACTGAAGCATCTTTGAATATCACTGGACTCCTCAGGTTCAAAGAGAAAACAACTAATTTCATTTGAAATGAACCAGATATTGAAAGGGGAAAAGAGGGACTTTTCAGGCATAGCTTGAGTTTAAAGCCATTCCTCTCCAACTCTTCCATCTAATTTTAATAATGAAACTTTACTTAAACATTCAACTACACTACATATGAAGTCTAAGCACGTAGGCAGATTGAATTAAAGTTTTCCATACTCTCTGTGTTACTAACAAAACCTGATAACATCCTGACTTCTCAGGAAGTCTCACAATTTAAGTTATTCTGGAACTAATTTTTTGTTTTGTTTTTCAGAACCAATACCTGATGTCTGTGTGATTAACGGAACACTGTACACGGTGAGAATGATATAGCAGTATATTGCTGGACTTGAAAAGTACATCCTTTCTACCAAAATAACTCTTTGAGAAAGTTCTTTTCCTAGTACATGTTTCTTGGGGTTTGGGTTTTTTTTTCTCTCTAGCCCTTAACTGGAAGTTGTTTGGGTATTTTAATGTCAAAATCAAATTTGTCACAGAAGTGTTCCTCAACATGTAATATAAAACAAGAATGTACCATTTTTAGTGATGCACTTCCTCTTTAAGCTTCCTCCCACTTCTATAATTAATGACTTTTCCAGACAATTTGATGAATAGCCCAAAATCAATTGCTCTTTGAAAAAAGCCCAGAGAACCTTAAAAAAACAAAGCTAACATTTTTTTTAAATTAATATCTAAACCTTTTTGCTAAAATTGGTTCTTAGGTCATTAACTCATAATTAAAATATTAGTGCTGGAGTCTTTGGGGATACATTTCAGAAAGAGTAAAATCCATATGTAAATTTATATGCCTGCTTATGTATCTGCATATATAAAGGCTTATTTTAATCTCTGTTTTTAAATTGTAATTGTTTTACAACCACTGAACATACAGAGAAAAAAATATTCTTAAATGGAGCATTGAAAAGCTGGTAAAATAACTAGACAGTACAAACCAGTCTTAATTTCATTAATTTACTGTTCCCTTTTACATTGCTTAATTTAGTTTCCTCTTAATACAAGCTTTCCTGCAAGGCATGAAGCCAAAAAACTCTGTGTTCAAAGAGAATTTGAGAACTCAGTCATACTTGCATTTCAGCAACCTTAATGGTTCTCAGCAATTCTTTAAACTCTGCCTTATTATATAGAAACTGTTGGCATTTGAATGTTTTTTGGGGTTTTTTTTCCTGTCTTGCAGGTTGGAAAGTCAGTAGTAATCGATTCATGTAAGAAGTGTACCTGCAGTTCTGAGAAAGACCCAGAGACTAACGCAAACATTATGCATTGTGAAACAGTTCAGTGTGAGACCTCTTGCCCGCTGGTGAGTTCAGGTTCTCTAGGCTGCCCAGTCAGCTACAGCAAGACCAGAATTCTTCATCACCAACTAAACATACTTTCTTCTTCTTCTCTTTCCGTGTAGGGTTACCAATACATGACTGAGGAAGGAGAGTGCTGCGGGAAGTGTATTGAAGTAGCTTGCAAAGTCAAACTCAGTAACAACACTGTTCATGTGCTCAATGTAAGTATTCCTTTCATTTTCAGATCTCTCTGTTAGCCCACGCAAGTTAGAACAGCTGGTAGTCAACTCATGTCCCTTACTAGTAAAGATAAAATACTGAAATTACTCTGAAAACAATGTATCAGCTTTCTGAGTTGAATATTATTTGGAATCAAAGTCTTGATTTTTGTGGCTAATGGAGCAATGGTTTCTAATTTAAGGTCTAAGCGTTCAGAGCCAGGATTTAAACTTTCAACCTAGCTACAGTTTGCAGAATTTCATTTTTGCCACTTGAAAGAAATTCAGAAGCATCCAAGAATCTTTGAGGAGTGAGAACTTAATTAGCTGTGATACACTTGATCACAATGAAAAAAAACAACTTTTGCTTTTCTTGTAAAATCTTAGGTTAATGAGATCCTGCCACTCGATCAATGCAGCCATTACAAATGTGAAAAAATTGAAGATCAGTTTGTTACAGTCCAAACTAAAAAAGTATGCCCTGAGTACGACCCTGGAGAGTGCGATCCTGTAAGTTTTAATCAATTTTTCACTGACTGAATTCAGTTTAAATGAACAAGGAGGGACAAGAAAGAATACAACAAATCACTTTCACTGAAGTTGCAAGAATGTCTTAAGAATGAAACTAGGCTTGCTCTATGATTAATAATAAGAAAAGCATAGTATTTTTTTATGAGGCTACAAGGATTCAAGACTCCTATGGTGAGGACAGTAAGTCATCCATTGTTTCATTCAGGGTTCATCAGAGAGAACCCTTCTGCCCAGTATCAGTACTGCTAAGTCATATTCTTACTCATGATTGTCATCTGCGCACTAATACAAATCCTTCTTTACTTTTACAAAGGATGAAGCAGAGACTACTCCTGATGGCTGCTGCAAAATATGTAAATGTAAGTAATGCTTTGTTTATGTGTTCTGCCAGAAGAGCACTCTATTCAACTTGTAACTATCTTTGAGTGGATGGAAGGATGCTTCACTCACCCTGTTTTCACATAGTCTATTTAGGAAGACCCTGTGTTTCACTATTTATTCAAAAGAAAAATGCAATTTTTTTTTTCCTGATACTGAATACCACAAATCAAACCGGCAATGCTCAGGCTTCTGCATTATCTTCCAGAGGCACTTTACAGCTGAAATCAAAGAATAATCTGACAACTCCATATAAATTACACAGTACCCACCCCATCACATACTGCAGATTCTCAGTAATCAGACATCAAGCACTTTCAAACTGGTTTAGCATTCCTTTAGTTCTGAACTAGAGAACTGAAATATATTTTCTCTCCTCCTCTCTTATTATGAAGCTAAAAACTGCAGCCCTTACAGCAAGAAAACTGTGATCCGCCATGCTGACTGTGAGTCTTCTGAACCTGTTGAGCTGTCATACTGTGAAGGAACTTGTCCTGGCTCCTCAATGTAAGTTCTAAAAATTGATTTAATATCTCTATGGCTTCCTTTATACTGGTCTGTCAAGTTAATTTATCACCCAAGGGTACTGAGAGAGCTGGAGAAAGTGCTCACCAAGCAACTTTCAATCATTTGTCAGCAGTCTGGTTAACCATGGAGGTCCTGGTTGACTGGAGGTCAGCAAATGAGATGCCCATCTACAAGAAAGGTTGGAGAGAGGATCCAGGGAACTACAGGCCTGTCAGCCTGACCTTGGTGCCAGGGAAGGACATGGAGCAGATTATCTTGAGTGTGATCACAGAGTACATACAGGGTAAACAGAGGATCAGGCCCAGCCAGCACGGGTTTGGGAAAGGCAGTTGCTCTTTGACCAACTTGATCTCCTATGACAGGGTGACTCACTTAGGGGATGAGGAAAAGGCTGTGGACATTATCTACCTGGAGTTCAGTAAAGCCTTTGACAGCATTTCCCACAGCATTCTCCTGGAGAAGCTGGGAGCTCAGAGCTTGGACAGGTGAACTGTTCACTGTGTAAAAAACTGGCTGGATGGCCAGGCCCAGAGAGTGGTGTTGAGTGGAATTACCTCCAGCTGGGGGCCAGTCACCAGTGGTGTTCCCTGGGGATCAGTGTTGCAGCCAGTTCTGTTTCATATCTTTATCAATGATCTGGACAAGGGGATCAAGTGCTCCTTCAGTGAATTTGCAGGTAACACCAAGATGGGTGTTGATCTGCTGGAGGGCAGGAAGGCTCTCCAGAGGGATCTGGACAGGTTGGATAGACGGGCAAAGGCCAAGTGTATGAGGTTCAATAAGGCCAAATGCCAGGCCCTTCGGTCACAACCCCAGACAGTGCTACAGGCTGGGGCAGAGGGACTGGGAAGGTGCCCAACACAAAATGACCTGGGGGTGCTGGTGACAGCAGCTGAACATGAGCCAGCAGTGCCCAGCTGGCCAAAAAGACCAGGAACATCCTGGCTTGTATCAGCAATCGTATGGCCGGCAGGATCAGGACAATGACCTGTACTTGGCCCTGGTGAGGCCAGACCTTGAGTCCTGTGTTTAGTTCTGGGCCTCTCACTGAAAGAAAGACATTGAGGTGCCAGAGCATGTCCGGAGAAGGGAAACAGAGCTGGGGAAGGGCCTGAAGCACAAGTCTTGAGGAGCAGGTGAAGGAGTGGGAGGCGTTTAACATGGAGAAAAGGAGGCTCAGGGGAGACGTTCATACTCTACAACTGCCTGAAAGGAGGGTGTAGTGAGGTGGGGGTTGATCTCTTCTCCCAGGTAACAAGTGAAAGGGTGAAAGGAAATGGCTTCAAGTTGCACCAGGAAGGGTTTAGATTGGATATTAAAAAATATTTCTTCACTGAAATGGCTGTCAAGCACTGGAACAGGTTGCCAAGGGAAGCAGTTGAGTCACCATCCCTGCAAGTATTTAAAAGATATGCAGGTGTGGCACTTAGAGATATGGTTAAGTGGTGGACTTGGCAGTGCTGGGTTAATGCTTAGACTTGGTGATCTGAAAGGTCTGTTCTAACCTACGTGATTCTGTGATCACAGAATAGCAATGAGGTTAATGTTTTTATATGATTCCACTGAATTGAATCAGATTCAATGGAAGCAAGAAAGGTTTCACTACTGAAGACAGAGGTAACGAAAATCACATTCATAAGTACGCATGGGAGGAAAAGAGGATGTAAAAAAAAAAAAAACCAAACCAAACCAAACACTTGCAAAACAAAAATCATAGAGGGGGTTCTGTCAGTTTTTACTGAGATGCATTTTTTTTCCTGGTGGAACATAGGTACTCTCTTGAAGCAAACCAGATGGAACACAAGTGTGGTTGCTGCCAGGAAGTCAGGACCCAAAGAAGAGAGGTGACCCTGACTTGCCAAAATGGAACCAGCATAAATTATAACTATCTCTACGTGGAAAACTGCCAGTGTGTGAACCCTTGCTCTTCACAAACCTCTGCAGCAAGTGACTCCCAAATCCAACAATCTGTAAAATATGGCTCCCAATTGCAACAGGCTGTATCACTTGGTTCCCAGTGGCAACTGAGATGAAGGTATGATCATTGGAAAAAGAAAACAGAGACCCTAGGGAAGCTGGAATGATGTCCTCCACAGAATAACTCGTACTCCTTCTTTAACATTCTTTTTTCATTTCTTACTTGTAAAAATAATAAAAAAAAGTCAATTAAATTGTAGTGTTTGGGGTTTTTTTTATAAGTGTTACAGTATTGAAGAATACAAACAGATGACTGTGCAAAATACCTTGTGTAACTTACAGAAATATGCAAACACATACTTGATCACAAAACCTGTATTTGGGGTAAAAAAGAATTAAGGGGTCTAAAAAATAAAGCAAGAGACCATTGCAGCTACATTGCACTTCTTGATCCTAGGGAAAGCTTTATTGCATATCCTTTTTATAGACATAACGGTCCTAACACATCTCAGTGACAGGGACAAAGCTGTTTTATTTGATCAATAAAACTTCTAGTACTTTTCAATTACTGTGACTGTCCAATACCCATCTTTATTATCTAAATGACAGAGAGTCCAATGAATGGCATCGGGAAGTTTTCTGACTCAGAAGGGTATATTCTCTAGCAGCATTTGGGAATATAGCCCTCTTCCTGGACAAGGTAAAATTCCCTCACCCATATTCAAATAGCTCTTCCCACAGACATAAAAGGCACAAAGATGAAAAAACCCCTCTTACTTGCTCACTTCCAGCTCCTTTAGTTTGTTCCTCATACTGTGTGCATTGTACGCATTTCAAATGTGCTCCAGCATATGCACACATCATGGAGCAGTGTGAAGGATCTTGCTGCCACTCCATCCCTCAAACACTGCTGTGTGGCCACCAGGCTTATGTCCAGCAAGCCTGGGTTTAGCCCTTTTCCCCTCCAATCCAGTTTAAAGTTCTGCTCAACGAGCACTGCACCCCTGTACAAAGATCCTTTTCCCCATTTGAGACAGGTATACCCCAGCTGTTGCCACCAAGTATTGATCTGCTGGTTCTTCTTGTTTCTTCCATCACCATTCCCTGCAACTGGAAGGATAAAGGAGAACACTACTCATGCTCCTGATCCCATAGTAACCAGGTGTCCCAAGGCCCTGAAATCTCTTCTGATTGTCCTTGGCCTTCATATTTCAAACTTCATCATTGCCTACATGAGAAAGCAATAATGGCTATAATGCCAGGACTGTACCAGAGCTGAAAGTTTCCTCATCACATCACTAACCCAGGGCTCAGGGAAGCAGAAGACTTCCCTAACAAGTGGGCCTTGACAGGAAATTGGACCTTCTGTTCCCCTCATTGGAGGGTCTCCTATGCCAATACCTCATCTTTCCTTCTTTCTTTCTGGAAGCAGTTTTGACGGAGTGCATAAGGGAACTTAACCTTGGTGAGTCTTCCAACACAGATGAACCATTGTCCTCACAGTGTGGTTCCACTCGCAGAGCCTTGTACCTGTTACACAAGGGCACCTGGGAATGTGAGGTAGTCACAGAGGAGTGTCCCAGCTGTACCAGGCAGGAATTTGGCACCATTCCCCCCATTACATACTCTTTTATAACTACTTAAGAGCACAACTTTAAAAACAGCATTAAGCATTTCAAATCAACCTGAATAATCCACATTCAGCTAATGACTATTACAGAGGTTACATATTTAAGGCACAAAACATCGTCCTGTGAGTGCTAAGTTCCTGAAAATCCATAAAGAAACGTGGACAGCAGAGTCATGGAAAGTGTACTTTTTCACTCACTGGGGTTATTTTATAATTGGAGATAATTTTAAAATAAATTGAATCATCCTTCATTCTCTTTCAATGATAAATATATTAAATTTATAAAAGTTGTCCATTTTTATCTAGTACACTGAAATGTTTTAAAAACATGTTCTAAGTGAACTCTTTGAATACTTCAAACAGTAGTACTTTCATAGTTCTCCCATCCATGGAAACACAGATGTAGCTAAGATAATTTTTAATCGACTTGCTTTCCATAAATTCACTTTTCCTGTTTATATGCAAATTTTCCTTCAAAAGTTATGGTACAACCTAAGTATAGTCTATTTGTTCTTACAAAATTAATTATGCTTTTTGGCAAGATAGTAAAGAAAATACTTCTAAAATATGCTGCTGCATGAAAACAGATTAAGTTGGGTTTCTGACTAAGCTTCCTGAGGATCTAGAAGAGAAAGTTCAAGTCTTCAGCAGGCTACAACTCAAAACTACAGAGAAGATTGCTAATACAGGTTTTCCTTTCTATTCTAAGAAAACATATTTGCATTTCTCCTAAATGCCTTGCTCACACTGATGTTCTGAAATGTTTTAATAATACAAAATACACTGATTTCTCTTTACACCCCCACACATCATCACTAATTAATTCTGAAATGAAAAAGCTAGTAAAAATACAAAATACTAAACAGATGCTTCAGCAGCCACAAGAACACCAACCTTCATTTAAAGTAAACTTATTCTCACTCTTCCTATCTCTCACAGCAAAATGGAGAAATGTGAAAGGAAACTGTAACCTTTTGAAGATAAATTGGGATAGCAACTGATTCTCAAGGGCTAGAAAAAAGCACAATTTGAACACAGTTTTATTTCATAGTAGGTACTCAATACATTACGGAAATAAAATTCAGCTGTGAAAGATTCCTCTCAACTATCATTTGTTAAAAAAAATTAACTCCTGTTTAGGAAAAAAAGCACACTATGAATGGACAGCAAACCCCAAAATGTTAGCTTGATAATACAGTAATACTTCAGACTAGCAGTTGGTTAATAATCACAATTATCACTTAGCATGGTAATACTGTTAAGTGAGAAACAGGGCCCCAGATAGCTTTGCCATCACAGTACTAGAAAGAGATGCTACGCAAACCAAATCTTTCAAATTCATTTATATTAGCAGATAAAAGCAGCTCTTTTTGTAGCTGGAATACCACACAAGGTCTATTTCGTAACTCTTCACTTGGACACCACTCTCATCCAGAGTCCTCAGTCCCTCACACTGCAGCATTCCTTCCATACCCACATACTGTTCTTCCCTCCTCCCTTGCCCTCCAACGCTGCTGTCCTTCAAACAATGCAGTGTCACTACTGCCTCCTTCTGTCCTCCAGACTTGCAACACTGGAATATTTCCTTGAGAAAGAAGCCCCTAGAAGAATCAGAAAGAGGCACCTACCTGTAGAGGAATTCTCAAAGTACATTTAAGCATTTACTGTTACTATTCCCACCAGACGGTCACATTAAGAATCAGTGTAATTGGCCAACCAATGTTCAACACTGAAAAAAAGACAGTAACTGATACGTGAATTCTAGATTGGTCTATAGACAAAGACTCACATTGTGGTGCTCTCCAACAGAGACATAATACACTTTCATTCAGATGATACATTTATTAAATTAGAATGAAAAAGTTAATGTACTTTAGAGTGCAAGAAACATATTCGGACACCGGACCTCAATACAGAGAAACAATGTCTTCAGAATAATTACAGCAAAAAACATCCTCTGTACGGTATTACAGATCAACCAAACAGGCAATAACGTTTATAAGGGGGGAAAAAACCCATTCAGTACCATCAGCAGATGCAAAGAGCAGTAGAGAAGTTGCAAGGATCTAGCTAGACAAAAAATGTTCCTACCTTCAGCAAGTTGAGGCTCTTGGCAGGACTCACACTATACTGAGAGCACTAACTGTTAGCAGATGCCTGTCTTACACAGCTGGCTTTGGCTCCAAGCTGCTGGAAGCTGTTGAGCAGAGCAGCACCAAACACAGTATTATGCCATTAGCATTTCCTCAAAACCTACAATCATGACTGATGATTTGTTTGTTTTAAAGAAAGAAACAGACTTTCAGTTCCAACATCTTAATTTCACAGACCCTAAAGTAAGTAAACACTCCCTGCCTTTTTTCATCTCTCTCCAATTCAAACCTAATAATAAACAGCTTAACTGGAAGGATATGTATGCTGAAAAGCTGAGCAAGCTTATGATTTTATTCTTTTTAACAAGAGAAAGTAGTACATCTTGATGTAAGAGTTTCTTTTCTAATGCTTAATTAAATAAAGACAAAAAACCCCACAGAATATTTAAGTATAGTGTAAGATAATGAAATCCATCTACTGGCCATATTGCTCCTACATATCCAATTTTCAACTCGTATGTGTACCCTGTTTTGCATAACATTTGCCTAGGAAAAAATACACACCAAAAATATATCTAAGAACAGGAGTCTCCCTCAGAGGGCCAGAGCCCAGTTTATGAATAAACCTGGCTAGCTTAACTTTTGCACTTACCCCTCCTGGCAGTTAGGACTGAAAGGTGGTTTTGTTCTGTGCTTGAAATGGAGCTGTAATAGGATGCAGTACAATTTACCAGCCATTAAGTTGAACCATGACCACATGCTTTTATGAAAAGCTGTATTATGAATCCTACCATTTTAATATAAAAATTTAAATATGTACATTTTCCCTGAATTGTCCATCCCTAGCAATTCATGCTATCTTGTAAAAGTTAGAGCACAGGATTCTTCCTGGAGGTATCTAAGCATTAAACCCTTACCAACATTCATCCTTTTGGGTCATGGTGTCACAAAACACTCTGCTATGAAGACCAAATGCCTCTACATCTACTCAATCACAAAATTTACCATGACTGCAGGGAAGGGGCAAGACTAGTTTCTTGAAGAATACCCATTTAACTTTAGAAAACAGAAGTGTGGCAATTCTAGAACTACAGCACACAGAACTATAGCCTTGAATTTCCTTATTCAAAATCCAATTGGAGGATGTTTAAAGACACTTATGCTTTCAATGGGAAATTTAAGATGTTACGGGATTCGTAACAAAACTTAAAACTCTACATTATGAAAGACAGCTTTAAAAGGTCAGGAACTGGGATGATTTTTGGTGCTGTATTTTAAAAGTTTCAGTATTACTTTTAATGATAAAAAAATAAATATTCATGCTCTACTGCCACTGCTACCTAAAGGCTACTTGAATGTAGGTTGGGGGGAGGGGGGGAAATAAAATCAGCTTTTCATCAGATAATAAAGAAAATATTTTAAGCACAGCACAGGACATGAAATAAAGTATGGAGAAGAAGAGAATATGGGTCATTACTCCCTATTCCAGACCTGGCTTTAATGTTCTCATGAATCACTCAAGAGCCTAGATTTCAAGTGTACATTCATTTCAACTCTTGAAAATATAAAGGTCTATGGCTATTGTAGAAAGTATTTGAAATCAAACATTAAAGAGACAAAACAGCAACATTGCACATCAATGGAAAAATAAATTGGTGCATACTATTTAAAGTGCATTACTTTACAAAAACAGACACCGCAGAAATTCATCCAACAGGTGTAACTGCTGCATACTGTATGATTCTGCAGCTCCAAAATCAACTCTTATTTGAAAAAAATTACACTAACAATAAATACAAACACCTCCTCTGAGGATCAGACTGTAACTCAGATATGTTAAATTGTCTCTCACAAAGAATTTTATTTCCATCTGCATCAAATAATAATAAAATGACTACAGCAGCTGTAGTCTAACAAGTCACTGAGCAATTCATAATGCCATTCTAAGACCCTGCAGCTACTTTTCATGCTTATTTCTTATTATAGGAAAAATACAATCATTTTCCCACTAATGTAAAGCAATAACTTTGCTGAAACACAGGTATAAAGAAAGAAGCCTTATAACCAGGTCATAGATTTCTGCTTTTTTAATGTAAGATAACATCTTAAATAATTCTTTACGGCTTCAATCATTTTCCAAGTATCTTTCCTTCTGCACTTATCCTTTGAAATAGCCATGGGAATGCAGAAGTAGTAGTTAGAGTGCAATTAACTGTGGGAGTACATTAGGGCTTAGTCCTGTTCTCTGCTACAGCAATACATACTGTATGAGTTAAAAGTTACCTCCTAAGATTTTACAGATACATAACAACACTACGTGGGAGGACAAAGCCCCAAATGCACACCAGAAAATATATTGCTTTGGTGCCCAATGACTAGATTGAATAGAAGATGCCCATTACAAATACCAAGAGCACAACCTAAGAAATTCAGCTTATTAAATTAAAAACCTTCCCTCTAAAAGGTGTGAATATATCACAGTAATAACTAAACACCACAGGGTAAGAAAGGGTTTCTCCTTTAATTTCTGGCAAAAATAGGCAGCTTGCTGAAACCTAAATACTTCTAACAAATCAGCTGTGTTTAAAGAGCAAACCTTCCATGGAAAGATTTTTTTCCCAATCTAACAAACATGAGTAAATCCTGTACTGCATAGAGTTACTTTTTAAGAGCAAGTTTATGAAAAGGGGGAGAGAAAGAAACAAAGCAGCATTATTCCCCACCCCATCAGAATACAGCCACACAGGGCACAGCTGACAGTAAAGATGCTTCACTGCTCTATTGTAGGACATAAGCTAAACTGAGTATGTACAGAGAGAGAAAGAAAGAAAGAGAGAGAAAAAGATCCAAATGTCCAAGGAGAAAAGGGATATCATCTGTCACACACGATGCACTAACAGAAAGCTGTTGGGAATTCTTCCTCTAGCTAAATCCCTGGCTTGGCAAGTAAAAATAAGTGGCATCGAGGACGGGGACTACGCAGGAAGTGGGCATCTACGATTCTTCAGCCATCTGAAGTAAGGAGTTGATAGCTGCATCCTTGTTCCCCCTCTGAGCTTCTAGCACTGAGCGGATTACTTCCCTGTCCATGTTGGGAAACATGTCCTGGATGGATTTCAGGTCCTCTTCATTACACAGGTGCTGAGGGTTGACCGCAGGAGGTGGTATTGCCACTGGTACCATGCCTGGATTACAGACTGCAGGCATCCCTGTAGGTTAAAAACAGAAGAAAAGCCACAAAACATACATAAGTAGGGGGGAAAAGAAAAAACAAACAAACCCACAACAAAAAACCCCAGTGATTTTGAAGATGAATGCAGCTCATGACTTGTCCCAACCCACCAACTTCAGCATTTGTTTACTGTAACATGTGCTCCAGAGGACAAAAAAGATTGCAGAGATTATACCTACACTGTTGCAAGTGGAAAACATTTTTCTGGAACACGCTGTCTCCCCAAGGTTATATTCCAGAAGTTACAAATTACAGTATGGCAACAGGTACTGTTCAAAATCAGGTACAACTTGTATAAACGGGTTCACACATAATTCACTAACCAAACACTAAGCTCATCACAGAAAGGTGTGGTTGGTTTTCCCCATCTCATATTTTAGTTCCCAGTGTATTTATGCTGTGATGAAAAAAAATGGTTTTACATCAGCAATATACATAGCTGATATTTAGAAAGACAATGAATGCAATCTCCAGCACATTCAAAGGAAAGCAAAGTACTTTGGTCCAGTAGGAGACTAGACCACACAAATAAGCAATTTTTAGCAGATGTTTCTCCCGGCTGAAGTTCCATCCAGCCTGCAAAGGAACTACGTGGCAAAAGAGAAACACCTATAGGGGCACACACTGCTCTGCTTATCTCTCTTCCAAAGGCCAAAATTCATCTGACCTGTCATTTTTCATTTACTTCTTGTATATTCATGTAAAATAAAACAGTGGCAGTTTACAGAGTTTTAGAAAATTATTTTCCTATTCCTGTTAAAAGAAATTACTAGACAAAATCCCCTTTTCATCACGAAATAACTTTTATCATTAAGCATAGAACCATTGCTGAAAACACTACCTTTTGCTTAGTATAAAACTGAAAACAGATATAGTACATATCTATAGCCTTTTGTTATCATCACTTCTGAAAATTGTGTATTTCACTTCTTCTCTATGTAGTTTCAGATCCTTGATTGTCTTAGTCCCACTCCTCTATGTGTTAGCTTCCACAGTTCTCCTGGAGAATTTCTAAGGTAGGGCAAGGAAAACTACCTGCAGCTAGACAGAAACAAGTTCTAGTATCGGTTTTCTATTTGCTTTCAAGCATTTTATGCACTGTTTCAAAGACTACTCACCTGGTATTTTTATAGAGCAGTCTACAATAATTCAAAGACCTTCATGTAAAGTAATGATCAAATTAAGAAATTATCACCAAGTATGTATTAGTTAAGATTATTCTTTACACATACTTTAACACCAGACTTAATATATAATTTTATTTCCCTTTTATTACAATGAGATCCTTCTGCAACCTGCAGCAGTCAGAGACACTTAGAAAACTGCTAAGAGTTTTTGTTTTGGCAAATTGGAATAGTCCCCTTCCCTCACTTACTTTAAGAAATCTGATGCACCTCACCGAAGGAGGTGCATCAGATTCAACTCCTTTCATTAGATGAATAATCACCCATTTTTATTTGTTCATCAGCTTTTCAAAATAGCTATTAAATAATAAGATTACCTTTATTGTATCAGAATATAATACGATAGAAAGAATGCTTAGTAAATAACATTTTCCAAATGCAACTGAGGTGATATACACAGACCACACCATTCTTTCTCACATACTCAAAATACCTACAAATTTTAACATACAGGCTTTTCCTACACAACCATGTCACTTCCTCCTAAAGTTTAGCTAGTTACATGTTTGGTTTAAAGCAGTTCATTAGTCTTCCTGGGTTTTAATCATTCTGTACAATAGAGAAAATGGTTACTTCAGAAATGTTTTTAAAAGAAACTTCACTTTGCTATCCTCCATTCCTCTGAAAGCAAGACTTCCTTCACCTGTAATGGTCTCACATTCCAGTTGGGTTTTCTTGAACAATCTTACATACTTATATTATTATTTAATTACACAAATGATTCCAGGTTTTCTGCTCCCTTAAAATAAATAGTTCTCAACTTTTTACACATTTGATCTTCAAAAGCCTTGTTACTCAACCTCATTACCAGTTTAGATTTAATATATAATTTAACACTTTCACATCCCCATATATGGGAGACCTACCAATTTTTGACAGAAATCTACTTCACTGTTTTATTTCACATTTCTTAGGATTCTCTGGCATACATTTTCTTTGGCATACATTTTCTTTGAGCATCTAACTTCTTTTACACAGTTTTTAGTTCACTTGTTTGCTTTCTATCTATAACCTGAATTACTTCTCTGTAAGTTAAACAAAGGATGAACTATTTGCATCATCACCATTATATATCTTCAAAATAAAACTCTTTTTGAGAACCAGCTTTCATATATTATTCAGGAGTAGATCAGAAGCTGCTTCTCTTCTACTGAATTCTAACTGCTCAAAAATCTTAACAACAAAGCATATGTATAACCAATATAATTTTCAAGTGTGCCTCTTTGCAGCCCCATCTCTCTTAGCATGACTGAAGTACTTACTTGAAATTTGATTGAAAATATTGCAATTATATTATACTACTTCTATTTAGACCCAACATCTAAAAAAAGAGCAAAGAGCAGTTTCAATACTTACCTTGTCTCTTCAAAATTTTCTTCACTCTAACTATTTAGTCAGAAATGTCTATACTCACTTTAACTTGAACAAATGTTTTAGCATGCCAGTGACTTGTTTTTTCTGTCAGCATAAAAATGCTGTATTATAGCTCACTTTCAAGGCTGGATGAGCTAAACATCAACTCTGGTTGACAAGGTACTGTAATTAAATATAGTATGACTGCATGCATTGCACCCAGGATTTTACCTGATGTACTCTTTTCTATTTCTTTCCTCAACTTGGACTTCTGTCCTATCTGAAGGGATTCATAACTGACTTGTAAACACCTCCACATTTACCTGTTCTTCAATTTTGATTTTAAAATTCCCCTTTTAATCATCTTCAGTTTTATTAGAAGAAAAAAAAGGAACCTAGAAGCTTTAAGTCTAATACACAGGCTGCATCTACTCAAAAAGGTTCATACTGAGTCACAATCTCATAAATTTGTTACCTACACACTGGAACCATGTTTCCACCCAGCCATCTTCATTACACCTCTACCACAGGTATCTGTCACCTTTTCTGCAACACCCTAAACCTTGGCTCTACAGTTTTCTATGGCCTTTGTACCATGGTCCCCGGAATTCTGTCTGGCACTATGTGTTTGAACACACGGCCAATCAGACCACGTGTGCACGCTGGAGACAAACCACAGGGCAGTCCTCACCAACCCTGCAAATACACTTCACCCAATAATCCAGCAGTGTTTTGGACTGCCTCTTCTAGAGCTTCAACAAGTCTCAACTCATTCCTCACACAGCCTACAAACAATCTCAGCATTTAAAAGGGGCATAAGAAGATGTGCGGCCTCAAAAAAAACAAAGTTTCAAAGTACCTGAAAGAACAGAGCAACAGAAGTTATGTTTTACTTCTAACATAAACTTCCCAGTATTTTTTACTAAGTCATCAACACCCTAAGATTATCCAACAATCAGCCTAAACAGTGTATGAACTGTCCATATAGGAGGTCGGCTTTAAGTATTAATGCAAATTAAACTTTTCTCAAGTACCACAGCATCCTTCAGCTTACCAATAAAGCTTCAGTGTCTTATCAGTGCCAAAATAAAATCAAGACTAGAACATTGTTTTCCTTACTGCTTTCATCAAAAATAATTATGAAGCCAGACATCTGCATAGGCAGTACTCAAAAAGCATTTCCAATACAAATAATCAATTTAAGACACAAGAAATTTCTTGACTATATTGTTTCTCACCAAGGATTTTCAAAACCCATTTTCTCAGCTCTTACAGTTTTAGTTTATGCTGTCTACAACTAGACTGTATACAAATGGAAGTTAGTATCACAGATTTCTAATAAATACCTCCATGACAAATGCTTACTTTTCATGAAACTCAACATTCAAGCTACACAAATACCAATTTAAGAGTACTTTGGGTTTTTCTACACTCAGGCTGAAAGCATCCATAATTTCTGATTTACAAAACAGTAAGTAAGACTTAAGCATAAACTTGAAGAACTATGCACTGAAATTTAGCAAACAGACACACATATGCAGTCATTAGAGAAAATGATAATAAGCTTCAAAGTTATCAATGTTCAGTAAAAAGCTGCTTTAAGCTAAAAAACTTCGTATCACTGACAGGTGAAAACTGGAAAGAAACAATATAAGAATCCACTACCAACGGAATTGTGGACTCCTGTGTTACTCTCAGATATTAGGTACGTGTTATAAATCAGAAGAATGGAGCACTGTTTTCCAGTTCAGTGAAATGGCAATGGCAAACATGCAGGCACAAGCAGTGACATTCCAATACAGGAAACAACAGCAAGTCAATTGCTACAAGCAGCAATGAAAGCATCAAAGCAGAATTAACAGGGCAAACATTTTCCAACTGCATACAAGGCATTACACGCTTGTAATTTTATTTTCTTTTTCAGTCAAGTGCCCTATGTTTAATTTCTTAACTCATTATCATTCTGTCCCATCCATAGACTCTTTCAGAGTAAACTCAGGAACCTTCTTCTCAGCATGAATTCTTTCATTTAAATGAAGAAATTGGTAACCCTTTTCTAAAAAACACAATAGGTCTTAACGATATTTGCTTCAGGAAAAAACTCAGTACTAAAATAGGCATGCCATCTCATTTTTTTAAATGTTGCTTCTTTGCAAACTACTAGAAAAATTAAGTGTATGAAACATCAGAAGAATGCTAAAATTCCACTGCTCTGAATAAACAAAATACATTGCAACAACCACAACACTTTTACCTGCAGCATCTTTCTGAAATTCAGGGCATCAAGAAATGACATCATATCTCACAAGAAGTCATTCTAGAATTTTCTGAATGTACCTGATTGTAGACCAATGCTTCTATCAAAGACAGCAGTGTCACAGGATCTTTGCACAATTTAAAATCAAAAGTGTCACTATAAAGGAAGTCTAAAATGAAGGAAAATTGACTTCCTGTACATGATTTGCCTTTAGAGTTCTAGTCAGGTACTCGACACAGATGTAAAACAGAAGTGCATGAAAAATATGCACAGATGAAAAAAATGTTATCTTTTAAAAAGAAAGCTTATTTGAAGAACAATTAAGGAAATTAAGACTAAGGCAATTGGCAGGTTGTCTTAGTGTCATTGCAAAACTCAGTTATTCAAGTTTACACAAAGTCATGACATTACCTGCTCCTCCACTAATCTTGCAGTAGCAGAACAACTGCAAGAATAATGTTTCCCTTCCAGAACACCAATACTACCACCTAGTATAGCTCACTGACATACAACAGCTTCAGAAGAGTATTATAACATCACATTATATCCATCAACACTGTTATTAGCAATCAGTTTAACCATTATAGCTTGAAGCTGAGCAGATGCCTTTAAAGACTTTCCAACAGGTTAGAGAGGCTTTAATAATTTCCAGATGATGCATTAAATTGGTCTACTGTGACAACCAAGTGGCAATACCTTGTGATACAGTCTGCTGTAACAAATAAAGCAGTTTAGGTGAGCTCATGCAAAGACTCTTGAGTCAGTGAGGATGGGAGTGAGAAAAGAGCTTGGAAACTTACCCAGAGCAAAGTACTCAAGCCCTAAAGACAGGTGAAAATGAAGGGACAAGGGGAAAGGAATAAGACATGGGAAAGAAATATTAATCTATTTTTTAAAGGGTATTAATTATTTACCTTCCAAAGGTGAAAGCTGGATAAACTGAGGCAGTTGGGCAAAACCTAAACTACCTAATATTAAAAAACTAAATGCTGCTAGGATCCAGTCTCTTAACTAACTTGCTTCAGTGCCCTGAACAAGTTTCCTAAATGTGTTGTTTATGCAGAAGTAACAACCAGAGGAAATGCTGCCAAAGTAAGTAAGCCACCAGGTGTGTGCAGCAAGGATTATATTTTATAGACCACAAAGGACAACATACATCCATGGTTTTCTGAACAAATACCAGTAACATCACAAGCTAACCCATGATTCTCAATAAGGACACCAAAAGGAACAATGTACATACACACACAACCTTTCCTTAATGAAAAGTGATATCCTCAACTCTGACAGGACCCTGAAACACACAGGTTTTTAACAGTCTTTTAACATGGGAGTTTATAAAATGAATAAAAACAAGTTTCCTATTTATACCATGAATATTTAGCTTATAAGAAATATAAGCTTATTGAACTAACATTTTTTAGCTGTCTCTGGTACTGTTCACTACAAGAAGGTACTGCAAGCACCAGTATATCACAATACTCTACTGTTTAAATTAAGTAATCTTTAGAAAAAGAAACAGGAAGAGGTGGTAGATAAACTCAGCTTCTAGAAGAACAGCAGGATTCACAAGTCCTAATTTTTGCATACCCAATCTACAGATTTTTCAACTATGGCAGCTATAGCTTGTAGTAACTAGTGCTGTTGTCAGAAGTTTTCAATTTAAAAAATTTTGCAATTAATTACCATGGTGCAAGAATGTTCCACAGCCACTTCTGTTCTTAACACAGCTCCATCTACCACCAAATGTGAGGAAATAAGCATTATTACCACAGTGACTAACTGCATGCTTCCATTGTTTACCTCAGCTTGTATGACAGTGTGAGAGGAACTAGCTGCTTCAGCATTAATTAGAAGGCTAGTTAATTAGAAAATTATTTTGAACAGAAGTTTTCTGTTACAGAAAAACAGCTTGGCCTTTTTGACACACCTAAATTTGACTTAACCATCTCTCTTTAAAGCACAGTTATTTTGGACAGTTAACAAATAACTGCCAAACTGTCTGGATAAGCATTTTAGTCCACCCACTCTATTTCCATCATAGATAAGGCTTTGATTCTGACAGCCTTCTACAGCAGAATCTCCTCCATTTCAAATATAATAAACTATTCAATGATGCTCTTCCACTCTTCAGAAGGAAAAGCATAACTTGTTTACTGACTACATTAATTTAGCAGCACAGGTAAAAAATCTGATCTAAAAATAGGCAAAGCAGGAGCATACTAATGTTCAACCATTACCCTTCTTGTTCAACCACTACCCTTCTTGAAGCAGTCTCAAAAGGAAGAGAGCAAACACTGTACAGTGTTACAAAGGAAATGTGCAAACAGAGTGGGCCCAGAAGACAAAAACAGTTCAGTTGTGCAGGCAAGGCCAGCATCTTGCATGCACCTTTCTCAAAGAGTTTACAGACAGAGCATCTAGTTCAGTATACAGAAAGTATTTCAAAAAACTCCAAGATGTCTTCCAAAATGCACTATTATTTCCTTTTATAATTTGAAAATACTTTTATTAAGCCATTAAATGTATGAAACAGTAAAAGTATTCTGCAGCCAACTCACTTTCCAACCCCAAACCTTAACAGCCATCTAATTATTATGAGTGGGTCATTGATTAGTGAGTAAGTCAAAGCTTTAGAACTCACAGTCCTTTGGGAAATTTTCATGATGTTCACAGAAATTCTAGAACAGCAAACACAAAGCACAATAATACTTAAAAAGACTAAAAAATACCAAATGTAGGTCAAAGGTGGCTCATAAAAAGTTTGGCATTTATGGAGCAAGGGAAGCACACTCAAACTTTCCCAGAACAAAAGAAGAGTTCAAATCCAGGGGTGGAACTTTGTAATGCTTTAAAAATACAAGTCATACATGCAGAAGGAATTTTTAATACAGGAATAGTATTATAGCAGCAATTAAAACAGCCATGCTGGATCTTGGTACAAGGGTAATGCTCCATCATATAGACCCCAGATTCTTAGATGCTAAAATGTCAGACATTACTATCACTTGCAAACTATCAAGTTATTTCTTCACTTGTCCACATAGAAAATACTGTCAAGATAAGTAATTTACAAAGCATCAAGATCCGAACATCCAGTACTTGAATAAGAAGTCTGAAGGTCTTCTATCGGTTTTATCTGTTCAGTGCTACGTCTAGTTTCAATTATACATGAAACTAATCTCTGCTTCATTTCTTCTGTTTATACTCTGGCACAGAAATTTTGTAATATGAATATTCTAATTTTGATCTATTCAAGAAATTTGCTAGCACTTTCTACTACATCTTTTAACTATACACAAGATGACTGCGTTTGAAGTTCACTACAGAAGGTCTGGTTTACCACAATAGAATCACCCTTTGGAACATACACTCCAGTTCAAAGCACTTCACTGGCAAAGCCAGCTACAGAGATAGCTACAGAGATTAAAAAAGCACTTTAAATGAAGCAAATTAATGTTTTCATTAGGAAATAAAGCACGCAGCCCAACTTTTCCATATTTTGCTTTAACTTAACTCTGTAAAAATGAAACAGGAGGTATGATTCCTAAGTTATATATCCAGTCTTCTGTTGATGAGGTTTGTTTTTACAGTGAATGGAATTTTAAATTCCATCATTCCCAAGTCATTTTAAATTCAATCATCTCCTAGTCTTACAAAGGAAAAAGAAAATATATGTATCTGTTGTGTCATCCCTTAGCACTGCAATTATGTCCCACACACTCTTTCATTCATACACTCGCACACAATGAAGTTAAAAATATGCAAATTTATCTCTTATTTTCCCTAAAAAGTACACCTATTACTGAATAAATATCCATACAACAAACTGGGGGTTCTAAGAGCTGTACATGAAACACAAACTCAACTGAAATTGATTTATCAGTTCCCTAAGTAGGACAAATCCAAGCTTATTTACATACTTTAAACTTTTCATCTCTGACAGAAAAATTACAAAACCTAAGTTAACACATCTCAAACCTCTCTTTGAACCAAACAAAAGCACTGACAATAGCTGCTGTAGTTATGTAAACACATCAAAAAGAGCTATCTCAGAGCTCCCTAACATTTTTCATTCACTGAGCTGTGAATACTTCACATGATGTGTAGCAAGTTTCTTTCCAGCAAAGCATCTTCAAAGAGCACAGAAAAATTAATCCCATTATGGGCTATGGAAGCTGCAGTTCCAACAGCATAATTCATTTGGGGCACTTTCTCAAGTGCGAAGAGCTTCACACTTGGCTTGCCACCATTCAAGTAAGCACACATTAAGAGTGCAGCCTGCTAGACAGCCATTCAGTGACCTGACTGAAGCCTAAAATAAATATCCAAAAAGAGAAGCCCTCACAACTTGACAGACATTTTAATCCATTTAATCAAACTCATGTAGCTCCAGGGTACAAGACTGAAGACAGACCTGCACTTAATTTGTTCCCTCTTCTCATAAAAATATATCATGGGAAAAATGGTTAAGGAAAAATCATTTATAGCTTCCTTTACATTCTGCAAAAAGAGGAGTAATTTGGTATTTATTTCTGCAAAACCCTTCATCTGGAAGTTTCAAAGTCTTCAAGGAGAGAAAACATACCTGCTATAGGCACGTATCCAACTCCTTGCTGATATACAGTGGGCATCAGAACCACTGGCTGGGGCTGCATCATCATGGCAGCTGGCAAAGACTTGACAGAAAAAGCACAGATTAGAACAACTCAGGAAACAGCAAAAAAATGCCAGGAATTAAAAGTGTTTGCAAACAAGTCAGCACATTGCAAATCCATGTTCAATAGTACAATATGACTATGCTGAGTGCTAATCTATATTAAACAAAATCTCTGGCAAACTAACTGAACTACCATCTTTCAAATGACAATTAATTTGCCTGTGAATCAATAAAAACACATCATGTCAAACTAACCTTTCGCAAGAGTGATGAAGTGTTGTTATCGAAGAGTATTATTTTAAAATACAGGTTTAATCAGCTTTCATGCCTCAGTCTTGTGAAATGAATATACAACATACTCACCATAAATTAAGTATTAGACAAAACCTGAATTTTATTCTTATTTTTTACTTCTAAAAGCAGTACACTGCTCCTCAAAGCAAATTTTAGTTTAAATAAATTATTTTTCAAGTAAACCAGTGCTTTAAACAAAATATCAAATTAACTCCATTCCCTTTTACTACCACAATAACTTCAGTTACATTTCAGTTCAGTTTGATCCTTGAAAATATTGAATATTATGTACAGTACATCCACAGGGCAACAGTTTTCAAGGTTAATTATAAACTCTTTTCTCCCTGGGGTAATGGAACAACTGCTTAGATCTGGGGCAGAATGTGAATTTCAAACAGCAGGGAACATCTGTTCCCAGCTGTGCACTCAACAGCAGCTTGGAACTTCTGATGATATACAAGTGCAGTAGGAAGCATTCAGGGCTGCACGTGCTACACGTTATCCAACAGCTACTTGAAACAAAGGTGACAGATGAGAACACTCCAGGAGCTGCTAAAGAAACCAGGGTAAGTCTGCAGTTCATGACCAGTAGCACCAAACGAACAAGAACGGAAACGAAAAACAGCGTCATTTGAAAGAGCATTCGAACTGCCCAAGAAACACTTAAGACAGAGAAGAGTTTCCGTTACTTTGCTTTTAAACTGACATGAATTTTTAAAGATTTAGGGGGGAAAATTCGTTGTTAAGAGTCCACAAAGCTTTTTAAAAATTATTATTATTATTAAATTAGAAATTACAATGGACCATTTGGCTGAGGATTTCTTTTTTGTACGTATAGTAGCACAGTGTTAAGGAAACTTTCCTGTCTGACCATTCAGGTGGCACTCTGGCACCCGCTCCAGTCTGTAAGTACTGAGACCAAGACCCCTTTGCAGTGGGTGGCTCCAGTGCCCCACGGGTGCCCCTCTTGGCTCCCTGCACACCCCACACCCACACAGTCAGACAGGTTTTCCTTACCAGCTCAGGCCTGGGTTTCCCACAGCAGAGTCCCAGATATCTGGATCCTTAAAATAATTTAATCATGGTGCAGTAATGCAGAAATAGCTCAAGCTGGTGCCTCTGGGGAGGAACCCTCAACAAAGGAATCCCTGGGCTTTTATACCCTCACAGTCCCTGCACCCAGACAGTCTGGGGTCTTCCTGCTGAGTCCTTGGCTCCTGCTGTGTCCAAGTCCCTGGTCACCTGGCCGGTGCCACAGGTCCCTGTGCCCTTTGTGGTGCAAAGGCTCAGCACCAGGTCACGGCCCCTTGCCTGGGGCTCCCACCATGTCTCCCACCCAGTGCACAACCTGCAGCTCCCACTGCAGCTGCACACCCAGCTACCTGCTCTCAGTGTGTTCCTCAACAACAGGAATAAGCTCAATTTTTGTAATTGCAAACAAGATAAATACCCATTTGCCACCTCACCACATCTTTACAAGTATTTTTGACTGCTATTCCCAAAGTTAGGTATAATTATTTTAAATCTCAACACACACAAACACCCAGTATGGTACAACAGATCTACTTCAGTCTAAAATATCTCCCTCCCACTACTTAAGAAGCTTTTCTCCCTTCCCACCCCAAACTCAGCTTACCGTGTATGACATAACCAGATTAATCATTCCTTCCTTGTCATCACCTTGCCTTCCACTCAAGCTATACCATTCATCCTCCACATTTCCTTGTTTGAGAGACTCAGGAATTGTAATGTGTGTCCAAGCAATGCGGTCATCCATTGAAAAGGCTCTCTGAAATATAATTTGAAAAATATTACCAAATTAAGTGTCCTGTAAAAAATGCCAGACTTAAAATTATCCTTGACTAACACTTCAGTTTCATGCTATTAAACTTTGTTAATTTTCTTCCCTTTGAAACTACTGAAGTGTCAATACATATTTTGGCCACCTGCTTTCCAACAAGGATGAAGGACACTTTAAGTGGGATTATAGATTGATTGCAGACATTTGATAGCAAGAAATTGAAAACCTGAAGCAGAACACTCTAGAAATACAGCATCCTATCATCATCATAGGCTGTGCAAATCTCGTGACATCACATCAGAGGCCATCACATGAATGTAAACACCTTCTGTTTACTATGATAGGCTGTGAACTCCAGCAGATAGAAGTACTGATCTGCCCCCCATTACAGCAATGAAACAGACACTTGAACCAATTAACTAAGCCCACAAAGCAGCATCCAAAAGCCTCACTTGTGTAATGACCACACAGCTGCTGTACTGTCATGCTTTACTACACACAGTGAGAGAGGCAGAAAAAAAAAAAAGGCAAACCATGACTTTAGCCTAGGCTGTAGCCTCTTAGTTTCTCCTAATAAATCCTAGGGACGACACATAGTCTGTATTCGACAGTTTTATTCTCAGGAATTCCAAGCTTGGGAAAGCTTCCAAGTTCTTCCTAGGTTAGAACAGCACTGAAGAATTTTCAAGTAAAACAGCATTGTACAACAGGCTATTTTTAATAGGGACAGTGAAGGATATAAGGCTGCAGGGTATTTTGATAGCCATGAGGAGCTTAAATAGCACTCAGACATCTTTTGCTTCTCTTCCTTTGCAGGCAAGCCTGCTAATGCCCCTTTATCAGCCACCAAAGGACAAGTAACAGTTCTGACATTCTTGGAGAAGAATAAAGCTTTATGCATTGCTGCTTCTGGAATTCCGAAAAATTTTTGTCATCTCCTAGACAACATGGCTAAGGAACTGCCTGTGCTAACTCTATCCTTTTTTGCAAGGTTTCACCCAAACCTCAGTCCAAACAGGAGATGGGGAGGGGTAGAAAAAATATATAGCAGTTCTAACCTCATCAAATATCTCTAGATAAAAAGAGTCCACACCCGGTGGAACAGTGCACTGAATAACTTTGTTCCAGCGGGGGTTCTTGGCTCCATTATGTGCTGTTGGAGTTTCATACACAGCATATCCCAGCCGTATTCGACAATACGGATCCATACGCGTCATTCCGTAATTCTTTGCCAGTTTGGCCTGAAAAGAAAAGAAACCCAGGAAGTGTATAATGCTGACATGAACTTGAGAAGTTAATTAATATTAGCTCACAGTAAGAACCAAATATGGAACAAAGGACTAGATTAAATTCTGTGACAGAGAGGAAAGAGGAAAAAAAAAAAGAAAAACAGCCTTCAGATTAAAACATAAACCAGTAATACCGTTAAATGTCTGGGAGACCTTGAAAAAGGAACATCTTTTTAACCTGTTTATTGTAGAAAATACACATCTTCACTGTAGCTAAAATAAGTTACTTCATGCCAAAGCACAAGATACATGATTACAAGGACATTGTAACAAGTTCAATTTTTCCCTGGGTATCTGATCTCCAACATACAATCACAAGTGTAACATCATAGGTTACACTTGTGAAAGACTGTCCTCTCAAGTTCTTTCAAAGGATGAAATACAGAAATGCAATACTTTCAAGAATATCACAAAATCCAAAAGCATAACCTGCAAAAGCAGTTCAATTGAGGTAAACTAGTAATAGTAGACCAAATGTTTCTAAGTGATTAACCACTTATTTCATTTAATACTAGTTAATTCAGTGGACAACTTAAGTCCTAACACTACTATAAAAACAGAAGCTGTATAGAATCCGAAGAGATCCAACATACTTTTGCTGTAACATCAGAAGACTAGAACAAAACAAGGTGATGACAGTCCTGAACACAACACTGAACACTGCTGCACAGCTGTGCTCACGCAGAAGTTGGGCTTTTTGGATGTGCTGTTTCTTTAACCTGTAAGCAGCCCATGGTTCTTACTACAGTAAGACAAATGACAAACCATGGTGCCCCAGGGCATTTCCCACCTACAGGATGTTTACAGAATTCGCAACAGTTGAAGCAGTGCACTGCATAACATTAATCACAAAGGCTGCACCTCAGGCTTGGAAAGCCCTTTTCTCCTTCAGGGAACATGCTGGTTCGTCAATTCATACATTAGAGCTGGTGAGAAAGGTCTCAAACCGTTTCTTGTAAATGTGGACTTAAAAGTAAGAAAGCAGGCATTCAAATTAAGCACTCATTATACTCTGGAATTGTGGGATTAGACAGTTTATCAAAAACTTCACCAAAAGAAAGGCAATAATCAGCTGTGCTTAGACAAACTCACCAGCATCCCAAAATATCTGCATGAAAAAAAAGCAACAAATTACCTCCCCAGAAATTTTTTCTGATCTTCCATCAGTTTATTAGTAACAGAATTAAGGGATGCTGTTTGATGTTGTCAAGATACTCTTTATCAACACATATTTAAATACGGAACCCTTCAACCAGATTTTCATCTTTTGTAGGTTAACTATACCATGGCAAGTCTCCTGTCCAGAATGCCACGTCTCAATATGCAGCCAAGATTCCACAGCATTCCGGCATAAATTTCTAAATAGGTAGGGAAGACTATCTCCTGTCTGTTGTACTGCCATTCAGAAGGACCCTGAAAGGCTAAGAGACAGGAATCTCAAAGTTCAACAGAGGAAAAACAATATATGTAACAATAAGACTATGGGCCAACTGGCTAGAGAACAGCTTTGAGGAGAAGGATGTGGAAAAATATGTAAGGGAACTGCAATTCCCTATAATATTCTCAAAATTACTTATGTCTTCCAATATTAAGCACAGGAATTACAGGAAGCCTCTGAACAGAAGTTTTCAGAGAAATATGTTCACTGCAAAAAAACCCCACGAGTTTATTTGATTATGTGCTATAATAGCAAGGTTTACAGGAAATTGCTGCACCAGGCAGCAATGAAACATGAAACTAGACAAAATGCTGATGTACAGGAAAATGAAGCTATAAAATCTTTAAGAATTACTTACTCCCCATTTACAAGTAATTTAGTGACTCAAATTCCAACATAAAATCTTTTTGTGTCCACCACTTAAAAATGTTGCATTAATTATTTAAAATTACTTAATTGTACACAGATGGCATAATTTATACCTGTACTACGGTTATGCTGAGTCTTCCTACTGTACCCATTGCTCCTCCATACTGTAGCTGCTGAGCTGCCTGGGCATCCAGCTGGATTTGCTGTTGCTGCTGGGTTGGGGTAATGCGAAGAAAATCTTGAGGCAGCTCACCAACAAATACCTTAAAAAAAGAAAAAGAGGAAAAAAAAAAGACAACTTTAAACTTCTGTAATGAGAAAGAGATGACTATAAATCACAGTGTAACAAATTAAGGAGAATTTAGTCTTGTTTCGACAGCATGAACAAAGAACTAATTAAATGACAAAACCACCAACTCATGTAGCAAATGTTCTCCTTTTCAGAAACACTAATTTCCAACATAAGCCTCTGAAAAAAAAGTAGGACAGAGAGCCAAAGCTGCTCTGCAACTAAATATTTACGTAGTCCATACAAAAGTCAGAACCACTAAGTTTTACATCACATTCACGTATGGTATCTGATGGCATCCAGCTCTTTCATTTATTCATCACCCACGTTGTATCCAATCATTCCTGTGCCAAGACACAGCACAGTGCTTTCATCTGAAAGGTCACTTCCACAGTCACCTTCAAGACAGACTGTAAAACAGGATTTCCTATGGACCAAATCATGAAACACAATAAAGATGCCCCAATGCTTTTCCAGTGTTAAACACAGCCAGCCTGCAACTAACCTTGGTGACAAAATTCCACCACATTCAAAACAACAATGTGGGAATTAAAAATCTGGTCTATCATGAGAATAAGCCAGAACAAAAAGTAGTAGTAGAGAACTTCTGTCACATGAGCCAATATGAATCAACACTCACCATGGATTTTCTGTTAGCTTTACAGTATAAAGGGAAAGTTTCTACCCATTACTTGTCAATTCAACAACTCGGGTTGTTTCGAGGTTTTAATGCTCAAGTGAACATTATCAATTCAAATACACTTAGAGAGATCATCATTTTAAAATAACAAACATCTATAATAAAATTTTAAAAGGCAAAAAAAGTGTCAGAGAAAATGTATAATTAAGCTGTATTCACTTCTGCTGTCTATAGAGTGGTTTACATATTAAATACAGAACTGTCTACCAAGACAAAAGACAATGCAATTTCTCATGTTGCAATCCAAGCAAGATTACTCAATCATGTATCTATCCGGCAGATGCATGCCTACAGAACATAATTTAAGACGTTAACAGGCCTTGAGGACATAGCTTTTCAAGATTAGACAGCATTTGCATGTCAAGATTGCATCTTGGAGACAGAAATTGCAGGTCTTGCCAAATCACATGTATGACTATTTTGTATGATTATCTGAGAGCTTCAGGATCCTAGCAACAGTAGGTGTCACATGCCAGAAAGGAAGTTTATCTGAAAAGTTCAGGAGGAAGCACTGAATGCCTGCTGCTGGGCTATTGGGAAGCAGAATAAAAAGGGAATTAGTTTCGCTTACACGCACCTTAAAATTTTACAATTAAAAACCTAAGAAGCTGAAGTTTTGAGAAGTGGGAAGAAAAAACCGGGCAGAGAGGGAGAAAACTAAGCTAGAAGTTAATAATAAAAGAAAGCTTATTTAAGTTTGGCTGGCAATGAGACATGGTGTTGTAATAGCCTTCTCACTGGAATACGTATAATTTTAAAATAAAACATAATCCGTTTAGGCAAGATTTGAAATGGCCCCAGAATTAGCAAGGAAATGGCATTTACAACACAGCAGTTCCCCCTCCAACCCTGGTCCTCCAGGAAGTTTAAAATCTGGTATTATTAGCACCTCTAGGAATAGACATCATAAACATTTCCTGAAGTCAGAACTGATGGCTGCACCCCTGAAATCCCATTTCCATATTATGCAAGCTCCCTCTGTCAAACTCCCAGAAAACAGGATAGCCTCTTTTGTCTCCACCATCTTCACACGGATATTGGAAAACTTAACTCATTCACAACAGAAGTCTAACAATAGCTTTCGCTTTTCAAATTTTATTTCATATAAGTTAGCCAATATCTGCTCCAAAATAAAATAAGCAAACTAGTCTCTGTACTGAAGTCCAAAGGGGAAGAAGTCCATAAAGGAGACCAAAGTTTTCTTAAAGCAGCTACGCTGATTCTAGGTTATTCAGCTACCTCACACAAAGCCACATTCTTATCCTAGAACTGCAAAACTGACATACATAGAAGATAAAACCATCTAGTGTTAACCAAGTTCTCAAAAGATCTGAGTGGTAAACCCCTCCAAAAGGGAAGAGTGAGTAACAGGAGATGCAGACGCTCATCTTCTTAGTTCTGACTAAGATTTGGTTCACAAGTCCCAGGGATATTGCCTGTAAAATATCTAGGAGAGGTGCTTATTGAAGGAAATACACTACTCAGTATGTTCTTACGCTAATTATCAGCTGATTCCATATGGATGGAGACAAATCAGTATCATGCAATCTTTTTATCTGTAAAGAAAACAGGTCAATTTACATCCTCCTCAAAGCATTTAAAAGCAGGCACATAACTGCCACCTCCCAACCTGAATTAAAAATACAAAGTTATGTAACCAGAATTCAACCACAGTTTTTATTTTAAAAGCAAGGAGAACATACGCGACAAGCTTGTGTCACTGATCCTACTCCACAACCACTTTGAAACAAACGCACTTCCCTCTACTATAACAGCACTTCAGAAAGGAGGTAAAATTCAAGCGTGTTCCGTCACTAGCTGCAGAACAAAAAATTAATTCCGTTTAGCAACAGGACAGGGATAGGACAGACACAATTCAGAAGACAAATGTTGAGCAGGCAGTCATTAAAAATAAGCCTGCCTTATCATCACTTCCTAATAAACTTTACTGACAGCATTGCATATCAAAAATATGGATTATCTAGAAACAGAATAATATTGCCCTTCCCATCTGCTACAACCACCTAAGAGGCAGTTTTGTGAATCTTCAAAGTAGAATGCTGCAGGTAAAAAAACTGAATCTCAGCTTCTTCAAACTGAATGTGGTGTGATGTGCTACAGCTATTTGATGTAACTGAGGATGGGGCTGTCTCAGTCTCTCCTTCCTGTTTCTTATGCAACAAAAAATGGTGCCAGAGAGTTATAAAGTGGGTCAGTGTAGAGGCCAGATCAGAAGAAAGTGAAACATCGGTTTGAGGTAAAGGGAATGGGAGGGAAGTTGTCAGAAGCCTCAACTCACTGATTCTGCAAGTTCTGGCACCTGTGAAAAGGAGGGAAAGGGACACAGAGCCAAGGACAGCCACAAATGCCTCGAGTTACAGAAATATTTACGCCAACACAATACATTCAGGGAACCATAACTAAGGTTTCCACACTAGCAATTACCGAGGAAGTCTAACATGAAACTTCTTCAAAACATCAAAGAGCTTTAAACACCTAACTACTCAAAAAAGTTCTAACTATTCTCCTTCAAATAGTTTTACTGTTTGTAAGAAAGAAAAAGTGAATGAGACAGAATTTTGCACTATTATTCTATGTTTTGCATCCTGAAGAAAAAATTGGTACCAGATAGGAAGCATCCAGAGGTCCTGAAAGAGCTGATATTTGTTCAAGGCTGCTCTCTAACACCTTTGAAAGGTCGCAGAGATTAGAGGAACTCCCCTATAACTGGAGAAAGACAAATCTCATACTCATCTTTCCAAAGGGCAAGAAGGATGACTTGAGGAACCACAGGCAGGTCAGCTTCACCTCAGTCACTAAGAAATCAATGGAGCAAGTGCTTCTGGAAGACATTCCTTGACACATGAAGGAAAAAAAACCAAGCAGGGACTAGGAACAGCCAGCCTTTACCAAGGCTTTAAAAGAATAAAAAGCTGATGAGCTGTAGACATTGAAAAGCTTTGGTAGAGAATTTTTTCAGCTTTCTGCAGCATTCTGTGAGAGCTCTGTGTTTCTCATGAAAGCTACGAAAAACACTGCTGCGGGTTTTTGTAAACTAGTTTTTTATCTGTGCACCTGGGATCTGTTTTTCAGAGTTGTTATGGTTCACAGTGAAATAATATTTTGAAGTAGGTGTCGTGAGCTTTGGCCAATAGGACAGGGGGTGGCTGGTCCAAGATCCAATAACCTCCTGTCATCTCTGGGAACCAAGTTATATAAATCAAATTAAAATTAATTAAATAACCACTTTCTTCCTGAACTTGGATTGTGTCGTTACTCGCCGTTCTCAGTATGTCACAGTGACAACGAGCCATCTGCTTTCTCCAATACAAGAATATGTGACTAAGGAAAGTGCAGAAGGTATCAAAGGAGGATCATTACAATCTGAATTGGGTGGACTACTGCATGGATGAAAAGCTGGCTGAAGCACTGAGCTCAGAAGCTGAAATTCACTGGTTAACGACACTGGAGGTTGGTTAAAAGTGAAGCTGTTCAGAGGTCTGTACTGAAACTAACTTACGTGTCTAATATTTTTCCTCAGTAACCAAAGGTGAAGACAGAAGGTATCCTTATCAGTTTTGAGGATGACATTAAATTTTGGGAGAAATGACTGGTATAATTGAAGGCAGTACCAACTGGAGAGACAGAAGAATTCACTGGCAGGAATCTCATGAATTTCAACAAGGGCAAAGACCTGTACTTTGGCCAGAAAAATCCCTGGCACCAGTACAGACTGGAGAACAACCGGCAGGACTGCCTATCCCTCTACAGATATGGAGAGCAAGCAAAACATGGATGAGCAGAGGACTCTTGCAGCAATGAATCCTAACAGAAAACTACACTGGCTCAACAAGAACCCAGCCAGTGGGCTGAGGAAAGGAAACAACTGCTTGACCACACCTGGAACACTGTGACGGTTTGGGGCCCAGCAGTACATGAAAAATTATGAACTTCAGGGAGCCCAGCAAAGATCCACCAAGAAGGCCCATGAAAAGGGCTGGAGCACTTATGAGGATAGGCTGAGGATTTGCTTAGAATAGAAGAAAGTCAGAATGCACCTTGTAGCAGCTTTCTAGTATCTGCAAGGAAGTCATTAAGAAAACAGACCCAGGTTCTCTTCTGAGGTGCAACACAAAGAGAAAGGACATCTCAACTGTTGAACTGAAATGGGGCAGCTCTTTCACATGGAAAAAAGGAAGGGTTAAAAATACCTGCAAAGTATGGCAGGAACTATGGTATACAAACATGAGTTAAACATTAAAGACGGAATGAGTATCCATATGAGATCTGTGTCTATGCCTGGAGAAGTGAAGGCTCCGGGGAGACCACAGAGCACCTTTCAGTCCTTGAAGGAGCCTACAAGAAAGCTGGAAAGGGACTTTTGACAAGGGCCCATAAAAAGTTTTGAAGAGTCCCAAGAAAAAACTCATCAGAGTCACTATTCATCAGAGTAGTGATTATTAGGAAAATTAGGAGCAGAAATCTATGCAGTCCTAGGTTGGTACTTGATGTAATTTTGAAGGATCTGACATATTTGCCAGCATAGTGGATAATCACGTAGAATAACCATGGAGAGTAATTTCAGGTATGATTCGCTAACTAAGGAATCACAAACACAAAGTTTTGGTGGCTCAGTCTTAATCTAAAGCTTGGTCAAACTGTTTATTAATACTCTCACTTGTAAAAGATATTACTTAGCAGCCCTTACATATTCAGCTATAGTCTAGATTTAAACAGCTGCTTTGTTCACAAAAGGTTACAAAATGTGGAAATATGCTAATTCCATAACATCCTGAAAAGGGCCATAGATATCTATATTCTAGCAAGAGTATTTACAGTAACAGACAGAATGAATTCTGTTTCATCTGGAAAATGAAACAGCAATCAGAACTTTTAATTATGCACCAAGTAAGCAGTGTCACACACTAGGAAGTGCAGGTATAAGACTGGCAACAGCCCACTTTATCTTCTTACCCACATGAAACAACCTTGAATATTCTCCTGCTTGTTCAAACAGAAAGACTGAACTGTTCTCTCCAGCAATAAAGAAAAAAGTGGTTCCCAACCCTTTAGCACCATTTAGTGGCTATTCATTAGTAATGCAGTTGCATATAGAGAAACAAGTAGAATTCTATCTTCCTCCCTGGAGAGAATTAAGAAAGGCTGGCATGTACCATATCAACACCCCCAGATGTAAATGGCTGCTTAATATTGCATAATTTATTCATTCATTTTAAAACATTCAAATCTCTAAAGTGGGTAAGGAAGAAAAGCATGTACAACAATGCTAGGAACACATTNTGCATAATTTATTCATTCATTTTAAAACATTCAAATCTCTAAAGTGGGTAAGGAAGAAAAGCATGTACAACAATGCTAGGAACACATTAAAAAAAAAAAACAAACCCAAAACCTGAAGCCCAGAAAGCCAAAGTTGCATGAGATAAATCATCATATGCCTTTCCACTTGTCAGGCTTCAATCAAGTTTAGGAAACAAAAGATTGCAAAGAGATTATACAGGAGTACCTGGGAAATTCTAGAACAAGACATCTAGAAGAGTTAACATTCTAAGGCTGAGATGCAGCTCCTTTAAAACATTCAAGAAAGACTAGGGAGTTACGATAAATAAGACCAATAAGGCACTTTAACGAATAAAATTGATGACCATATCATATTACTGTCACAAGATAACAACTGACAGCAGTGCAATTTTTCAAGATTAACAGTAATTCACCTTGCTGTTCCTTCTACAAGACTGCATAGATTAAAAAAAAGAGTAGCTGTTTCTACATAATAAAATACAGCAGGGTAAATTTATTGGTTTTTTAAAAAACCCTCGTTTCATCAAAAGCAGTATCATACTGTCAATGACTACTAAATCCTTTCAGAGAGGAGGAACAGAAAAGAACAGCACATCTGTCGAAAGCTGATGTTGTAACACCACACACGTAGAACGCCCCGGTGTGAGGTATGATTAACCCTGGGCAAAACCAGACAGTAACATCTTCCCAATAAACTGTCAGTACTGCGTCCCAGAAGGCTGGTAAATTGGTTTTACGACGGCTCAGCTCCCGTCCAACATGCACGCCTACATCGTACACTGGATGCGTCGTTCCAGCTTTCAGGGACAGCGGCCCGACCATGCCACGCCGAGCCGCGAGCACAGGGAGCTACGCTCTGCTTCCAAGGGAAAGCGGTTTAGCTCCGGTTCAGTGTAAGTCGTTCCCTCCTTAGAAAGGCCTTTGGACAAAGAACGGGCAGAACAGCCGCATCAAGGACTCCGCGCAGACTTTCCCTTCCCCTTTCCCAAAGCCTCTTCGCAGGCTTTGGAACCGGGAGACGAGGCAGACTTCCCTCCCCCGCACCCCGGCAGCCTAGAGAAGATGAGAGGGCTTTTCCTCTCCCGCCTCCGGCGCGGCCGGAGCTGGGGCAGGGTGGGAGACGCAGAGTCTCCCTCCCACAGCGGCCCTGGCAGAGGCCGGGCGGGCCCAACTGGGCCTCGCCCGCCCAGCACGGCGAACGGTAACAGGAGACACCCCTGAGCGGGCCCCGCGGCGGGGAGGCGCCCACAGCACTCACCGGGCCCCGCTGGGTGGTGACGGTGGTCGCCATGGCACCTCGCCGGGGCCGGGGCCGGGGCCGCGGCCGAGCCCCTTCCTCCTCCTCTCCCTCCCCCCGCCCCGCCAGGCCGCCGATGCCGCTCCCAACCAAGATCCCGGTCCCGCCGCCCGTCACTCAGCGCGAGCCCCGCGTCACCTGACCCGCCCGGCCCCGACCCCGCCCCCGGGGCAGCGCAGCGGCGCCCTCTTGCGCATGCGCCTGTTCACGCACCGGGAGGGGCGGGGAGCCGTCCTGCGCATGCGCTGTCCCGCTCTGCGGCCGCCG
>VZTI01002352.1:0-37752 GCA_013397865.1 Struthidea cinerea | reverse complement strand
GGCGGTGATCCTGCGCGCCCGGGGCGGCCCACGGACAGTGGGGGGTGTGTGGGGCCCGCGGGGCGCTCCCCGTCCCCCCTCTGCCGGCCTTGAGGGCCATGTGGGAAAGGGAGCGACTCACTGCCTGGCCTGGCCCCAGTGGCTTCCCAACGCTTGCTGAGCAAGCGCAACCCTTTCCGGGAGAACAAAAGCGGCTTTAATATTCATCCGAGTGCTGCTGCGGGAGATAAAAACTGATTATTTCAAAGCCTATTTAAATAACATAACTGTTTCCCGTTGTTAGGGCTGTTTCCTGTTTTCAGGATCTGCTGCACAATTTTAGCCTTTAATTAAAATTCTAGCGCGGATTTCGGCAGCTGGAAATAGAACAGTGCAATTAGGAACGCTCCAAATATAGCACCAGCTCTTTCTTTTTTTTTTTTTTTCCTCTACTCTACACTAACATTTTGCAGTGGGAACAGCCTCATCTTTTTTACTTCAGGGAACCATAGAATGTTACGGGGTTTAAATGGGCCTTAAAGATCATCCAGTTCCAACCCCCCTGGCATGGCAGGGACACCTCCCACTAGACCAGGGTGTTCAGAGCTCCATCCAATCTAGCTTTGAACACTACCAGGGATGGGGCACCCACAGCTTCTCTGGGCAACCTGTTCCAGTGCCTCACCACCCCTACAGTAAAGAATTTCTTCCTGATATCTAGACTAAATTTCCCTTCTTTCAATTTGTACCCATTACTCCTTGTCCTGTCACTACAGCTCCTCACAAGGAGTCCCTGTCCAGCTTCCCTGTAGGCCCCCTTCAGATACCAGAACGTTGCTAGGTCTCCTCACAACATTCTCTAGGCTGAACAGCCCCCACTTCCTCAGTCTGTCTTTGTAGGGCAGGTGCTTCAGTCCCCTTATCAATTTCATGACTGTTCTCTGGACTTGCTCCAACAGTTTTATGTCCTTGTTATGCTGGGGACACCAGAGGTGTGTGCAGTACTCCAGATGGGGTCTCACAACAGTGGAGCAGAGGGGGAGAATCAAGTCCCTCACCCTGCTGGCCACACTCCTTTTGATGCAGCCCAGGACACGGTTGGCTTAGCACACACTGCCAGCTCAGGTTCAGTTTGTCATCAACCATCACCCCCAAGTCTTCCTCTGCAGGGAGAAAGTCTTGGCATTATTATGACATTATAGTCTTGACATCGTGAGGGCAGGATGGAGGGAAAAGAGTGTTAACAAGCTTCATTGTTACATTATTCTTACACCTATAACCACACAAGCTACGAAATTAGTTTCGGGTGAGTCATGAGCACTTACAGTTTTACTCACCGTGGATTTTATTCCAAGACCTCATCTAGTCGCAATAATTTCAAAGCGATCAGACAGAAGAAGATATTATTACCTCTATGGAATTTGTATCAACAGGAAAAAAATAGTAATAATTACTCAGAAATTCTTGAGATTTATTTTCCCTGTACAGAGATGCGCAGTGACTAAAGCGAGCATTGTCCCTTCCTGACTGTGCTGACACTTTCTAACTTTTTTATTTTCCTGTTTTGTTATTGTTCTCAGGAAACCCACATAGAATCTAATAACTTACTTTTATTCACCATTTTAAGCCGTTTTAAGCATTTTTTTTCAAGGATTTGTTGTTAAACAAGCTTCCCCCGGTCCTTGAATCGATGCCTGCAGGTGGCCTGGAAGCGGCACGGCAGTGGCGGCACCGCCACCTGGCGCACATCTCCGGAACGACAGGCGGGCTCCGACCGGGGACAGGCGGGTTGGCTTCCCCAGGGATCACCGCAAACAGGCAGGCAAAAACAGTCGACGGCGCGTCTGGTGTCAGTGTTGTAATTAAGGAGGGAATGTAAGCCATGGGAAAGGCGAGAGAACAAGTCATAAAACCCTCTTATCTGCAACATATGGGCATCGTTAAGAAAAGGTTGAAAGGTAATCAGAGAAGCTATAATGACAATAAATTGCGTTTATCTTGTAATAAACATTTAGACATCAGTTTCTCCTGTACGAGTCTTTCATTCTCATTTCCAGTCTATTCTCTGTTGTTCCCAGTTCTTCATCTACCCTTCAGATTTTTGATAGGCCCATTTGCCTCTTTTTATGAATTTTTAAGTGCTTAATATCTCCGAAGACATTAGGTAAAAATTGATTTAAACCAGACAGCTGGTTGTAGATGTGTAGAGACAAACAAATACACATCCACATAATGGGATTGCTTGAAAATTATCAAATAGACATTTCTCCTAGGCTGGCTCCAGAATGTGAAAGTGTAGATAGCACATAAGCTTTTCTTCATAAAATCAGAAACCAGTGTCTCAGGGTGGCAGAGGAGGGGAGTAATGCACAAGATGCTGCCTTCACTGAGGAACATTTGCAACAGTTCCTGCCAAATTAATTCTATGCTTGTTCAGAAACCCAAAAGGGACACTTCAAAGGCTGAGGAGAGTCTGATCTATGGGGGAAGTGAGGAAACACAAAGCTCAGGTGGATAATGTCTGACTTTCATTAGATGTTTATTTAGCACTCAGCATTGGGGTCTGACTCTAAAACTGAAACCTGTCAGATGGCATTTTAAATATGTAAATGACAGTAGTTAGTGTGGTGAGAGAACTACATTTGTACCTCTGTGAAAATAGTGCACTCTTAGGAAGGTCAAGTCTCCCAGTTTTTTAGGTAAGACACGTTTTAGAATCCTTCAGTTAGGAAGGAAACATCAAACTCTTTGTTACTTCATCGGTTCCCCAGGGAACGCTGACAGTGAGTTGGGTGGTTACATTTTATGCCATTTTGAGCATCTCTCTTCATACTGGGGGAATTTCCACAGTCATTTAACTCCATTGGCTTATTGTGGCTTACAAGAACAGTGAAGTCACTAGAAGGTTTTAAAATGTACTCTTAGCTGTGCAAAAGCTGGTGCATAAAAGCAAAGTAATAAATCACAGTTGGGGTTTGTCTGTTTCAGAGATATTCACCTGGCCCTGCAGGGGATCTCACAGTGTACTGGCAAAACAGGTTTTGGGTTAAGTTTTGTAGGTATTGTGAACATACAAGAGTACTGTGAGATGTCTCTGCATCACTTCCACTACTGGCTTGGATCTCCGGCAGTATCAGACCTTTTTTGCTATGTCCCCATAGGACTTTAGATGCCACACATAGGGACGATTCTGTTGCATTGGAAAAAGCATCTTTTGTGAAATGCAGAGCCCAATTCTACCATCATTTCTTACACAGTCTTGTCAAGCTGACTTGAAGTTAATTGCGGGCAGGGGTGACAGTGGAGAAGGCCAAAGGGATCCACTGCTTTGTTGATCCAACCCATACCACAGTGCAAGTGCAGAAAAAGGAAAGGGATGTCTCAGGCTTACAGCTATAGAAAAGCCCTTGGAGTCCTGGTGTGCTGAGCACAGCCTGCTGGGATGTATGCAGATTTACACAGGGGCTGGACACAGCACCAAACACAGAACTAGAGACTGCAACGCTAATCTTTCGTTCATGGTGCCAGATCAAGCTTTGTAATGTACAACTGAGCTGAAATAGGAACATGGAAATCCCAGATGGTGCTTGGACTGGCTGTAATAAACAATAATTTCCACTTCAATGGCATACAAGGTATTCACAGTGCGTTGCAAACTTTAATTAATCCTCACAGTCCAGTTGGGATGCAGAAGAATTACATCCCCCATCATGGAGGAAAGATAGCTCCAGCATGAAACATGGCAGCTCCATAACAGCACACAACATTACCCAGGAATTTCAGTCAGGATGGATCCTGCACTGAGACTAGAAGAGAATAAATTGAAGAGAGGAACAATTAAATACAGACTGAAGATCAAAATCAATGCTGCCTCCTTCCCAACACCACACCATGAAGCAGAGCTGTTAAACAGCAGGCAGCTTACCCTCACAACCACTGCAGAATTTCATATTCCAGTGTTAGAGCTGCTGATTGAGCCAGATGAGTATTGGCAAAAGCATTGCTAGAGCAATTGTGGGGGATTCTAGCAGCAAAGCTGAGAGCACTGCCGAGCAGCTAATAAGTGGCTATTCTTCAGTCACGCTGCACTTAAAATAGCTTTCCAGCAGAGGAAAAGCAAATTCTATTGGCTTCAACACCTGGTTGAGCAACTTAATAAGGACAAAATTGAAAGTTAGAGCTGAATCATTATTTATTTTATAACTACATCTTCATCACACAGATCACTCCAAAATGGGAGTTATTTAATTTCAAATCAGGTTTGTGCAAGGCTTTTCCATTGGTTCATTCAGCACAGAGGTGAGGAGAAGGTTCTTTGATAACAATTTCAGACACCAGCTGCTTCAGAGGAGGAGAGCAATCTACAAACATAAGAAGACTTTATCCTTTTTCTCCAGTTCTGCCATACTTTTCCCAAATTGTATTTTTTAAGTGTATTTTTAATGCACCAGGGAAATTGTAGCAGTGCAAAACTGTATTTAGTATTATTTTGGTAACATTTCCAGACAGCACTTGAAAAGAGATGAGCAAACAGTTAGAGGAGCAAAATGTCTCTGTCCTGTGCACAGCACACACAGAAAACCGCTTGTTCCTCTTACTGAAATTACCTTTTATATATTTGAAAGCTGCTATTGTTTTACTTCTTAGATTTCTTTTCTCTGAAGTTCAGCTATTCAGAGAAATGTCAGAGAAATGTCAGATTAAACCTATCCCAATTCCTTCAGCCTTTTCTAACAAGTATACCTTTATGAAGCCTGATAATTATCGTTGTATTCCTCTGTGTTTTTCCCAGTAGGACCATACCTTCCATGAAGTGTCCAAAATTGGCTGTCCCATCCCAACTTAGATGTCCAGCTGACTACAGACAGCTTCAAGGAGAGCTGAAGAATTGCTAAATGTTTTGTAGATGATAACACAGGCTATAAATTGCAATAAGGATTTGCCTTTTTTACAGCAGCATAACATTGTTAACATCCACATCTTTCTGACATGCAATTATTTAACTTGTTCTTCCTCGTCTTATGTTTCTGCAGTTCATTATTCTTGTCTAAGTGTTTAGACCCATTTGTTTTTATTGAGTTGCATCCTCTCAATTCCTCTTGGTGTTGTTATATCATGTATACCTGTTATGTTTGGTTGGCAAAAATACCTACCCACAGTAACTGTAATAAATCAACGTGTTTGTTGGTTTGTTAAAAACAAGCTGCTCTCTTATCTAGAGATAAGTCTAGCAAATGAAATTTTCATGTCTTTTTTATTTAATCAGATTATCCTTTATTAATCTAGATTATTTTTCAAACAGGAGGATTCCATGCTGCCTCATTTAAATAAATACAGACGTTAGAAGTCATTATTTGAAAATAAAGACTAAAGCAACATAGACTTCGACATTCTAGTCTCACTAAAGGAGGACTTGCAACATTCTCAGGTATGATATCCTTATTTGTGCCTAGTAGCATGCCAGGCTGTGAATAGATGGTACAGGCATCCTGTTCATGTGCTGTACAAATTTCTGTGTATTTATTTCATTTTTTTTGTTGTCCTCTCAGAAAATAAAGTAAATACGTAGAAAAATGAAGGGATTGGTTTTGTCCATTCACCAAATTTCAACTCACCAAAATATAAATTTAGACATAGAAGGGAAGAAACAATGAAAAATAAGAGGGAAATGACAGAAGAAGTGACAACTTCCTTCAAAATGGTAAGAATGTTGTTTTAGAGTAATTCTAAAAAGCCAAATTTTTTTCAGATATCTTCCAAATCATAGTCAATTCGTTCATACATTTCCCATTTGTTCTAATATTTTATGTAGGCACAAGTAGTATGAAATTCTTAATTCTTAAGTAATGAACTTCTGGGCAGAAATTCTTTCATTCCCCCTCCATCCCCAGGCAAGCACCAATTGCTTTTCTACTTACACAAGTTCATTATAGAAATCTTTACTCATATTTCCAGCAAAGCATAATTTTTCTCCTTTGTAATTTAGCTGCTTTGTTGATTCTCCTCTATCACATCATATACATGCAGATCAATGTGCTTTCTCCTCTTTCCAACTGCCTTTTTTTACAGAAGGGGCACCAATTTTCTGTGTGTAAAAGGATTTCTGCATGTTAAATGGCATACTTTCTCCTACTGGGTATTTCAGTTTTATAGATACTAGTTTTTATAATTAACAGTGAATATTATGAGGGCCCTACAGTAACAGTGGCTTTCAGTAGTGATATTTAGTAGGTTCTTTCCCTGCTTGGCTCTTCCCCTATGTCTTTATATTTGGTGCCTCACTGCCTGCTAGGAAATAATTATTTTCTGTTAGATGTTTAATCACAAACCTTGCAAGGAAATTTGCTGTTTTCCAAACAGTGTAGAACTAACTTCGTTACCACATTGACACGCTAGATACATTTCTCAGCCCTAAAGTCCCATCTTCTTAAAAGTCTGTAGCCTATATTCCCTTTGGAAAAGATTATTTTCAAATAATTCAATAACCTGATGTACTATTTCCATCTTTCCTCCAGAGTATTTCTTGCTGAACGTGACAGGTTGTAGGGGACAGGGCAAGTTGCACAGAATATACTCGGTGCCTGCAGTGAGATTTTTATATGTACTGGCTCTGGTTTCTGTGTGGTCAGATCCTCAGCCTCCTCTGAAGTCAGCACGGATGTACAAAGAGGATCTGGAGCTCTGTCCGGGGAGGAACAGCAGTTCTGCTTCTCTGCTGAGCTGCCTTAGCTCAGCCTCAGGGAGGTCAGTAGGAGTGCAGCACCTCTGAAAATGCAGCACAATCAGCAGCTTTTTACCTTGTTTTTTCCCAACAACTTCAAAGTTTTTATGGTACTAGAGATGGTGCTGACGGAAAGCAATTAGATACTGAGTCAGCTTGAGCGTTCTCAAACATCAGGACTGGACGAATCGACATCTGCAGCTAAATATTTCAAGCGTTTCCCAACTCCTACGTCTGTTCACTGATTATTAGGTGTCACCATATAAAGTGTCACCTTGGCGTTCAGTCACATAAGTATGTGAATGAAGAAGAAAATTAATTTCTCCCTGCAAAGGAGACTTCTCATGCGATACTTGTGTTTAAAGCTAATTGCTTTAAATACAAGAGAAATAGGCATCTTATTAGACTTGCTGATGATCTAAGTTCAGTTTCTATAGGCTCTGTGATCTTAGCGAGTGGTTTGATCTCTGCACGCTGCCTCTCCACTCCCAAGGTAGCATTAACGCACCTGTTGAGTGTTGCAATTCTGCCTGCTCGAGGGCAGGGTCATCTGTCACCATGGACAGAGTGTTTAGGACAAAAGGTCCTTTTAGTCAAAGTCTTCAGCACTTACTGCAACATGTAATATACATACTGTATATGCAATGAATTGCTGCTCTAAGTGTGGTTTCAACCAAAGTTCTAATAAACTGTAAAGAAAGCAAAAGTTTTTATGACACACAGATATAACAGATCTGTATAACACATATGCTCACATACCTGTTTCAAGTCACTTTTTGCTTGGCTTCCCTTCTGCTGCTTATAGCGTCGTGTAGCACTTCCTGGCACATATTGGTGCCTTCAACACGAAGGTGGTGTCACCTGACTGTAATTATAGATATTTCCCCTGCAGGAATCCAGCCGTACAGCTATTTTCAGAGCACGAAAAATGTGTGAATTAAAAATACAACTTTCCTTTTTTATGTGATAACCAAGCACATAATTTTCTTTCCTTTTGTTTTTTTCCTAAAAAAAAAAAAAAAAGATGGGAAGACAGAAACATCATAGAATTATCTGAGCCTTTATACATCATTCATAAAGACTGCCAATTGTAGAAAGGACAGTGCTGCATATATGATTTTTCTTCATTCTTGTTCTTTATCCATGGTTTACCAGAAAAAAACCTGATTTTAGTATGACCTGCAGATACTGCTCTTGAAATAGTTTATCAAAATCAGAGTAAGATTTGTTTTCTCTCTGCAGAATTCACCAAACATTTGCACGTTATGTGAAATAACAATTTCATGCTGTATTTCATTTGCAAGCCCTAATACTGCTGTTGGCTCCTACAGAAGCCTCCGAAGTTTTATGTAAGTCACCCTCAGGTTTCATATGTGTTATGGATACAGGACAGCTGCTGAAGCTAGTTGGAAAGATCTGTTGAAAAATGAGAGTGACAAAGCTATCTACCCCAGAGTAATCTTCTGTGACTCTTCTCAGGACATATTTCTGGAACCCTTTCTTTGTGACCATTTTTCCTTTTTACCTTTGACCCTACTGAACCTTTGTTTTTCTCATAGCTTTCCCTGTGGCCCTGGGCAAGAAGAATTAGGTACCATTGGTCTGACATTGCACAGGTGCAATTGTCAATGAATACCAGGTAGTGCAGTTCAGATTACCTTGGCACCTCTGTACAGGTAGTTCACATCTCAGTATTAGTATTATCCGGTAACAATAGTACTTAAAGGTCTCTATTTAGATCGGGTTCTAATTGTACCAGGCATTTTCTCTGATTAAACCATTTTTATGTGTACAGAAACTGTTCTGATTGATGCTGTTGATCTAGAATAAGAGATTTCTACCCTCAGCCTTTGCCACAACTCCTTTTTGCCCCCCCACTTTGTTCTTTCAACACTTACCTTATCATTCCCTTCTTCAGTTCTGTAAAATTTTTCTAGTTTAAGACAAACAAACAAACAAACAAATGCTCTCAAGTATGAAAAGAAACACAGTATTTAATATTACTGCCTCATTATTCAGTTGGGGAACCAAGATATGGAGAGATCAAGTGACTTGCCAGAGGAAAAGGAGGAAGGATGCGGGAAGAAAATTTAGCTCCTCTGGGTCACAGTGCAGCATCTTAAATTCTTTGTTCTGACTTCATCTTACCTCTGAGTGTTGCCCAATCTCTTTATGCTCAAATTTCCCTCATCTAGACTGTATCTCTTCCAATTTCAAAGGGTGGCTTGTCACACAGAACAGGCACAGAAGAGATTAAGGGGTTGCTCTAGGCTTTTCATCTCTGGAATTTTTCTCCACTGCCACTGCTACAAGGTACAGTGAAAATGATGTGCTGGAATCACATGATGTGCTGAAGCTTTCCCTTCACCATCTCAGAATTTTTTTTCATTCTATCATATTTGTTCAGTGAACTTTTTGTTTGCCAGCTTCTGCTGGCAAGCATCGTCTACCTGCTTTGTGCATAAATGTCAAGGATAACTCGCATGATTACCAGTTGGCCAGCTGCCATGTTAGTCTTTTGGATTTAACTTTTCATCCACAAAAATGACATTTATTTATTTATTTGTATTTAAAAAATTCCACTGGCAATTGTGTCTAGATGCACAAACAAAAGTGTTTAGCCAAATGTAAATATGCACTGCCTGAATTAATGTCTACTAATGAAAGCCCTTCTTGATCAGCCTAAACTAACATACCCTCCCAAATCTTTAAGTTCCTCCGTGCTCTTTCTCAAAATCTGGAGAAAATATATACTCTGCAATCTGCAGTGTGATCCGTAAGCGAAAAAACTTAGAAGCTGACAATCTAGTAGGGAAGTGGATTCCAGGATTCTGGATGAAGCCCTGTACATTGCCCACTTGCAGTCAGATTAGCACAAACTGCATTTTTTAGCCTCCTTTGCCTGAAGGAGTGAGTTATCTGTTGGGTTTTTACTATGTGCAGCTATCTACTATAAAATATATTCACACTTAACAATCTAATTGAAAAAAACCCCAAACCTATGCTCAGAACCTAAAGTTAACTTGACTTCTAAAAACATCCCATATGAACTCCTGTACTAATGCACTGAAGGGTTGGCGTGGTTTCCCCTGGTGGGCAGCTGAGCAACACAGCAGCTTGTTCACGTCTGCCCTAGTAGGATTAAGGGTAGAATCAGAAGAGTAAAAGTGGGAAAACTGGTGCATTGAGATAAAAGAAATACATATTTTTTTTAAAAAAGGGGGTCAGGGGAAGAAGTACAAACAACAAAGAGAGGGGAAAAAAACCCACAATAAACAAAACTAAGTAAAAAAAAGTGATCCAGAAGAAAACTCTTGCTCACCACCAACTGACTGATGCCCAGCCCTGAGAAATGGCAGCTCATGCCAGCCTCCATCTCCCACTCCCAGTTTTATTGCTGAGCATGGCCTCACGTGGCGTGAGATATCCCTTGGGTCAGTTTGGGTCAGCTGTCCCAGCTGTGTCTCCTCCCAGTTTCTTGTGCATCCCCAACCTCGTCACTGGCGAGGAAGTATGAGAAGCAGAAAAGGCTGTGACACTGTGTAAATGCTGCTCAGTGATAATGAAAACATCCCTGTTTTAACTGAAAATCTAAAATGTAACATCACACAAGCTATTGTGAAGAAATTTAACTCTATCATAGTCAGAACCGGTACAAGGAAAAATTACTAAATGGATGTGGGCAGCTCTGCAGAGCCTTTATCCCTAAGATGATAATAGTCCATTTTTAAAGCTGAAGTATGGATAAGGATTTGCACCAGTATATCAAATATATTGCCTCTAAACATAGTGGAATGTTGTTACTGATTAAATAGTAACAGGAAAGTCCAAAGCAAACTGTTACTATCAGTAAAGCCTTTGAGATATTCCAAATGTAACAGAAGACATGTTGAGTTTTAAGCAAAGAGAGAAAGTCTCCAGAAGCTTGGCTTCAGCATGCTTACACAATAAGGGGGCAAATGCCCAGCATCTGTTCTTATCACTACTGCCAAACTGCATCTTAGCTAATTCTTGTAGTTGTCCTTTCACTTGCAGAATCCAATTCCTCTGAACTTCCCTGAGCTTGTAAAGTTCTTCTAATAAGTTCCTTAACTGGCAGGCTTCGAGTTTTTCTTGCTCATACAGTTTCTCTTTCAGTCTCAGTGTGATTTGCAAGCATTCCATATGTCTCTCATTTTCAAACCTACTTCTTGCTTCTAATATATCCATCTTTTACTACATTTTATTATCTTAGTATGGAAAAATATGGCAGGACATTTCCATGATCTCTGCCTTCAGCTGTTCATTGATTTAATCCAAATTTTTACTCTGCAGTTCTAATTGTTTGATTTTATTGTCTTTGTTTTTCAGTGTGTCCCTGGCATGATCCACTTCTCTGTGTAGGTCTTCTACTGATGTCCTAAAACAGTTTGCACTGGCTTGCAGTCATCTGAACTCATCCTTCAAATCTTCACTTCCTTTCAGTAGATTCCAATTTCCAATATCCAGCTCTGCTACTGTTTTTCTGAAGTGCCATCTTTTATTTTGTAAGTTTTCATTTTTGAAGGACAATTTATTAACCAGAGAGGTTTTTATGTTAGGGGAAGAAGGCATGGTCAAGGTGGCAGGACATTGCTGTATTCTGACAGCCTCCAGCCTGTCAGTGTGACATAGTATGGTTGTCACTATTCCATGGTTCCAAACTGCCTGCTCCTACTGGGTGGCCCTTGCTTGCAGGTTGTTGTGAAAAAAAGGTATCAGAAGGTGTTTTAAGAAAATTAAGAGCTTCGGGGTAAAATTACTTCATTAGAAATCAGTTGAGAGTTAAACAGTGCACAAGAAATATAGCATTTTTCAAAACAGGAAAGTGTTTAATGGAGAGTGGTGAAACGCACCAGGTAGGACTGATGCTTTTGGTATATTTACTGAATGAATGTTCGGAGAGCTCTTATGAACAGTGAAGTGACCCCATTTTTAGATGACATAGCATTCTGCATGTTAGAGCAATTCTAGCTGAACTGTACATGAGATTCTTAGATAACAGTAGCCATTTAGGAGACAAACGTGGAAATCATGGTGCACAGATCGATAAAACAGCAATCCCCATAACATTAGCAGCAGCAAGGAGAATTCATACTGTGTTAAAAAAAACGGTAGAGTGAACAAAGACCTAGTGAGGCGTTCTTGCAGCAGAGTTCCTCTAGCCCTCTCTCCTTGGCTCTCCCATACACCTTCTGCTCCTATCCATAGCAATTGTCATCCTTGGTTTTTCTCCAGCCTGAGCCTGTGGTTGTGTACCCTAGGTTGGCAGGTATAGTTTCTCCATGCCTCTCCTGTGGGTATTTTGAAGATAAGAAACAGCCTAGAATCCTACCAAGGTGCCTTTCGTCACTCTATGTTAAATACTTACCTCTTTCTATGTTAAATACTTACTTCTTTTGAAAATGATATATTTCTGTGCACTATTTAGCTCTCAGCTAATTTCTAGTGAAGTAATGTTACCCTAAAGTGTATAATAGCTCTATACAGCACTGAGTGTCATTGCTACATTCTCAGAGACCCATTGTCACATACCACAATACCAGGACAAGCAAAGCAGGCTGTGTAGGGCTGTCTACCCTATTCTCCAGTGGAGATCTGTGGCACCTTTAGAATATCCATGTGTTGAAATAATTAATGAGGTTTCCAAGTCCAGCTGATCAATCTTCAGAGTTTCTTCAGTGTGTCTGTTGGCAATTCTTTTGCTTTGCTAGTAAGTGTCCTTTCTGGGGCAGAGTCCATAACTTCCATTAGATTGGCACACTCCCACACCAAACCCTTACTGTGGTGTGTCGTGGCTTTCCCAGCACTCAGATTCCTGCTATGTGAATTCTAACAGGTTGAGCACATCCCACACCAAATGTCTCACTCCCCATTCTCAACGTCTGGAGTACACCAGTGACGCCTTGTCCATAGAAGAAAAGGCAGGTGCAATAGAAGAAGATTTTATTCAGTTGCAATATATATCTTTTTGCCTGAGTGAATTTAGGTGAGCTGTATTAATACCGAGATTTTTTTCTCTCTTTTCTTCTGCTTTTTGGCAGTGTGTCTTCTCATCGTTTGAAACCAATTAGCAGGTGTATGGCACTGCAGAACCAGCAACTTTCCCAAGGATCTTCCCTGTCTCTGCTGATTCTCCTTCACTACTATTACATAATCCTCTCCTTCTGGATGAGTTATTCTTCCATTTTATGCTGTTCTAGCATGAAATTACAAAGCCCCATACTGCAAATTAGATTTCAGTAGGGATATCAGGTGTATCAAGAAAGGCAATTCCAAATGGCCTCAAAAAAATGCCCTTTTTAAATGTCTCTTGAATGGAAGCACCCACTAATGTTGTAGGGAAAACAAAGAGAAAAGGCACCAGGAGCAAGAAAGGTTGTGATATATTTTGCATTGCAAAGCCGGAGCTTGTTAGCATTATTTTCAGTTTGCAAAGTCCTTATTGTTTCAATAAGGCTGGGACATGCTGCAGCTCTGCGCATGGAGTGACTCACTTCTAGTGAAATATCTCTGAACAATGTCCCTTTAAAATACAGTTCTCTATGATGCAAAAAAGGGTGGGGGAAGAAGGAAGGAGATTCATAAATGTGCCATGAATTTCTAGAGAAGGGAAAGCTTGTTAGGAGACATGAGGTTATGTTCCAACTTTTAACCCATCCAGGGTTTGTTGATCATAGCTGACCTTCACTGCAGCAGCACTCCACCAGCTGCACAAAATCCAAGGGAGACTAAGGAGAATGATAATCACTGGGAAACCCTGCTGATGACTCCTCAGTGGCTTCAGGCTGCCTCTTGAGGACTCCATGTGGCAGTTTCAGAAGTGCAGCCTCCCTACCTGTTAGGCTGTATATTGATGCAGGATAGAAAGACAAACTCCTGTAGACAATAGTGGGGGAATATTACAATTTGAGGAGGAAAAGTTCAGCCTTCAAAACTAAAAGAAGCTGCTCATTGGACCACTGTGGTTTGCCATAAAACTGGAGAACAAACATTTACATTCAACATCATTTAATCTATTGGTATTACTAGAAAATAAGTCGAAAATTCTAATTTTGTATTTGAAAGTAAGTTGGAAAGCCAGAGAGCTACACCAGAGCCAAACTGGACCTGCTGTATTTAAGGAAGCATTCAGGAGGTTTGGGGAGGGGTTAAATAAAAGGCAGTAAAGAAAAATGCCATGTTGAATAACATGGAAATACTCTGTAACAGCAGAAATCAGAAAGTTATCGTCTATTTTAAACTTATTCAACAGAATGATTGTTTATGTCAAAAGGAAGCTGTCAAAGGAAGGAAATGAAGATTTGGCCCTAACTTAATTTCATGCTCCCCTTGCTTTGGACTGATAAGCACCAAATTAACTTTGTGCTAATCAAGAGGTTACAAAACATTATAGAGATGGATGACTTCTGCTGATTATGGTAAAAAAAATATTTTGTCTGCACATTTAGACAATGCAGCAGTGCATTTATTCTAAAATAATTAGTTTTACAGTATTTAAAACTTTTCATGCACAAAAGTGGAAAGCCTTCAAAAGCCTTTTTTTTCCTCTTCTCTCTTCAGACCCCTGTCTCCCTTACCCCCCTCTTCAGTGCTTCTCCACTTCCATTCACAAAACAGCAAGAGAGAGGATCAAACATAAAATCATGTTGTTCTGCTTTCCCTTTATCATATTCAATACTTGACTCAAGAAATCAGGAAGCGGTTAAAAGCTTCCATTTCAACTGCTCACCCTGTTCAAATTCTTGCTCTCATTTTGTTTGCCTGAAACTTTGCTCTTTTAAAAGCTTTCCAGTGTGCTTGAATTTGTGTGTGTGTGTGTGTGTGTGTGTATACTTACAGACATATCTGTGCCCTTGTTCTTTCAGTCAAGTGATATTATAAAATGTCTTTTCACTTCTAACAGGGTTCAGTCATCTCTGTAATAAACATGTCCTTCAACAAAATTCTCAACCTTAATGCTTCTCAAATGTCTCTAACGATTTCTAATTTACTGACATTTTCCCCAAGCCCCTCATCAATTTAACAATTCAAATTGCTAACACTGTTAATAATTCCTCAGTCTCCAGCAGACCCACTGCAGACCTTGAAATCCCTCTGCTGCCTCTGCAGACAAGAACACATCTGGATGTGCATCCGTACCATGCTGGATCAGAGTATTTATTAGCCTGGCAGCAGAGTCTCATCACCATGCAGTATAATGATTAACAGCTTCATTCTCACCATTGCTATCCAGAAGGGCCTCTCATGGGGTCATTTCCTGCCCTTGCTTCTATCTTACAGTGGGGTAATTCCACTTATTTCAGCACATCAGAACAGAAGAAGCACAAGGGTCTGTACTGCTAATGGTTCGTGGGGAAGATTTTGAGAAACATTTGGAGCCGCATGCCAAATTGCCTTCCCATTTTCTTTGAAAAAGTCCAGATGTCTGTACTTTGGGAAAGATTTGAAGGGGAAGCAGATGCAGGCTGACCTGTCTTCAGACAAGAGCCCAAATTTTCAGAATGGCCCAACATATGCTGTGCTGATACGTTTGGGCTGAAGATACTGAAATAAGCTATGCATGACCTTGCTGCACACCAGCTGAACTGCTCTTACCCTGTGCTATATAAGAAGCATTTGGAAATGGCTCATCTATAGGAGGCAGTTCAGGCCTTGGTGTGTTTTGAATTCTAGACAAAGCTCCCATGCAGTGGCAGCTTGTTAAGTGGCTCACCTCAAAATTTCCTGTGCTCCTATCTGTGGTGGTACACATGCAGCTAGTAAAGTCATATGTGACAGTTCCCTAAAAGAGACCTTCCTGCTTGTACATGCAGAACAAAGAGATGAACTGCCTCTGCTGACACTGCCACAGTCAATGAAAATAACCAAATTCAGACAGGAGCCGGCTGGCCTGCAGCAGATAGGCAGGAGAGCGGCTGTAAAGCAACAGTGCTTCAAGGGGGAATCCCTGCAGAAGCACAGCCCAGTAATCAGAGCATGGTAATTAGAGCATAAATCTTTACCTGGTAAGGACTTCTAGAACCAACGTCTTTAACCACATATTTCTTGGTAACCAAGCTACTTAAACCTTCTGGGTCTTGGTTTCCTTGTTTGTGCATTTACGGTTGAGATAACCATCCCTGGGCAATGTAATTAGCTTGTGTTTACAAAATGCCTTATGATACTGCAAGGGATGTTACTGGCTGCAATGCAGGAAGTGGTTTTTCCCTGGGACAGCATGTGTGTGTTTTTCAGCCTTGTCTTGATAGCTGTGTTTCCATGAAACTGGGGTATTAAAAATTTCTGAGCAGCTTGAGTGATGTTCTCAATGCGTTTGGAATTGTCGATAACTGTGAAAAGTTGTCCACTGAAAACAGAAGTCTGCCTCTCTGAATAGTATTTGCTTCTTGAAAAACAATTTTGCTTCCATGAAAAACAAGGTTAGAAACGAATCTAGGAAAATAATGGTAGAATGAAGTGTCACTTCTCCACTCAAGTAGCATCTTGAGGAAAATAAAAAATATTTTGTAGCTCTGATGACTTCCTATGAGGACTAAAAAGTTCATAAAGTCATAGTATCACAGAATGTGCTGAGTTGGAAGGGACCCATCAGGATCATTGAGTCCAACTCCTGGCCTTTCTCAGGACACCCCAAGAGTCACACCGTGTGCCTGAGAGCATGGTCCAAATTTTTCTTAAACTCTGTCAGGCTTGGTGCTGTGACCTCTTCCCTGGGGACCCTGTTCCAGTGCCCAAACACCCTCTGGGGGAAAAACAATGTAAGGAAGAAGTCAATGTAGGAGATGAACATGCATTAGAAAACATAAGATCAGGGTTTAAAGCTCTTGATGTTGCCATTGCATTAGCATAAAATCTTTATTTGTAACCCTTACTCTGTAATAGAAAGGAGAAAAGAAAAAATCACATTCCCTGCAACTCTATGTTGACCACACTCACATTGTTTCTCTAAAGACATGAAGGAACAGAATCATAGAATCATTTGGTTTGGAAAAGACACTTGAGGTCATCAAATTCACACATAATCCTATCTGCCAAGTCCACCACTAAGCCATGTCCCTACACCCCACATCTACACATCTTTTACATACCTCCAGGGATGGTGACTCCACCACTCTACTGGGTAGCCTGTTCCAGTGCCTGATCACCCTTCCAGTGAAGAAATTTTTCATGATGTCCAATCTGAACCTCCCTGGCACGACTTGAGGACAGTTTCTCTTGTCCTTGCTACTTGCTACTAATTTGGTTCCTATCACTTGGGACCAGTCTCATTACAGTCCCCTTTCAGAAAGTTGTAGAGAGCAGTAAGGTCCTCCCTGAGCCTTCTTTTCTCCAGGTTAAACAGCCTCAGCTCCTTCAGCTGCTCCTCATAGGACTTGTGCTCCAGACCCTTCATAAGCTCCATTGTCCTTCTCCAGACATGCTCCAGCACCTCAATGTCTTTCTTGTAGTGAGGAGCCCAGAAGTGGACAGACGTCTTGAGGTGCCACCTCAGCAGTGCCCAGTACAGGGGACAATCACTGACCTTCCCTGGCACCAAGGTCAGGCTGACAGGCCTGTAGCTCTGTGGATCCTTCTTCTTTCGTAGATGGGCATCACATTTGCGAACCTCCAGTCAACTGGAACCTCCCCAGTTAGCCAGGACAGCTGACAAGTGATTGAAAGTGGACTGATGAGCACTTCCACCAGCTCCTTCAGTACAATAGATTTGTGTGTGTGTGTCCCCTCCTTACTTCTCTGGCAATCACAATTAGCAGGTCACTAATGCAGTTCTGCTTGGATTATTGGGTCTTCATTCTGCTCCCTGTCTTTCAGCTCAGGAGTCTAAATACCCCAAGAACAACTGGTCTTATTAAAAGCTGAGGAAAATGTGGCATTAAGTACTCAAGCCTTTTCCTTATCTTTTGTCACTGTGTTTCCCCCTGCATTCAATAAAGGATGGAGAGTCTTCTTAGCCACCCTTTTGTTGTTAATGTATTTATAGAAACATTTTTCTTGTCTTTCACTGCAGTTGCCAAATTAAGTTCTAGTTGGGCTCTGGGCCTTCTAATTTTTTCGCTGTATAACCTCACAATATCCTTGTAGTCCTCCTGAGTTGCCCACTCCTTTTAACAAAGCTGATACACCTTTTTTTTCCTGTGTTCCAGCCAAGCTCATCTTTGGGCACATGGGGACAGCCTGCTCCTGTATCTTTAGACTTTTATTCTTGAAGAATGTCCAGTCTTCCTCACTCCTTTGCCCTTCAGCCTCCCAAGGGACTCTCTCAAGTAGGCTCTTGAACAGGCCAAAGTCGCCCTCCAGAAGTCAGAAGTTGCAGTTCTGCTGACCCCCCTCCTTACTTCTCTGGCAATAACAAATTCCCTCATTTTGTGATCACTGTGCCCAAGACAGCCTCAAACAGTCGCACCACCCACCAGCCCTTCTCTGTTCATAAACAGTATGGGGCACTATAGTATGTAAGCTACTCCATGAAAGGGGCAGAGAAGCTTACTCCTCTAAGAAACAAAGAGGAGATTATCTGGTGCTCAGAAATGTGTGTATATATGTATATACATGCATAACTGGGGGAGGTGAGTTTTCTAGAATTAGGAAGAGAAGGAAAGAGGAGATCTGACTACCTGCAGCCCTATTCTCAAACCAGGGGACAATCATTTTGTCAAACAGTAGTGAAAGGAAATGGGGGCATTAGGTTACTGACTCCCAGCCACTCAAAATGTATTGGAAAGAAGACTGGACCTCTGCCTTCCTTTTTCTGACACCTATTCATTGCAAATGCGGGGAAAGCATGTGTTAATTTTCCTCTGTTTGATTTCTGTATTTCTGAAGAATTTTAAATTGACAAAGTGGGGCCAGTTCACTTTCCCTTGCAAGGTATTTTCTCAATTGCATTTTACCTTTGAGACCTTGTGCACTCAAGCTACTTGCAATGTCTGCTTTAGAGCTCAAATCCTGACTCAGGAGCCCACATCTTAAAGCACAGACCTCGATATTATGACTGCAAGCAGGAATTACCTATGACTTTTTAATTCTGTATCTGGTCTATCCATGAAGCAGTTTAGTTTCTTGTTCTCATTCTCTTCATATTCCTTAAAATAACCTTGCTTTTTCTGCCTGTAAAAGGACTAATAAGAACAACTTTAAAAAGTGGACTCTGCCTTGACATTAACAACTAGAAGGGTCCTTGTAATGATTAAGCATCCTGAGCTATAAAAATGCTATTTGCACATGCCAGAAAAAGAATTTAAAAATACAGTATAAGATTCTGTAGAATCTCTCTCCCTTAGAGACCACTTTGATGATGTGAAACATTCTTGTGTAAACTTCAATGGAAAGGAAAAGAGAGCACCAGTTCCGTTGCATACGACAGCAATGACAATGGGGACTTGAAGTTTAACAAGCCCAGTCTACACAGGAAACTGAAGTAATTCTAAATTAACATAACTAATTAGCAGCCTGAGATAACTTAATTGCTGTGCAGAACTTCCCAGTTTTAGTTAGCATTCTATATTAACTACTATGTAATTATTAAGGCACCATACTCAGCACCAGCAACTTAATTATCATTAGTATTGCTCCAGTCTCAAGCTTGAATGCCGATGATTAATAAAACACAATTATTTACATTGTAATTGTGGCATTTTAATTAAACTGAAAATGCACTTCATTTGCTTTTTGTCAGAGTGTTAATTTTTTAAATTAAGGTCAAATCTTTTTGTCAAGTTTTTTTTTTTAATCCCTAATTGCAAGTTAGATAGACTGATTTCTTGTCATCTTAAGAAAACATTGTGACTATTGATAACAAATGAGTCTGAGTAACAAAACAGCCTCATTGCTCTGGAGTTATCCCAGTGCTAATAAACAATACCTTGGTATGTGTTATCCATGATTCTTAAGTAACTTCAGTGTACGTAAGTCCCACTTAATTTTCTTTTAGAATTAGTCTTTGTAAGGGTCAGTTTGTTACATTACAACAATATTTTGAAGGTTCTGTTAACACCAAAGAATTTACAGATCAACAAGACCAAGGGTGAGAAGGGAAGTGTTGGCTTGCAAAAGTGAAATGATCTGCTCATTGTCACCTAATATATCACTGTCAGACCCAGGAATAGAAGTCAAGGCCACCCAGCTCTTATTTCTGTGCTCTGATGCTAGATCATATTGCTCCTCCTGTTAGAAATGTCAAATGTGTGGAGAGGAAGAGGCTTGGTCCCTATTTTCACAACAGGATTCCTGACCTTAATAATAATTAAAGATTTTTAGTGCATTTTTGTAACTCCTGCGATTTCAAGGGATTTCTTTCTGATTTACATTATTGTAAGATGAGTCATGCCCAGAATTAATAGCTTTCGTCAGAATGTCTAAACACAGTAAGATTTGCTTTTATAGAGGAAGAATGATTTCCCTGCCATTACCCAGAAAAATTTACTTTTTATTGCAGCAAGTTCTGCCCCAGTTTTTGCCCTCTGAGAGACTCTCAGCGTTAGCCATTAGAAACTTTATAGGTAATCTTCAGTTTCTTTTTATATAGCCAGAATTTAACTTAACTCAAAATGTCAATGTGTTTGCCTTGGGGGAGAATAGGAAGGAGAATTACCCAGTCTATTTCAGAGATTAGTCTTACTTGTGCTTGCTTTATTGCTATATCTTCCAAGTTACAGGACTGGAAGCCCAGAGGTGAAATGGCTGAACACTGGATCAAAAGCCAGGATTTTGGGAGCAGAGTGAGAGAGGATTTGTCAGGCAGACTGACTGAAAGCCATGATAGACAGAAAATGAAGACTGGAAAAGATCCAGAGGGGAAAAAATACCTGTCCGTTTAGAAAAGAAACAGGTTATGAAAAGGGGGATGCTTTTAGCTGGACTGCTTAAAACAGAAGCAAGAAGTTAGCAGACTTTGGAAGCTGAAGACCAAGTAGGAAGCAAACCTGAAAGGTGAGAAGGGGAAGAGAAGGAAACATTTTAATTGCAGTGCCACTTAAATGTGATCTAATCTCTGGCCTGGGCAAATCCAAGACCTCTGTATGCTCAGCCTAGCACAACAATGAAATGAGTGACTGCCAAGAAAGGGGAAACCAATTGTCTGTCTATAGCGGTAGTGCAGATATCTCTGGAGCTGTGCATTAAGCACTTGATGAAACTTAAACAGGTAAAGACACTCTTAGTCTGTAGGGAGGAAAAGTCCGTGTCCACTATGCAGATTTATAAATATGTGCCCATCTTTTCTGGTTTTTAGAGATGTCTAGTAAAAAGCCCTGCCACAAAAAATCTTTTCCCCTTATATGATGAGAATCGGTCACTAAGGCATAAAAAAGAAAAACCACACAAAAACTGATGCAAAAGCAGATCAACAGCTAAAACGAAGAAGCCTTTTGTGAGAAAACTCATGCAATCCTTCCCATCCACTTCAAATTTCCCTTTTACATTGGAAAAACCTCATTTTTAAAGATGTAATTAGCAATAATTGTAGGGCTTTGTGCTTTTCTCATTTGATTCTTCTGCTGCCATAGCTTCTGTGAAACTGCTAAGGTCTTGTGTAAGCAAAAGAAGACACAAAGCCCCTACTCTTAGGGATCACTTGCTTATTGTTTTTGTTGCAGATCTCTTAATCTCTGGAGATTATTTTTCAGTTACTTAAGCGATTCTGTCTGAATTTCAAGACGTTGTAATAATGAACAGAGTGAGGACAGGGGATTTCTTGGCATTAAGAGGAGTACTTTCATTTCGACCTGAAGCAGACATATAAAGTTGGGATGGCAGCTTGATTCCTGAAGCTATTGGAGGTTTTGGGAATGACAGTACTTGCCAGTTTAGCTCGGTTTAGCTGATTTACTACAGCTAAAGACTGGGCTCCATTCTCTAGCACTGTACAGCCATCACAGAAGTGTCCTCTATGATGGCCTCATTAGCTTGGAAATATCTCAGCTGAATTCTGCTGCTTAGATAAAATAGAAGGAATGCTAAAGCTTTGCTCAGTCAGATTTATTATCAACATTCTTATCTGTATCTGGTGAGAAGAGTGTGACTTTCTCTTCCAGAGGTAATCCCTGCCAGAGTAATCCTTATTCCTATCACTTCAAGATTGTTTAGCTGCATTGCACTTTATCTCAATGCCCCTGGGAAACTCAAGCTGAGGAACAATTCTATGACCAGTTTTCAAAGCAGCATCATGACAAAATTATTATTACACCAATATTTCTGGGTCTGTAGCAGCTGCTACTAGGTTTGTAAATGGAGTTTAAAATACTAGGATCAACCTGTAAATCCCTAAATTTATGGGATATAGTTACCATAGGGACTGCCTCTTGATTCCTTTGCAACTGTCCTGGCTGAGATTTCTGGGAACACTTCAGTGGGAATTCTCTGACTACAAATCAAAATGGTACAGTCAGAATGCTTTTCACAGGGATAGGTTAAGGGCAGGAGATACTTGGCATGAAGTTTGTATTTGGTAAAAGTGAAAGGAATAGGTTTGTGCAATTTTACTATTAATTTAATGTATTTGCAGTGCAGAGGGTAGGAGTGAAGAGCAGGACATCAGTCTGCTCTGCACAGGGACTTTTATGAACTTATATCCATTTAATTACTCCTCTGTACTTAGTGCTTTTGGGGCAACAGTCTGAATAATGACCTGATGCAAAGCACTGTCACCTGAAAAGTTCCTATTTAGATTCAGTGGCTCTAGAGACCTATTAAAGGGAACAGCCATAGAAAAAGCACTTAAAAGAAATCCAAGCTAGTTAAATGTTAACTTCTGTATAGAGTAATAATATTTTCATAAAGCTAAGTTGAAAAAGTATGAGGTCCATGCAATAAATTAGATAAATCTTGAATGTTTTGCATGATTTTTCAATATTTTCTATTACTTTCATTTAAAGAGCCTTTTGTTATGACTGCTTGCACCTCCAAATGTTGTCTTTCATACGATGTTTAGCATGTAATATACTTCTGATTTTTAAAAATTCAAGAAAAAAAATTACTTAAACCCAAAAGTAATTGGTTTTTTTTTACTTTTTTACAAAAGTAAATTGTCCCATTACATGGTTGAACATATTCACTTGTCACTTCAAAGAGTTTTGTCATAAGATGGAACACTACAAAGATCTCAAGATGTTTATTTCATTAAACAAGTAAATACAATGACAGTCATACTAAAAATGCATGGAATAGTAAGACACCTCCCACCTGAGTATAAACAACATTTGATTTTGATGTAAACCATGATCATTCAGAGAAGTATACACAGTCCCATGTTTTTTATGCCCAGCTGCTTTTGTCACAGTTCCTTTCTTCATCAATTCCTTTTTTTGGTGAATTCACAGGGAAAGTAGAAAACAAGCAGTGCCCACCCCTCCACCATTACAATATTTTCTTGTGGTTTTTTAAAATTAGGTTAAGTTTATGTTTATTTTAGTTAGATCTTTCCTAGATAGACCTAGATAGATTTTCTGTTAGATAGTATATGAAGTAATTGGGCACTTAAAGAGTCTGTCTGTTTTTAAAACTTTAATAAGTAATCCCTCTGGGCCTTTTACAGCTAAATACCAATTTTCCCATTCTCTTTGTATATGCCAGTTTGAATTTCATGTCTGTTTTTTAGTTCCACATGATATTCCCCCATTCATTGCCAAGGCTGATAGGTGAGTAGCAAAGGGAGCTGTGGATGTTTAGAGCAGGACAGGATGGGCTCATGCTTAAGATAATCATTGATACCCTGGGACGCTGTATTTGTTCCTTTCCACTGTGGCAGTCTTCAGAAAATATGCTGCAAGAGAAGAAGTCACATATTTTACATTCATTCATTAATTGCTTCCTACGCCTTAAGTATCTGATCAGACGAGCTAAGAATTTGCAACTAAAATATCGCCAATGAGAACTATTTCATTTATAATGCCCAACACAAAGTGAGGAAACAATTTGCACTCAATCAGTCTGTCTCAATTTCCATCTGGAAAATGTAAACAAAAATAATTAAATTAACAAGATTGTTGTGGGGAAAAAAGTGTGAAGTACTGGCATACTAGAGTGATGACTGCCATGGGAAAACCCACAGGGAAATTAACAATCATCTCTTTATAAGGATTTGATCCATATTTAGCAAATAAGTAAGATCTGCTAAGTAAAGAGAAATGATACTGAAATGATTTTTGTTGTTGTTTAAAATTCATCCCTCTTTCACTGAAAAGGTGTGGTCACCTGAGAAAAAAAAATCCTGGCATGATTGTATTGCATTACACCACCTTAAACTCAGGAATTTCTCAACTTTAAAGCTGTCTGGCCTTTTTAACTTAGCGATGAAGCTAGTGTTATTCAAATGATAAACAGCAAACCCATGGCTGAATACAATCCAAAAAATTGATTTTTAAATAAACAAATTAAGGACACAACCTCTATGTAATATGTAAAGGCTCCATGGATCATCCCCAAACTTACAGCATATAAGCTGTGAGTGAATTTTCTGATAACTTACAAGTAAATCCATTAAGTAGATTAAATTAAATTAATTAAAAACAGTGTCCTACCAGAGATCTGTCATCTGTGACACATTTGATTTGGACACGAACGACCTTCCTGACAAATAACAGAGATACATCCAACTTTTCAGATAGCAAAAAACTACCATAAATCCCCTCTTTGAAGACATTCAGTGGAGGTTAGCAATTGTTTTAATTATTTAGGTTAGCGACAAGCTTGAGTCAAGTTAGCATGTGTCAGCATTTGTGGAGATCAAGCAGAGAAAAATTGAATAGGGGTCTGAATGTCTTAGTCTGATCAGGGAAAAGCAACTATAAAACTGTTAGCTGGCATGAAGACTCAGGAGAGTAATGAACTGGCAGTTTAAATGATGATTAAGCTGAATAGTGTCTGCCAGGAGGACATGAAAGCTCTGTCACTAGGGAAGAAAACCAAAACCGCAGCCTAAGAGACTGACATCTCCTCATCCCAATATCCTCATATTCTTTTTTCTATATCCCCAGAAGACTTGGGAGCAATGCAGGCTTCCTCAGAGCACAGCGAAGCGGGAAAAACCTAAGTTATGCACTGTGTCTGAATTGAATGTCCCAAGAGTGACATCTAAATAGTGTTCGTGTCTGGAAATTGCTCTAGGTAAGCACTCTGACTACTTAATCCTAAGATTACACTTACATGTGTGACTGAATTTGTGCCTGTGACTCCCTGGATCCCGAGCACTTCCTCATCCTGAAAATTTTTGTCTAACTTTGCCCTTCTCAGGCAGTTGCTCCTTAAGGTGCCTTTAGACAAAAACACAGTGAAGATTACATTCTTTCTAGAAAGACCAAGGGGCTCTAGTTTGATTTATATATTCTCTGCTTTTTCTTCTCTCTGTCCATGGTGCATCTTCCAGCTGTAAATCTTTGGAAAGACTCCGCTCACTATGTCTCATGCCCTCGTGCCTAAGCTGCTGTGTTGAGCAGAGAGCTGGACCATGCCTCAGTGGCCACTGCAGGGAGACACCAGCCCATTGCCAAATCTCAGATGCTGTAGAAAAAATGTTTCGTTCATATGCTGGGGGTCCCAAAAAATGCTTTTCATTATTTGGGGTTTTTATGCATAACGTGAACTCACGCATGGTTTATTATGGACAGCTTGTCGTGGTTTAACCACAGCCAGCAACCAAGCCACAAACAGCCATTCACTCACTCCCCCACCAGCAGGATTTGGGAGAAAATGGGAAGGGTAAAAGCTGGAAAATTTGTGGGTTGAGATAAAGGCAGTTTAGGGATAGGAAAAGAAAAAGCAGAGCACAAAAGCAAAGCAAAACAAGGAATTAATTCACTGCTACCCACACTTAGGCAGGTGTTCAGCCATCTCCAGGAGAGCAGGGCCCCATCATGTGTAGCCATTACTTAGGAAGGCAAACACCTTAACTCCAAAAGTCCCCCCTTCTTACTTTTCCCACCCCTTCATATGCTGAGTATGATGTCATATGGTATGGAATATTCCTTTTATCAGTTGAGGTCAGCTGTCCTGGCTGCATCTCCTCCCAGACTTCCCATTCACCCTCAGCCCCCTTGCCAGTGTGGCAGCATGAGATGCAGAAAAGGCCTTGGCTCTGTGCAACCCTGCTCGGCAACAACAAAAACTTCTCTATATTATCCGCAAGGTTTTCAGCACAAAGCCAAAACACAGCCCCATACCAGCCACTGTGAAGAAAATTAACTTTACCCCAGCCAAAAGCAGAACACAGCTGCAGGGAAGTGGGGCTATTCCTCCAGTCATCACTGACTTGTTGGCCACTGGTCCATCCACAAGGGATGGTCGAATATGAGAGCTTTGCTACTGGTACCTGCCAGCAGCTACGTTGAAAAGAATTACAATATCCCGGTGTGTCCATCAGTTTGACTCCCCATAAGGAAGTCACTTTGGTACCAGTTTGCAGACTGGAGCTGAAAGTATCATTTTTTCATGCAGGAAAATCAGTAGCCTTGGGGAAATCAGTGGGAAGACACAGATGTAACTCAGAACAAGTTACAAGTGAGACAGAAGTTTTTACAGAAAAGTTCTAATCCACAATGTAAGTAAAAATTCCTGTAAATGGGAACAGTGGATGCATTGGTTCATAGAGGTGTACAGATTATGTCCCCAATTTGTATATAAACACTAAATCAATGGGATTCCTGTGTATGCAAAACTTACTCAAGTCAATTATTTCTATTGGGTGTTAGATTAGAGTCTGCCTGGAAGACAAATTGCACAAATGTTTACTGAAACCAAAACCAAGGTTGCTGTGAAATGCACTTGGAAATCTAATACAACACATACTTAAAGAATGAGCTTACATCAAAAGGACAAAATGACAAAACCAGTTGTCAGCAAGCACTGTATTGATAAAGATAACCTCTCCCATGATTTGTCTGGCATCTGTGCACTTCTGATTGCATTGCTATTCTACCTCTGTTCCTAAATCATGGAGAAATGTAAGACTTCTATGCTTATTCATATTTCTAAGAAGTGTTGTGTGAGCAACTGAGGATGAAGGAAAGTTGACTACTGTCAGGCAACTGAAGGCAACTGATTTATTAGCTATCCCAATTTAACTCCACATGTGTCCTTTCAAGTAGTCCATCCTCACTGAACTTAAACCCCCATAAAGCAACACCACCACCTACAGCTCAAACATCAAACTCTTCACCATATGCTAATTGCACCTCTCTGTCCTGAGCTAAAAGCTTTACCAGATCTAAGAGTAACAGATTACTTCTTTTGTAAACATGCAGTATCACTTTAATTCTTATTATCCAAAATAGAGTTTGTTTTGGAACAAAAAAAAAAAGGTGGAAAAGGGAACAATCACCTCAATGCAACTCCACAATGTGCCTTCTTTAAAAGAAAGATCCTCCTCTATATCTTCATCCTGCATTTTGACTTCTGCATTCCAGGAATCACCATGAAACGTCTTTCTGCCTTGTAAGCAGAACATTTTAGTTCCAGAGCAATCCAAGTCCCTCAGAAACTGATGCTTCTGTATTTCTAAGGAAAAAAATACCTTTGTCAGCAATGGGAACTCATGAGGTGTATGCTACAGAGACTTATTTTTCTCCTACTAAAAATGTATACCACAGTATAAAAATCATGTTACTTCAATCATTTTTCAGTAATTATTTCTTAATTTGGTTCTTTGTCCCATGCTGCCAAACATGTCTTTGACAGGCTGAAAGGGATACCTCTCCCTTGGTTTCACGAAGGTGGGTGCAAGGCTGCATTGTACAGTTGAGAGAACCATGGTCTCCGTGGTGACAGTGACAGAGAAAGCTACAGTCTTGTTACTTACAGATAATAGAAGTTGAAGGGAAGTAAGAGAGCCCACAGATTATATTCTGTCCCATGGTCTTTATCAATTCTTCCCCAAAGTAGTAAAGCCAATTTGTAAGTGGCTTTTGAGTCCTTGCCTGCCCTAGAAAGCTGTGTTAGTGTTTTTTGTACTAGCATAGTCTGGGTCTTAGAGAGAACCACAAAAGCTTCAACACAGAAAAGGGCAGTGGTTACCTGAATTTATTGTGTGTAACCCTGGCTGTGCCTGTTTATGCGCCATGTTTTCTATTATCACCAGATGTACAGTTATGCAGAAGAATGCATACAAATTGTTCTTAAGATGCAATCCTAAGCCACTCATGTAGCTGTTTATAGCTTTCAGCACCAAGATACTGGTTTATAGCTTTGGCATTAGTCCAGTCAAGAAAGCTCTATTCAAGTCTTTTGTACTGTGTTTTCACATGGTTAACCAACTCATGTTCAAAGGAGGCTTAAATGTGTCGTTTAAATATTTTGGGGAACTGCGGGTAACAGTCATCAGAATTTTAAAAAATTAAGAAGCAAGTGTGTGTCAATTTAATGGCAGCTTTGTTTAAATAGAAAGCTAGAAGTTCATTGGACAGGGGAATTTCTTTGAGGGAAAAGGCACAGAAAACTTAAAAAGATTTCAGTTCTGGTACTAAGTTACACTAGCTGAAGTTCTGAGCATCTCTTTTTCTATTTCCAGACCCTCACAGTATTCATGACATGCTATATTAATACTTATAGGAGTTAGAACTGATAGTAGAAAATGACTGCTGCCAATGCCGAAAAGTGATTGACAGTGATTTATGATTAGATACATCCATAGGGATCTGCTGTGCAAACACCTAAGCAGTCAACAGAGAAGACCGACAAGAATTTTGAAGATGCCATTCACAGATGCTCCATTCTCTGAGGAGCCACAGATGTAAGCAAAGTACATTATCTGTGGCCTGGTTTAGCATTAGAGCTGTAACTCCATTGTACCCAACCCACCCCTGCAGGTTAGGGGAACCCACATGTGTGTAATGGATCTGTTCCCATGCTTACAGGATTCAGTTCTGTCAGGAAAATGCATTTTTGGGATGGATCCCAACCATATTAGCTGCAAAACCTGTCTGGCACCTGACATGAGGCCCCCCTGCCCCAGGGGGGTCGTCAATAGAGGGACTTTTAACTTTGCCACGTTGACCACGAGAGGGCACTAATGCACATTTGCACTCGGTGCCTTCGCGATGGGAGACTGAAAAAGGTGTGCTCGATAAAAAGGGAATCTCGTGTACAGGAAGGAGGTGACAGACCTCGCAAATTGAAGTGCGTTGTGCCCTCCGTACAGCTGTCACTGTATAGACAATCCTTCACTACTGCGAATCGGTCAGATTAAGAATTATTGGCCTGCTTGGAGAACCACCTATGAAATCCCACGTTTGAAGTCAGTCATGTGCATATTTGTTTTGCCTTGGACAATAAAGAACACAAAGGTAAAATGCTACATTATCTGCCACAGTTGTATGGCTTGCTGGGGATAGCTTAAATGCATTGTACTGTCACTAATGCTGGCAGAACTACCAGCACGATTTCTGCCTGAGAGGCCATGATGGTTTTGACTTGTAATTATCCAAATCATTATAGGTGAGGTTGAAATTTTTCAGAGTGATCTTGGTACTCTGACTTAGCCTGACACAGAGCTGACTTACTGTGAAAAAACTAGCCAGAAGTCCACCCCTTATAAACAAGTACATGTTGCAGAAAGACCTCTCAAACAGTAGGATTCAGTACAATTCGTCCATAAACCTAAACCTTCTCCTGTCTTTATATATCTTACTCTCTTCTACCTTACTGACTGCAGTCCCTGTTGCTGTTATTCTACCTTGAGCTCTATCCAGAGCACCCAAGACTAACAAGCATTTTCAACTGGTGTCACCGATAGTACAACTTCTGCTATAGCAGGAACTATCTTGACCATTTTGGTTTTCAACTCTTCGTGATTCCGTTTTTCAAGCAAAACTCTTTCTACTTGTCTCCTTTGAGATAGCTTGATTTCACATCATCGATAATCAGATGGATCTCATGACATATATTAAGCAGCTAAACTTTAGAATAAAGTATTTATGTTGAGGTTTTGTTTTTTTTTTTACTTTTGAGTGTCCAAAGATTCCATGGCTTTTGGAAAGAAATAGAGAAAAAAAAAGCTGTATAGTGGCTGCTGAACTGGGATTCCAAAATCTGTTTCTGTTAACTGTTTTTAACCCTGTTTAAGTGTAGACCTCTCAAATGATCCTGAGTAAATTATTTTATCTCTCTGTACCACATGTCTGTCTTCGTTACCGGGGGAGCGTCATCACTGGGAGAGGGATTGTCACATTCTTATGTATGACAGGTACTTTGTAAGAGACAGGTTTTACTCAGTTTTGGACTGCTACATCAAATTGTAACATGAAATCTAATAATCTGTAAAGGCTGACATGAACAACATATGTACAGCATATTCCCCTTCTAAAAAATGTGTTTGTTTTCGTAAAATTGTCTACCAGTGTGGAAACAGTGTTAAGGCCAGGTCTTGATTTCACTACCACTCATGTTTGTTTACTTGTACATTTTTAAAAAATCTATTTGTACCTGCTAAGGGTCTGCTATTTGGACTTTTGAGAGACATATGACACTGACCCCACCTAAATTCATTACATGTATTTTGCCTACTTCTACTATTCCAGGTCAGGCCTATTTCACTAGTATTTCTTTCCATGTGAGTTGTGTGTTCGTCATTTTAGGTATATTTTGTTTTTCTTAATAGCAAGTGAGATCAATGGAAAACCCAATGAAATATCTCTTCTATGGCCTCTCTTATCCTGTGCCTTGCAAGTTCCGGGATTGCTAATGTCAGTTTCTGTGATTTATCTTTTGGGGTGAAGTTGTTCTGACCTGCAATAACAAAGTGCATCATTGTTGGCTTGCATGTTATAAATATGATGCACAATACTCACATCTAAAAGTCAGAATAAACCTTTTATGCAGCTCTTTGTCAGTTCTACAAACGGTTTTAGTTAATCGATGCCATAAAACTTTCCTTCAGGCACTGGTATTCCGCATTCACACTGGGAAATGCAGTTTGAGTCTGACATTTTAAATACTGGTGGTATTATCTAATGAAATAACTCGAGGTTTGAAAATTCACATCAGTAAAAAAGCACAAAACTACTGCTGAGTATTTAAAAACATCTTTTGGAACATTGGGGAAAAAGACACTATTGTTTTGCTACTCTTTTCCTGCAGACACTTTTAACTTGACCAGAGGTCTACTGTCTCATCGGTGCATCCATGTAATCTTCATCGACATTAACAGGATCTATAAGTTCATGAGGGCATATATTAAAGTCAAAATTCTCTTTTCCTTTATGCAAATCCTGTCATGAGACAAGCGCTTGAGAGCTTTTTTCTACCTTGCTATAACATCGTAGACCTAGCAAGCAAGATTTCAGGATTTCTCCACAATATAATTTTTCATTTTGTATTTTATTGATTTGCCATTCCTAGGTAAATAAGGAAAGTTGTCCAGATGATGAAAAACTGTGGAAACTCCATAGGCTTTTATCTGATATTTTAATAATGAATCACTGGATAGACATTTTCTTACATTTAGGTGTATAAAGAGTAAAGATGGCATTTTTGGAATTTGTAAGGCCCTCAAAGAAACAATGTGATATCTACTGAGGTCATTTTCTTAGGATTTCCTCAAACTCTGGTCTCTCAGAAAAAGGATGACATAGAGGAAAGATGTAAAAATATCATGGTGGAAAAGGCAGAGGAAAAAAGAAAAGCCTTCTGTGACTCTCCTCTTATAGAACGTGCTGTACTGTATTCCAGGCAAGCCCATGCCTAGAGGCCACAATCTATCCTTAAGTGTATGTGACCTACTAACCACAGCAAAAAAAAAGAGCAGGTGATCTGATTTACTGCTTTTCTCAGGGAGTAACTTTTGCCTTGGTAGGGGAAAATTGAAGAAGTTACTCATGCTAATATGTGCTGCTCCCATGGGGTTCACAGACCATTCCTCAGAGCAGTTTTGTCCCAGCTTTTCAGCATAGCTGTTGAAAAGGTCAGTGCAAACATTCATTCACACATCCAAAAAGAGACAAGCCTTCAGTCCTGTTGTTGGAGTATGTGTTTTTCTCATTTCTAGGCAGGTGGAAAAAACACTAATACGCAAAGAATACATTTCCAGTACAAGAATCTCAGACATTTCAAGAATCCTCCTCAAGGATCGCCAAGTGTATCACCAAGAGCAGATGAGGTGGAAATATTTTCTGAAGAGGACTGAAACAAAGAAAAGGAAGCTAAGGGCAATAATGGGATCTTAGACATCTCAGCTTCGGGCTGTCTACTTTTAGCTAATCTTAATAGGACCTATGTTTAGGAGGGAGACAGCTTGCCCTTTTTCATAACTGGGCCTCTGCCAGTGAAGTGGCAAATACCTGTGACACATAAGCTCACCAGTCGGTTTGGCAGCTCTTGGTCAGAGTGATTTCCCCAGTTCATCAAATCAAAAGCAAAACCCATATAACAGGACAGCACTCTATTTTCCAAAGTTTGTTTATTCAACAATCGGTAACACTTTCTCCCTGTTCCAGCTGAATCATTTAATCATTACAATGCTAGAGTTTGTTTCAGCTTTTTACATTGCCAGCAGGTGGGGATTTAAAAAGCACTTTGCTGCTCACCTTTTGGTCATCCTCATAACTTTCATCCGCATATTGTTTTATTTTGCTGGAGGCTTTCCCAACAGACTGGCATTTTCTCTGAAAAGCTGCATCACCTATGGAGCTAGGAACTGTGACCTTCTGGTGCTTGAATGGCTCTATGGAAACTTCAGAATATCCTTTACTTTTTCTTTAAAAATAAGACATTAAAATACAGGTTTCAGAGAGTCTGAAATACCCTCCTACAATTCTTTGCTCTTTGGGGAGGCAGGGAAAGTGCTTCAGCCTCTAGTATTCTGGACTGCCCTGTTAAATACCTAATGGACTTTGGAGCTATTTTAATCAGTTTTTGATGAACAGGAATTGCACTTTTATCTTAGCAGCATTAGCACAGCTCAGTTGTCTACTGTTCTACTATCTAGTAACATTTTCTAATATCTAATAACTGTTGCATATAGTATCCAGAGCTCCAACTCTCAATGCATTTTGGCCCCTGTGAAAGGCTCTGAAAAAAATCAGAGATGTGTTACTATTTCAGAGTATGGCTTTTGTTACTCTTGTTGGGCTTTTTTTTGAATGAACAAATTATTGGTGCAGTTAAGAAATACATTTTAAGGGAAATTGAATTGGTTTTTCTTTGTGATATAAAATCAGTATTTTGCCCAGCATAAGCAACCATTTTCAGCAGCTCAGAGACCTCATGCAAATCTTCCGAACAGCCTCTCCCTTTATTACCTGTGCAACTGGCAGAGGAAAAATCCTGTAGCTTTCTTTTGATGAACAATATCCTTTGACCCCTTAAATTGTTCTTCAGTTCTTCACTTTCTTTCATCAGATAAAACCCTTCCTAGTACTTTATCCTTGATTCTGCTGTCAGGAATGTTGGCTGTTGCTAACCTACACCTGCCTTGCAGCCTTCATTCCAACTCCTGTCCTAAGTTAGCAACAACCTCATCTGATCTATCTTCCTTAAAAGCTTATCTTTTGCACTTGCCACTGTTACATGTAGCAATTTGATGAATAGATCAGTTCTGTTCACTGGTGCATAGTGGCCTCAGGTTCTTGGCTCCTTTGTTCTATTTGCCTACTGCTTATCTTGGCACTCTTTTTGATTGTTTTCAAGTAATGCCTTTTGTTTTCTGTGAGACTAATGTGAATGCAAAGAAAAAAGTCCTACTTTTTCACCTCATCAATCTCTTTGCTCATTTTTTAGCAAATGACCTGGGACAGGGTATTTTTATGGAGTGAGGGATCTTTTATGATTTCGCCATTGCCATCATTGCTGGCCTGTTTTTAACTTTTCCTTCCAGCATTTTGTGACAACTTAGGGCTGGACGTCCTCTCCTTAAATTCCCAGGAGGGGCTAAATCACTAAGTATCTGTGAACTTTGTTATTTCCCACTATGTGTCAAATGCCAGATATGCCTTATCTTCCAAGGGACACAGCACAACTCCAGATCACCATTCCTGTCTGAGGGTCATTTCTATAATTCTCCCTGCAGAAGGAATGGAAGGCAATTGCAAGCAAGAAACTAAGTGCTTCATGTAGTTAGGAGACAGGTCATCCAACGGCATAACGTATAAAATGTCGTGTGACAAAATCCCATGAAGGAGATCAGAGAGACAATAAGAGGAGTGAGGTGCCCGAATAAGACCCTGTGGGCCTATTCCCAGGCCAGGGGCTGTCAGCACATCTGGATGAGCACAGGGGCATAAGGGCTGGCAGGAACACAAATCAAGGACTCTCCACTCAGCTTTCAGACTAAGGGGCTCACTGCTGAGTGGGATACGTTACGGGATGTAAGGGAAAAGCAGTTCCAGATTGCACAGGACTAATTATGGGATTGGGGAGGAGACAAAGGTGGGGAAAGGGAGTGGGTTAGGTGACTTGGGGAGGGACAAGATTGAGAAAATAGAGGAGTAAGCAAATAATAAGGCGAGTTACTTTACTTGGCAAGTCATAATGCCTGTCTGGTTATGCTCTGTGCCTGATCCGTGCAGTCTGACCTGCGTTCTTATTAAACTATTTTCTAATTCAGTCCTGGGTGAGGGGTGTCTCTGCACACGTGTATGGGGGTGTGAACCCAGAAACTGGAGGCAGACCACAGGCTGGAGGGCCTGTGGGTCTGTGGTGCAGTGACTGATTAAGTGTGGGTGTGTGAGTGGATGTGATCCCTAGCACAGATCAAGCCAAACCAGCTGGTGAGTAGGGAAGTGATCTGGGAGCAAGTGGGGTGAGGGGGTCTCTAAGGGCCAGGCCCAGGTGTGAGAGCACCCCTGAATCTCTACCGACAAGAGCACAGTGGGGATTAGGGGGGTCAGACTCGCTTGTGTGAGCAGGTGTCAGCAACTGAGAGATTTGGGACCCAGGTGCCAGCTACTGGGCAGACTGACTCTGTGGTCTAGACAATTAATATTTTTCCTTGTTCATCCTGATCAATACTTCTTAGCCTACTTGAAATCACAACAGAGAAATGGAGGAATATTCTAGGATGCTGACTGAATGTTTCACTGAACCACCTGTGGTAAAATCTAGAGAATTTGCTTTATTCAGTGTGTTTGACATCATACAACTTCACTGCATATTGTTAAAGTGCCCATAAAACATCCATGACAGCTGCTAATAATGTACCTTACAGTCGCTTCTGTACAATATCATCATAAAGATCATCAGTCAGGGATCAGGATGCACACGCTTGTGGCAAAATGGAATGGATGGAATTGTTCTAAAACCAGAAAAAACACTGGGAGAAATTGTGTTTCTGTTTTCACATACCTATTTTCTACATCTTAAGCACCAACTGCTCTGAACTCTCAGCTCTACTGTTTCTAGGCTTCCTGAGCAGTCACCTTGCAGCTGAAATTGCTCTGTACAGCTGCAGGATTTCAAGAATGGTGCCTCACACATGATTTTCTTTCTTTCCTTTTTGGGGTTCTTGAGCATTGATCTATGGATGTTACTTGTCTCAAGGATTCACTGTCTTCTGAGAAGTATGCACATAATCTGAAGACACATCTGGCCATCTGTCATGGTGTCAAGTTTTTAAGGGAAGACAAAAACAAGCTCACAAAAAAAGAAATCTGTTGAGGAGTACGGCACACACAGAAACAACATCTGGCTCAGAAAGTCCCTGAGCTGAAAACAATTGGATCCTGAGAGAGTACTGCAGGCAAGAATCACACACACTTGCCTTGGACTTATTCTTCCTTAAGTTTGTATTTACAGGCACCACTGGAGATGCAATATTAGGGTAGGTGGAGACTTGATCTGACAGCTGAAGACAGACGTTCTTTTGGTCTCTTGTACCTCAAAGACAGGTCAGTTACCACAGATCCATCCTCATGCTGAAGTGTCTGATTGCTTTCAAGTTTGATTTCTGTCAAGACCCAGTCACAGCTCCACTTAGTGAACTAAGTGAATGTGCCTGCATATTCATATTATGATATGAAACACAAAGCTCAGTGTATGAAAAAAACCCCAACTTCGTACAGAGGTTTTCACATTGCTATATTAAGCTGGAAATAGCTTTTTGTTTCTTAATAGTTTAAAAATTCTGTGAGGCACAGGTAATGACAGCAGCAGGCTTGAGAAAATGACAGTAGTATTTCCAAAGGAATAAAGAGAGTCCACGGTCCGGAGAAAATGATACTGTGAAAGCAGTTATATATTTTGTTATTAAACATTTTACAAGCCTTTACCTTAATTTAGCTTGAAACAAAGATGATATGTAGATAATAAGCTAACAGTTCATTTTTTCTGGGTGAGTGTTAAAAATGACGTACTAGAATATGTAGAACACCAAGAATCCTAATAATAATAGCTAAATTATTATTAACAATAGCAATAATAGCAACAACAACAGCAAAATCTCCGAAGAGTCTGCCTAACTACTGTCATGGTATAGATTTGCTGAGCAATATAGACCAGTTTTTAGGAGCTGCCACAGTGGGAGTCTGTGTGGAAGCACTGCCTTCCAGTAGCTGATGTTAACTAAATTAAGTTCCTCAACACTTGCTACAGTAGGAAAAGTGTCTGAACTCTGAGGGTGTTCTAAGAATTTGAAACAGCACCCACTTACTGAAATCCAATCCTTTCTTTTCTTGCAGTCTACCTTGGCTTCTTACAAAGGCAGTAGATACCTAATACAAAGGCGAAAAATGTTCCATTTCAGACTTTTAACATCTGTTCGTAGATATTGCAGATTGATATAATTATCTTCAATAAAAGTATTATCAGTTTGTCAACAGTATTGATGACTAAATGTCCCTCAAACACCTGGCTCAGTTTCTTATGAAATACCTATACAATGAAGTTATTTCTCAAAATATTTAAATCCCAATACCATTTATCAAAGGGGTGTCATGTGCCCATACATATGTGGATAGAACACACAATTCAGGATGTGATAATGGATCCTGACAGTGCAAATGCTGAATATTTTTGTCCTCTTTAACTTTAGTATGTCCTTATCATTATCATTAGCTATTAGGTTATTCTAATTGGAGACAAAGTCCTAGCTTATCTGAATTCTTCTTACCACAAGAAGATTAATGATTTATTATTCCATGCTAATTACAAATTTATTGGTGACTTTTCTTGGAAGCCTTACACTTCCTTTTTTTTTATTTTTCAGTACTAACTTCACACATATATTCAACTGAACACGTGAAAAACATTGAACAAAATCTTCCTCATGGACCTGTTTTTCCTGTAGCTTCTTGCATCATCTCGTGATGCATCTTGACCCTTAAGATTTCCATGGGAATAAGAGGAAAGGCAATAACAAGCATCTGAGAAAACAAATGATCATGAAGACTTCCATTAGACACAATCTAGTGTCAAAGAGAGTGGGTAAAAAATGCAAAAAAGAGAAAATCCTTTGCTTTGGTTTTTTTTTTCAGAAGTATGATAAATCTTAGTAAAATTCTAAATAATTTCTTTTTTGTTCACTCCATAATCAAGCAAAATTTTTGCTGGGATCAGTGTTGAGTCCTTCCTGAGAGAAATTTAGTCCTTAAACGAGAATAACAAAAGAAAAATAATGGAGAAAAGGGTAAAAGTACTGAAGATTATGCCAATATACTAACTATACACTTAAGTTTACACTGCTTGTTCATTTAAGCACAAGATTATACAGAATAAGGTCAGGGGAAATCATCCCATATGCATCCCCAAAGATATCTGATATATCCAATGACAGCAGAGTCCTGTTTATTCAAAATAGTTTTGGAACATCAAAACATTTGGATAAACAGGGCTTCAAATAATTGAGGGAGTTATTGTATAAGTAATTCACACCAGGGGGACATAACCTAGATTCAAAGGACTGAGTTTCAGATCAAAGGGGTACAGATAAATGGGATTTGGCTTTATATGAACAAATAAATAATAAAAAAAACCCCAAACCAACATTTGACTATTCAGTAACCAAGAAATGTCCAAACATTTTTTCAAAAAGAGTTTAGGACAAAAGTTTGAAATTGTTGCAATAGGCTATACAGAAGGATAATCCAATAGAATCAAAATAACACAACTAAATGAGA
>VZTI01002349.1:200556-222117 GCA_013397865.1 Struthidea cinerea | reverse complement strand
GTGTGTGTGTGTAGAGTTTAAGTTGATTTGGGATGATGTAGATGGTAATAGAATAAGGATAATGTCCTGGGTTGCAGTATATTCTATTACCATCCTCATGAGCTGTTGAACCAGGTGGGGCAGTGTTTCCTGGCCTCCTCCCTCCGGACTATCTTTCTGTTAATGGCCCATCAATGCCTTGCCACATGATTCAGAGATAACTCCCCCCGGACTATCTTCTGTTAATGAGCCCATCAACACCTGGCCTCATGACTCATCATCCCATTGTGAGATGCTCCACCCAGAAGGAGGAACCAACCATTCCATCCTGGATATAATCTGAGATTCCGAATACCACAGACACCCTTTCCACTGGATTTCCCAGAGGACAGGAGCTACCTAGCCATCACTGGACCTTCTGAGGAAGAACAGACCCTTCTACCGGACCACCGCTTCGACAGAGCCACATCCATCACTTCAGGAGGACTGCAGCCACCATCTTACTGGACTGCTACCACCACCCTGATTAACAGGGTGTCAAGGTTGTGTCCTGACTCTGTCAGTTTAACCCACTGTTTTTCTGCCTTTACCTTTTTTTTTTTTTAATTTCCCTATTAAATTGTTATTCTGACTTGGTGCCTCCCACTGGTTTGTTTTCAAACTAGAACACTACCTTCAGAAAGACAGCATGTACTGGACTTAAATGTGTTAAAGTTATCCTCATAACACCTGATATTCTAGTTAAAACATACCTTATGTGTGGGAGCAAAATCGGAACACCTGAATATCAGAAGTTTTCAATAGCCAAACCCGTTACAAAAATTTTTGAGAAGGTGACATCTTTTTTAAGCATTCAGATTAATATATAATAACATAATTATCCTGTACTCCAAGAAAATTGTGAGGTGACTCAGAGTAGAGAATTAGAATCTCATAAAAAACCTGAGAACTGTAGCAAAGCTATGAGAGAATTTTGTCAAGATTAATTAACCATTTTGGCAGTACAATTTACATGCTTAATGTTAAATAAGTTTCTTCTCTTTTATTTCTTGAATGCAGTATTATAGAGGCTGCAGAGTCACTAGTCAAAGTTTTAAAAGAATCAATAACTTTTTCCCACCACAGCAATAACTGCGAGTCTAGCAAAAAAAACATTGCAAGTAGCATGTTCTTAAAGCAGTGTCATGGCAGCACTGGTGTGTGCATCCCGCTGCTTTAGAATATAATCAAGATTTAAGTTTTCTGTAGGACTGATACCCTATAGAAAGAATGTAGCCTGAAATAACATATATATTTCTCTTTGTAATACAGTATTTAGCAGCTTTGTTTTGAAGGATCTCAGCTCATCTCTTCCTCCCCTCCATCCTCTCCCCACTCCCCCAGTTTTGGTTCATGAAAATGTCTTCTGGTTTAAGACCAACTATAAAAATCTGAAACAAAATTTTTTCATCCTATTTTAAGATGTAACCCACAATTTTTTGTATGCCTCCTTTAAAAAATCATTTAGGTCTCAGGGCTTTTTAATTCTTACACATTCTTGCTAAGTTCTGTTATTAAGACCATGTAAATGTTTCATTACACTTTGTTAGCATAGAGGAGACAATAGGGTCAAATAATTCCATGTTAAGTGCAGCATGTATAAAAATGAGATAGGCAGTAATTCCTTAACATTTTCCTCAGAGCCTGAAGTTCTTCTTCGTATCTAAACTTACTGCTTTGAAAAGGATCTATTATGGAGCCCAGTATTTACTGTTTTGGCAATTACTTTACAGACTAAAGTTGACTTACGGGAAGCAAAGTATTTTTAAGGTTAATTCCTGTAAAACTGAACCAGGAGATGGGTGAGTCATGATAGATTCTTTCATCTATATGCAGAAATATGTTAAACATAAAAGGTATGAATCAAGCTGTCTAAAAGTTTGTTTTGCGATGAAGGTGCACCTTTGAAGACAGTAAACAGCTGAGTACAAGAAGGCAGAGTAAACTTACGTCCTGAAAATTTAGGAAATTTTCCCTATGGTGCCATTCTATCCCACCCTCATCAAAGGGAGCTCATGACTGATTTCAAGAGTGACATAGTGAACGTGGCTGTTAAACACCCACCCTTGTTCTGCAGAGCTGGATTTTGCCTGCTCTCACACGAGATAGAGATACATGTATGTAGGTTTGATCTGCAGGATACCTTAGTGAAAAAAACTGTGTTGTCTAGAGATCACAGAATAACTTGATTTGGAAGGGGCCCACACGGATGATCCAAGTCCTACCATAAGCTTTATACCTAAGTGTATGGGGCAATAATCCAGTGTGATTTAATCTTTATGATTTAAATAGTTTTGGATAGGACAATAAAACTGTTTGATTAAGGCCAAGGAGAGAGGTAGGGCAGAGTGAGTAAATAGTTCATGAGCTTTTGGATATTAACTCTGCACTGAGTTTACCAGTTATTTGTGTCTCCCATCTGTGAGAAAAATATTACAGTCAGATAGGTTTATATACAGGAAGGTGTTTTAAAACACAGATTAAGTTTCACTTTGTTATAGACATTCAGTGTTCACACTCATTTTAAAGCTAGCCTCCTTCCTGGAGTGTGTTGCCACTGCCTTGTACTAGGAAAGATCATTTAAAGCAGTGTTTCAGGAATTACAATGATACAACTCAGTTTTGCACTTTGCTTCAGATAGTCTTGTAAGCTTCAGCAGTTCTTATTTCCTACATCTAAGAGATGTGAGATCAGGGTGGAGATCATATTATATCCTTGTTTTGGTGGATAGCCTGAAGGTAAACAAACCAGATGACATTGGTCTTCTGTGATATGAGAACAGAAATGTGCCCGTATCTCAACAGAACTCAGCTGAATCTTACAGCAAGCTAGTTTTATGACAAAAAACATGTCCTCTGTTCCAAATGAAAGGTGTATTATCAATTTTCTTTTGTTATTTTTCTTTTTTTTTTTTTTTTACATTGATCCATTGAAATTATTCCCCTTTAGTTTAAATCTACTGGCAGTATTTGATCAGTTTTGCTAACCTTGTAAGACAGTGGCAACGCTTATTTGTTAGTCTTCTACATTTAGAATTTAGGATACCTTTTAAAGAAGTTTAATACGATCCATTGGCTTCCTGATTGACAAACAATGGCTTTATAAGCGTTCTTTTCATACTTCTCAATTGCCAAATAAAACACTGTGGTAAGAACGGGGGAAATTTCAGGAATGTATGAAGCATTTGCAATAAGAAAAATCCTTTTTATCTGTTTTGTTGTCTGGGATAGCAAGACATCAATCCTCTCCATGGCACATCATATGGTAAAAATAGAACAAAATGTTTAAAATCTCATCTTGATAACATTAAAGAAGGCAGAAAACCACATGAATTTTTAGTGTTCAACTTGAGATGGCCTTTAGCTGATTTAAAGGACAGACAATTATTTAGGTGTGACTCATATGCCTTTTTATTGATCTGTTGTACTTTGCACGTAGGCATGTGTGCCTGTAGGACTCACTTGCTCCCAGCACAAGTATTTGGGAACAACGTGCCAATACATTAAGATTTTCCCACTGCTATTCTTTCAAACTTCAGGGCTCTAAAATAGAAGACATCCCAACAGAAAAGGATGACATTCCATTATGGAGAATGCAATTATCATTTCTAGGCTAAGTAAGATGCTTTCCTACAGACTTACTAAAAAAAAAAAAAAAAAGATTTCACAAGCCAAGCTCGTAATTTCTTTCTCAGGAACTTGCTAGATGAAGTGATAAATCCAATAGTGCATGCACAGATCACATTGCTACCAAGATACTGACTTTAACAGGCCTTACATTAATTAAATTCCTGCAAATCCCAAGTTTCAACAATCTCCAAAATAAAAAAAAGGTCTCACTTTTACACGTGTGCTTAGCCCTGTTCAGTAATTAAGCTCCCATTAGAAGAGCTTGTTAATCAGTTACTTGGCCAAAGAATAATAATTTCTTTGGCCAAGAATGAATCATCCACCCTGGATTATTCCCCCCAGGAGGGTTAGGCTCACGTTTTGCCCTAAAGGTTTGCTGTCAGGCCAGGCAGCCCCCTGAGTGTATTAGCCCAACTCATGTGAGTGAACCATGAAGCAATTAAAATCACACAGGTCCGTGTGACCAGCTGGGATGCACCCAAGGAAGGAGGGACATAGCTAGTGTCATTACAAGTGTGTTCTCTACCATCTTCATCTCTACCAACTTCATCTCTGCCATCTTAGATTACTTAGATTCCTGATGATGACGACACAAAGGCAAATGTTAGACGGATTTTCAAGATGGGCAAGGTGGAGCATGCAGGGACAGGCTGGTCAGCCACAGCTCAATTCCTTGAAAGGTGATAGAAAAATTCCTCCTGGAAGCCACTTCCAGCCATGGAAAGGACAAGAAGGTGACTGGGAACAGGCCAGTCAGACAGATGTACCAGGGACAAATGGTGCTCAACCAACTTGATTGCTTTCTATAGTGGCGTAAGGGGGAAGGAAGTTCTACATTTAAGCAAGGCCTTTGGCATGGTCTCCCACAGTCTCCTTGTAGCCAAACCAGTGAGATATAGGGTATGTACACCATGAAATGCATGGAAAACTGGTTGTTGGACTGCCAGGTTCAAAGGGTGGTGATGGTGGCATGAGGACCAGTTAGAAGCGGTATGTTTCAAGGACCAGCAGTGGGACCAGTACAGTTTGTTGCCTTCATTAATGACCTGGATGATGGGTTGGACTTGTGCATGTTGGACTCTTGGTGTATTTGCAGATGACACCAAATGTGGACTTGTGCCAAAATGTGCTGAAAGGTAGGGCTGCTGTTCAAACAGGACAGGCTGGAGAAACCGGCTGATGGGAACCTCACAGATTTTGTTGAACAAACACCACTGTAAAGGTGGTCCACTGGAATGGACAAAGCCCTGCAGTAGGACAGGCTGGTGCCAAACAGTTGGCAACACCTCTGCAGAAAACTCCCTGGGATCCTGGTGGGATGCAATTTTGCCAGGAGGCAGAAGTGCACCCATGCAGCAAAATATTGCACCAGCAAGGGGAAGGGATCCTTCACAGGTTGTCAGCAGTGGTGAGACCACTCCTGGTGTGCTGTTCTGGGCTCACAGCAGAGGATAAATGCTGACACACAGGAAGGAGTGCAGTGGAAGGTCCCCTGTGATGGCTGGAACACAGGGTATATGCAGGAAGTGGAGATCAATGAGCTCCACTCTGTTCAGCCTTGTGAAGAGGAGGGAAAGGGGAGACCAGGCTGTTGTTACTGCCTGGTGGGAAGGTACAGGTTCTGCTCAGGGATGCACAGCAACAGGTTAAGAGGCAACAGGCATATGCTGGAATGTGGGAAAACCCCATTAGGTATGAGGAAAAACTTCAGTAACATGATGATGTTAACAACTTTGGATCAAAGTCCAGGGTAGTCCTCGGAGATATTCAAACCTTAAATGAGCAAAGTCCTGGCACAATGTGATCTAACTGGAGCTGTTTCAAAGTGGGAGTGGGAGCAGACTGCCTATAAAGTCGTCCAATCTAAATTATCCTGTGATTACTTTTTAATGGTGAATTACTTCAGCTAAAGCAACTCAACTTCTTTGGAGAACAAATTTAGAGGAAAATGAATTCTTTTGTGTAAGTTCTAACTGATAAGAATACATTTGAACAAATATTTTGGCAGAACTTTTAAATATATCAGACCAAATGAATTTGATTAAATTTACAGGTACAGAAATTAGCTTTGCTGTTGAAATAATGCCTTTTGCTAAAAGTGTGGTTTTCTCTTCAGCTAACAGCAGTGCTGCCCTAGGATCTGTGCCTCACAGACACCTAGAGAATCAAAGTACTTTTTGACAATGCAGCCAGGTAGACATATGAAGGTACACATTTTATCTACTTATAATGATGCTGGACTTTTGCTTTTAACATAAGTTACACCTGTTAAGAAAAGCAGATTCACCTGCCTAGACAAATGGAAAATGCCGAACAGACTTCATAAGAGAAAAAGAATACTTTGTGCTGAATTCCATCAACATTTCTCCATTAAGTGTTTCAAGCCACACGCTGAGTATACTCCAGCTAGAGAAGAAGGAACAATGAACAATTTCCTTGTCAGTGTTTAGAGATTGTCTGAAACTCATCTTCATAAGAAGACTGTACCCTTTTAGACACCTGAGGTGAGGTCTCTATGGTAGCAAAGTAATGTAACTGAGGCTGATGAAGCTTCATGAAGCTTCATTCTGCTTTGCTTAGGCTCAAGAGGGAACAGAGAGGACTGGATAAGAGAATAGGTTTTGGGAAAATGCCCACAGCTAAGACAGACTAACATTATTCCTGCTTTCCTTGCAAGGGGAAGGAAAAATTTTTGGGTGGTTATGATGCTGGGAGTAGCACGAAGGAAAAGTAAGTCAAGAGTTGTCATTGTTACAGTCCACAGAGAGGGGACCTCTTCTGTGGCTCTGTCAACCCAGGTGCCACTGGCAATGAAGCAGGGATCAGCTGTACTTTATCCCTTCTCATGGCAAAGGGAAAAGATTGTTGACTGTATCCTGGAGATAAATCTGAAACTAGGTCTGCCTGGGTGATGGCTGTGATCATTGGTGTGTATTAAAAGTAACACTAATTTATCATTTCCTCCTTATTTTTGAGTCATAATGGCTGCATGCCATGTTTTCTGCTATGAATATGTGTGATACAGCAAAAGAGTTGAGACTTTCAGGGTGCTTATATCGAAGGGACTGTAGTTTAAGGACTGGCACTTTGTGATGTGGTCACTGAAATGCTCAGCAGTGGCTCAGCATCATTGCAGTGCACAGAAGCAGAACCAGAACCTGAGGCATGAGAAGCATACTGGTAAACATGCAAGTCCAAGTCTGTCTTGCAGAAAAGCCTTTAGATGTGGATCAGGGCGTATGCTTTTTCTCACTTCCTTTCACATGACATTGCTCCATTATTCTTGTCTTTAAAAGTCATTTATTGGCATAATGTTGAGTATTACTACAATAGCGTGAAATGTCACATCACTCTCAATATTATTTTAGTATAAATACACTTCTGCAGCAAATACTCTTGTTTGAAGAGAATGTCAGTGAGTCAGACAAGGCATTGGGAACACCAGTCCACATTTATTCTCACATCTCAGCATCCCATCTTCTTCATTACTACTCAAAAGAAATATTTTGTCTGCTAGGTTCACAAGTGAATATCTGACTTTTCATCCCAGTGCATGTTCTTACTTTGATTTTGTATAGCAGTTTCAGGGTGTACTTCTATGGCCTGTGCTGGACTCTCCAGACTGATTTTACTATGATATAGCTCCTTGTCCTATTAAATTTTTTTCTTGCCACAGAAAGCTAACCCAGTGTGAAACAACTAAAAAAACCCCTCCAACCCTACACTGAAGGAAACTGGTAACCCTAAAAGTAACACCTATTAATAAGACCAATTCATGCTGACCCGACATTGTTGTCACAGATGAAAAAGGCCCTGTTTCTGCTAAAGAATGCACTGCATCGTGCACATTTGAGGTTTTGGAAGGATCTTGAATGAGAGCAGAGGTGCTGTTGATTCACTGCCAGTTCTCTCTAGATGGGGTCTCTCACCGCCACCTCACAAGCTGTCAGGTTTTCCCATCCCAGCCATGCTTGGCAGATGCTGGAAAAGGTGAGGGATCTCAGGGTTTTACCTGGCCCTAGCTTCTGCAGGCCTAACAAGACAAACAAGCAACCTCCATCTCTGTTGCCTGGCCGCACCCTTTTAAAGGAATTTGCTGTATATGCTCCTATACAGCAGCACATTGTACAACCACTGGCATTGATGGTTGAATCACAGCGACCTACGCAAAACCAAGGGTGCCAATCTCAGTGAAAGTCTCAAGTCTTTCAGCTCCTAAGGGACTTTTGTGCACTTGAAAACATGCAGTTTCCTGAAGCTTTCCTCCCCCAGGTCCTTTTATCTTACATTACTTGGGCAGAGGGGGATCAGGAGTTACGGCATGCTACCTGAGGCATTGTAGCACCTCCAAGTGGGTTTAAGAAGAGGAATGATAAAACTTGTGTGTCGAAGTGTGATGACTCTTTTATACATTTGCTCCTTAACACGCACTTTGCAAACCTAGAGGGGTCGAGTGCAGGATGTGTGGGCAGCCTGACAGGTCTGACAGCCACACAGAGCAGACCAGGTCACGCTGTGCTTTGACGAGTGGTGGACATACCAGCAGTCCCCTGAAGCTCAAACAGCACTCTGATGCAAAACTGCTGGCAAGAGTGATTCCACCTCAAGCTCCCATTAAGACCATCTTTCCACATAAACCATTTTATCTGTATTTTGTTCGTGGAGGATCACACATTGGTCTGTTTCTCCTCCTGCTGGCCATCAGTTAAATTACTGCTAACACTGAGAGGATTAAAACAAGTAGAAAGGAATAGAGATCTGGCTGTTCAAAGTACAACCGAAAAATACTGAAAAATACCTCCAACAACTTATTTGCACAGAAGTTTAAGGCACAGAGAAAATTACCTAGAACTAAAAATTTCCATTTTTGAGCACTTTCTGAACAGCTTTCTTAAAAGAACAGAATAATGATGATGATGATGATGTTAACAATGATAAATCATTTAAGTTTCTGCATATAAAATGCTCTTGTGCTGTCAGAGAAACGAAAGACATTTTTCAGCATAGCCTTTGTTGTTGCAGAAAGGAAAGGGCTTGTTGGTCACAGTAGTCAGGAGACCCATGTTTTTATTTCCAGCTGGGCTGCACGTTTCCTGTGTGACCTTGCAACTCCCCCCACCTCCGTTTCCCATTTTTTATATTGCATAATAAGTATCTTGGTGAAGCAAGGCTGATACTCTGCTCACAGAAACTATTTCCAGCTCTTTATTCAGATGGTGCCAGAAAAGTCTATAGTCTCCTTTAATGACTGGGATGACTCCTGAGATCAGGAGTAATGGCAGGGGTATCCTTGCCTGTGCTGCACAAGGAGTTTGTCACTCTCTTTTTCACTGACATTTGGGAGGCTGCTTTTGGAGGAGCATGGTCTTCGTGGTGCGACAGAAACCCAAAGTTGGGAGGAGGTGTCAAAATTGCCTTCCAGGAGTAGGACATGAATGAAAGAAGTAGTTCCCAAGCCACTGAAACTGAAAATCACCAGATCCTTCACAGTCCAGGTTTCTTTTTTAGGCTCTTACCAACACACCCTTCTGCCTTTTTCTGGAGACAGACGAACATACTACCTTTATGCCTTGTTTAGTTTTATTCCTCTGAAGCGCATTTTATGGGATGATGTCTTGTTGTCCATGAGCACTTGTGAAAACCAATGCAAAATTCTACTACGTCAGCACAAAGTTCTACCTTATCACACAAGCCTTCATTTTGCTCAGGTGAAAACATTTCACTTCCAGGTAAAGGAAATGGAAAGCCATCCTCTCAGCTTCTCCATCTCAACAGATGTTCTCCCAGCTTCTAACCCTACACTGCACGTGGCTATACTTACAAAATACAGCAGATCTGGCAGGATTCCAGGGATTTCCCAGAAAATTTTTTCCCAGCCTGAGCCCATCTCCTGAAGCAAATCTGGCAGTCCGTGGCATATGTGCCAAGACAATACATGGACAGATTTCAAGTGACACTCAAAATAGGAAACCCACAGCCAGCACACAGCTGGAGGCATTTAAATATGGGAAAGGCATTGTCTCTCACAGCCTCTGGGATTTCCTTCTAGAGGACAGCAGGGCGTGTGGAGGCTGGTGAGTACATTCAGCATCCCACTGGGATGTGGCTGGGATGCTCCCCCTGCTCAGTAGCACAGAGGTCCCTGTGGAGATCCCAAGGCTGAGGGATGGGCACAGCTGCTGTTTGCTTTAGGAAATGGCAGGCTCTCTTGGCATCTTGGAAATTAAGGGTGGTTCACACAACCCATGCCATCCCAGAAAAACAGAAGGTCATGGCATTATAAATAAAACCTAAGCCGTCATTCAAGCCTGCCACCCCTCTATTAGGGTCAACAATTTGTGTTCACGGTTTTTCAGGAATATCAGGTTGAAAAACTGGGTGAAGATGTCCAGCTCATTTCAGCGTGACTTTTCACTGGTTTAAACAACCTGGCAAGGGAAGGATTTTTTGCACTAATTTATGAGTACAGGAAGCAGTTTAAGGACGATGCAACCTGTAAATCCCTGTGTTTCTTCCTCTTAAGTACGGATCATGCTTAAAAACAATGAGACTGAAGTTCTGATTCACCTTTTTAAAACTGTATTCCTGCCAAAGGGTACAGATCACTTCTTGTGCCAGAGAATTCATCCATGAAACCTGGCATTCTTTCCCTTTGCCATCAATCCCAGTGTTTCACCATGTCTGCTCTCCACCATTCAGACAGCGGCATTTGTGAAGTCTTCATCTTTCTGGTAAAACATGTAGCAAAGATGAAAGCTGGAGTTTGTGGTGAGACCTCTTCTGCTCCAAGACACACAACCTCCAAAGCGTGCACACTGACTTAGGGGTAAATTGAGGGTAAAATTGTTCAGGAGGAGCGTTTGATGTTTTCAGAAAAGTGCTGGTGGGCAGGACACTTTCCTTGCTCCAACATGCTCAACCTGTCACGAAGTGCTAGTTAGGACCACCCGGTAAGTTAAGTGCTATTAAATGGTAGCTGTGGTATTAATATATATCACTGCCCATCACCTATGTGGACGTTTAAAAGGCAGATGGTGATTTTAAGGGTAGGCAGACCTGAACAATGCTTGAGTGTTCTTGAAAATTTCGTGCCAGGAGCAATATACAGGATTGAACAAGAAAATGCCTGCTTTGGGCTCCAGCCTCCCTGGTGTGAGAAATTTGTGAGCCAGAAGAGGTAAAGAGTTGGACTCCCAGTGAGCCTAGGACAGATCTTTCAGTAGATGCATTTTGGTCAGTCCTGGGAGTTAAGTAGGAGCCCTTGGCAGATGGTCTGCAGAGCACAGCGGTAGAACAGCCTGTGCAGGAGCACAATGTTTCCCATACTGTTTCCCATAGACTGAAATAATGAATCATGGCTTCCTCTTGCTACTGTCGTTCACGTAACCTTTACAATAATTTATAATTAGATTAGTTGCCCTTTGGATAGGTGCACATGCTTTTTTTTAAAGGGTTGCTAGGGTAACTGATGATTTCCTTATTTCATCCTGTGTAAGGGGAAATTTTACTTCCTAGTGAGCCTGAACTCGAGACTCATTGAAAACAGATATTTGTTTATCAGGAGTTTCAGTGCTTCTGCAGTTATCAAGCGGAGGACTCTCAATGTGTATTACGGAGAGTTGATTGTACTGCTCCATTTTAATGGTTAAAGACGAGCTACTGTAACTTACATGAATTATTTAATCTGAAAGATAAAGGAGTGGAATTTTTGGGATTTGAATTTTTAAAAGTCTTTTGACACTATCTTATAAACTTTTACTCAGGCCATTCACTTTCTCATTTCTTTCCTCTGGCTATAAAAACAGTTACTGCTGTGCATGCAGAAAAACCAACTAACCAACCAACCAACCAACCAACCAACCAACCAACCAACCCCAAAATTACCAAATGAAGTCTGTGTGGGTGGATGGCAGTGTGCCTCTGCTTGACCTGACCAATTCTCTCTCTGAGGACCAGGAACTGAAGTTTTATAAATCAAACAGCTGAAGGGGAGAATGATTCCTAGACTTCCTCTCTCCTCTCCTACTTATTCAAATCCAGAAAAACCAAGAATTAAGGAGCCACAGAAACTAAGCTGCATGTCTCTCAGCTGTGGGAAACCTAATACACACCTTCAAAATAAACAGCAAAGTTCCCCAGTGCCCTTGCCCTCTACCACTCTGTAGCACATGACAAACGTGAAGAAGTTCTCTGGCTTCTGTAGAAAACCCAAACACATCATGATCCTATGTTAGGTGGCCAGTTGATCCCATAATCCCTCTGAGCCCCTGTGTGCTGTGTAGCAGCAGCACTCTCCACCCTCCCTGTGCACACTGTGAGCAGCTTGCTCCCAGCAGCCTGCTTGTGGTGTGAGCAAACAGCTCACAGGGCACCGACGCCCTGGGATGAGGCCAGTGATGGGTAACAATGCTCCGTGCCAGATGACCTGACACTGGGAATTTCCCTTCTCTCACAGAAACTCCCTTGTGTGCCCTGCTCCGGTAGATGTATCCCCAAATGCTCTGGTTTGTCCTCAGCAGTGGGGTTGAGAATGTGAGCCCCAGACACTTCCCCAGGACCAATCCACAGTCTGCATTCCTGCAAGGCACCAGTGCTGCTGGCAGCACAGCAGCGAGGTCCAATCGCCAGTGCTTGGCAGCCGTGCTGGTGTGCGGAGGTAAAAGAAATTTCTCCAGGAAACACTGGTTATAGGTTTAAAAGCAGTCTCTATTTGATGAGTTAAAGGACAAAGGTCAGTGCCTTTTATTATTTAATCTGTCATAAAGTTCAGTGCAATTCAAGGTTATTGTAATAAATAGAAATGTTTACCTAATCTTTCTCCATCTGATTCATTGTGAATTGTGTGATATGTCCTCAGTGACAGAGGAATGCACAACTATAACCAAGAAACAAGCAGATAAGAGTTCTAAAGAGTATATCCCTGGTTTTATATAAAACAACATTAAAGACAGGCATGTCCTGGGATACAGGTCTATATATATATTCCACTGATAGTGTGCTGCTCAGACGTGTTTTCCCACAACAAAACGCCACGGAAGCTCTTCAGACTTTCATCCTGAGAACTTCCACAGTTAGCATTTCTATCTCTCTTTCTCCTCACCACTCCCTCAATAAGGGATTTTTATAATATGCTCAAGTAAGTGACACCAATATTGAGAACAAAATGGTTGATACTGTTCTCCCTATTTGACCACAGCAGAGGGTGTTATTTTGAGTCACTATAAAGAAAAAGTCCCAGTTCTTCATCAAGAGTAAAGATTTGTGTCAGAAGGAGTCTCAAACTACTTATGAAGTGTGAAAGTGTCTACACTGTGCATTTTCTCAAGTCTAATTTTATTGGTAAATTGATCTGGTTGATGTTTTTTGAGGAGAATAATCCTTTGTAAAAAGCTGTATTCTAATCAAAGCTTTCCATATGAAAAGATTATTTATAAAAAAAAATTTCCTGTCAATATTATTTGATTTTCTTTTTAGTTGACAATTTAAAAAATTCTAACTTTTATTTCTGAAATAATTTTAATTCAAAGATCATTTAGAATTAAGTCTATGGTCAATCATTTAGATATTGATTATTATTGAGAGTAAGTCTATGGTCAAAATTAAACCAAAACTCATTATGACATTTTGAATTTCAAAATTTTTGCTTTAAATGTTTTTCTTACTTTTAGGACCTTTTATCCTAACTAGGTTTGGGAATTTGTATTCTATGTTGAAAACTTGATTTGGAGACAAAAACTATTTCTCTCCTGAGATTTCCAGTTTAAAAAGGAGGTATTTACTCAGTAAGTGCACAAAAGGGCACAAGCAGAGAGCAGCAGTAAGCAGCCAGAAAAGTGACTCAAAACATCTTGCAGATCCTGAGTTTCTTCCAAGACCTCACTCCTTTTCTTCTGGAGAGTTGCCCTGTTTTACATAAACTAAAAGCTGGTCAGGAGAACCAAGACAATTCATTCTTGGGAAGGCCGACTCTTTCCAAATAACCAGGGAATTTTAAGCCTCCTATGACTGCCCATGGAAGCAAGCTGCACCTTTGGTCTCATTATGGCTTCTCCGAGAGCAGCAGCAGCACCCTCTAATTGGGAGAAATCCCGGCTGTCGCCTCTCGAAGCACACTGGGGTTGTGGAACGCGGTTGTCTCTCCAGAGCTAAGGCTTCCGCTGCACCAGGGTAGGGCTTGGGTTGTGTGCAAGAGTGCGTGGAAAGGGAGGCTGCTCCTGGAGGAGGCGTGATATTCCCACGCCGGCTCAGGTTGATGATTTGGTCTGTTGAAAGGCACGCTGGAGCATGTTCGCAGCCATTGTTTCCAAGCCAGAGTGGGGAGAGTCACGGGAGGTAACAGTATGAGTAACTGTGGTTAAACCCCTGCCTGCCAGTGGGGAAGCAGAAGATAACACATTTCAAACTGAGTATCCCTTCTTTTATAGGTGTACCTTTTAACTTAAAAAAACAAAACCAAAACCAACCAACCAACCAAAAAACAAAACAAAACAAAACAAAAAAACCAACAACTCACCAGGAAAAAAAACAAACCAAACAAAAAACCCCACCAAAAACCAAAAAACAAGAAACCCTTCTAGAAGTAAGAGTTCTTTTTCAGAAAGCTGGAGTTCATCTGGAGCACTTGGAGGAATTATTTGTTCAAGTGGTTTGAAATTATCAAGAAGCTAAGCTGCAACATGTGTGAATAACCTGGAATTTCAAGTTGTTTGACTAGAAACAGATTATTGGATTTCAGAGTGCCAGAGTGAGAAGATAATTTTTAAAGGTATGAGGAACAAATTAGAAAGGTTCAAAATAAAAGTAAGTACTAGTCCTTGCATAACAGGACACCCCATCTTGGCTTTTTAAAGATAGTATCTTTATCACCTCAGGTGTTTCAGGTCTGAGAAATGGTACAAAATTGATGACCTGTAAGCATCGATGTTCTGTGCACCTGTACAACCACAGTCTTTAAGGTGGCTATTCCCTTTCTTTCTATAAAATCAAAGCAGAACAATGGAAGTTAAGGACAAAGCCATTCACACAGAATGCTACTGGAACATGAACACTGAGGAAGGAGATGAAGAAGTAGGATACTTCAGAAAACATAACCAAAACATGGCATTAACTTTTCCACATGGCATGTGGAAAAAAATTTATAAATGCATCTGTTTCACTTCGGTTATATTTTCTGATTTCAGTGCTAGTACACTGCATAGCATGTAATAAAACATATAGAAAACTGTGTCAAAGTAAGACTTTATTAATTATTTACATGCAAAGAATAATTAACATTGGAATTACAGTACTTACAATACTTTGAAATGTCCTAGACATGTAGAGACATTCTGCTGGAATAGATTGCACATAAAATGTAGATGTGAGCCACCTAAACCTGAATTCTTACTGCATCTGCAGACCTTTATTTTGGCTGTGGTACTCTCACACAGAAAAAGGAAATCCCTCCTCTGAGTGTCTCAGATAGAAACTTACCAATGTTAGGAATGGCACACATGTGAAACTATGCAGTTTATTTGAATAAACACTTCTTGTGTTCACTTCGGTTTTTGCAAGTGTTTGATCATCAACAAGAATATAGTAACAGTACTATCATCTCCTTTCGTAGTAACCAGACAATACGTAGTAACACCCAGAGCAATGGTAAGTTAATGCCGACTATGACTGCTATGTGGTTTTGTAACACAAATAATGTGATTACCATGCAGTCAGGGGTTATGCATCAACCATGCACAACCTGAATTCCTGCCAGGTCTGTTCCATCTGTACCTTTGTAAGCAAGTGCCTGCTTCAAATACTCTCCTACTTGCTTTTATGACTTCCCATGAACCACACATAAGCTGTTCCTCAGCTTTCTCAACATTAAGAACACCATCCTCACTCCAGTGAAGTCTGTTTACCTAGAACAGACAGTCTTTTGAGGATGCTGCAGAGATACCTACTGCTGCTGCTTCTTCACAGACACCTACCCCCTCACCCACAGCCCTGGCCCTTCCCTCTGCCAGCTAAGTATCATCCTGCCTTTGGGTAGGAGGGCATGAATTTTCCACAGTACTTTAGCACACATGTCATCCTCTAGACTTGATATGCCTGTGGTGTGATCACAGCAATTCCTGCCAAGAAATAGGGGAATTTCCACACCAGCTGTCTTTGTACATGCTCTCAATCATGAAAGGTACGAATGTCTCACAAAGCACCCAGTTTGTTCAGACCATGGGTAACTGGGAAGTGCAGGACATTTGAGTCTTCCTTTTGCTGTGTTTCACCTGGCAGAAGCGTGAGGGGCTGAAGCAGAGGCTGTTTGTTCAAAAGGAGGATCCATGATGTGGTCTGGAGAACCTTGCATCTTCAAGTATTTGAGGTGAACATCGTATAGTAAGAAACTTACTGACTTGATATTCTTGTTTTGTCTAAATGCACAAGGCTTTCACCTTTAATCTCTGCAACTGAGACCTCTCTTTTGTAGAGATTTGGGAATTTTCAAGAGAAACGTCTGGAGGTGAGAGCATGTGCACTCTGCTGCTGTGGTAGCACAAGCTTAGGCCAAGATCATGTTGCGGTGAAGAGTGACTGGTGGGTCAGTGAGGCAGCAAACAGTACATGGCACTCTCACCTCTGCTTTTTGAAGTCTCAGCCCACTGTCAGCAGCAGCATTTATGCAGCACACTGGTATCACATCAGCACATGCTACCACAGCCTGCCCATATTTGGCCTTGACCAAAGACTATGTGGTTTGGGGGGACAGCCTCTATGCATTTCCCCCAGCCATTTCTAGCTCTTTATGGTCTTCAATTAATGAAGTAAATACAAAATTAATCTGCACGTAATGAGTGATCATGACTCATTTATCGAGTTTTATGAATTTATTCGTTTCAAGTGGATAGGCCTCTCTTTCAAAGGCACTAAAAGCTTAGCTTGCTGCTCCCGTGTGTATTGGTGGGACAGAGTACATTTTTAATCATTAATTAATAGATTGGATTTTCATTCCACTGGTTGGTTACACAGCCTAAACAAACATCTGAGCAATGTGAAGCTGAGATATACAAGGCCAAACCAGATAAACATTTGCATATAGAAAATCTGTAGGGAAAACTTTTTTTTCTCCTGTTAGCACTTCAGCTATCAACATTTCAACTTCTGATTTTTAGTATCAACTGCTGTTTTTCTCCTTCTTGCATGTTCATAATTTCTCCTTGGCTAATATTAGCAGTGCCCCTCTAATCAGGCATTGCAGCCAACTAGGAAATAGGATTGGAAAGGGGTCATAACATGTAGGCATTCATAAAAGACAAGAATGACTCTGAAGGACTGACCGCAAGGCTGTGGGTGGCTACATCCGTTTATATCATTATTGAGAGACAAATATCCAGAGGTTTCAGTGGAAAAAAAGAGTCAGGAGGAGAGAGGAAATTCAATATATTCAAAAGATCTGTTAAGCTCTCAAAAATTGTAAAGGAATGATCCTACAAACAGGCAATAAAAAGGGAAATGAGAATAGTTTGGGGATTTTTAGTGGTATCCTGTGATTTAGCTTACAAAACATTTATTTTTAGATTATTTTGCTATATATTTTTCTTTATGATATATAAAGAGTTTTTGTCTACCTCTGACTTCAGAAAGCTTTTATTGCCAGATTGGGGTTTTCTTGATTCTGTCTCTGGGCACAGAATCAGGTCTTTTAGGAAGGACTGAAGATTCTGTTCTGACATCATACTTTTCAGTGGGGTCCTGTTGTCTGAAATCTCAAGGAAGCCCCTTCCCCATGCATTGAACTTAGAGTTCTGTGAATGGGCATAAACAGCCAAATAATTTGTGTTCTTCAGTTAAAAATGTTTTCCCCTACCTAGTAAATAAACAATGTTTTCCTGCTGGTTATTCAACTTAAGCAAGAAGACTCCATGGATCATGATCCCCAGTTTCACATTCTTTTTTAAAACAGGAGAATGAAAAAGATCATACAAATCTGGAAATTTAAATATTTAATGACTGAATGATCTAAGCAGAAATTCTGTACTGCTGAGGTTGCCTACAATTTTCACCACATGAGCTTTTTCCAAAATTAATAGGGGGTAACAACAAAGCAAAATGCATGCAGGCTTGAGTTAGAGAGTTAAGTAACCTGAGCTGTTTGTATTTACTCTTTATTAAGAGTACTCAGATTAAGACTTTAGGCCCCAACAGCTGAGAGGGGATGGAGATCAACAGACTAAACGGAAAGAGAACAAAGGAAGCAATGGCTTATAGATTCAGAGCAGAATAAACCAGAGATATAATATATGATACGGAAGTGGGTAAATTATACTAACAACGGCTGAGAAGTATGTCAGACGTTTCAGAAGATGAAAAAGGAAACAAAATTTCTGTCCGGAACAGAGACTAAGTCAGAGGTCAGAGGTGCTTATGGGTAGAATCTACAGGCTGACAGAACTGACTTTATGGGCCAAGGAGAAGGCATTTGCACAGGGAAAGTAAAAAAAAAAAGCAAGATATAAAAAGCTAGTGCCAAAAGTTTTGGTGTGAAAGTTTAGCCCAGCACACAAGCTAGGAAGGAGCAACAAGATGTCTGCAAAGAAAGGACTGAGTCATGAAAGAAAAAAACCCCAAAAAACTAATGATTGATAATGAAAGGAAAAAATAATTTTGAAAGATTTCCACTCAGAAGTACATAAACAGTATTTAATTATAGTGAGTAACAGGAAGAAAAATCCCAGGACCCTGTTTAAATCCAAAATAGGTTGTAAATCCAAAACATAGGAAGAGGAAGAAAGCATGTACAATATTGTTTCCTAAAGCAATAAAAACTACACCCACGAGATACACTGAGAGCAACAATGCATTTGTCTGAATGAATTAAATTTGAATAGGGCATGTTATACTTTCTATTCAGTGTGAGAGCTAGCTAGTCAGTGTTTTCTTGACTTTCCTCCCTGCTGTACTCGCTGTCTGATCACACAAGTGTTCCAGTCACAGAAATGCTGTGTATTGCTGACATGTCTTGACTTGTTCTTGATTTTCTTTGTGCCTATCCAGGTCTATGTTCAACTCTGAGTTTCATCCAAGAAAAGCCAGCTGGCAGAAGAGAGCTAGCTGAACTCAGCTCAACATATGCCTTTTTCCCCCCAAACACAGATGTTTGAGATGACACACCCTTTGTGCCACAGTACAATGAACAACTCTTCTGAGAATCCACAGTGGTAAGGAAGAGCACTCCATCTATTTCAGCAGCTAGAAACAGGCAGGTGTTCGATAAATACACTTTTCTGTGGATGGTTAGTCAGGGAAGTGGTTATTGTGGTTACTAATTACAATGACTGTCATTTACTCCAGGGTCTTAAACAGAAAACTGATTTCTGGGAGCAGATTTCAGGCAGGATAACCTTGCAAATTCAAGAAAGCTCAACTTACAAAATCTCAGGTGCGGTGTGAAGTGGATGCAAAGGGGAAGGGAGTGTCTGAGTCTCTTGGCCACAGGATAGCACACCCATCACTGTACCTGCAACAGGCACACAGATATTGGAAACTATGCCTGGATAAACAGCACCCACCACATCTCCATCTCCTGCCTCTCTCCATGGTGGGACGAGACACTATAGTTTCAAAGCAGGGACAGAGATTGATGAAAGACTTGGTTAGAAGAAGGTGAGGCAGATTTTAATACCGGGTGCAAATACTGAGGGAGAAATTAGGTGTAGTCAGAAGCCTAGGGGCTGTGGAAACCTGTTGCAGATTATGATGAGCCAATTACCAGACTGTGGGATTCTTTATGTTTGATTTTTACAAAAAATGAGGATTTCTTTCTCAGTGACCCCATTCATCCTCAGCTACTGGTAAATCTTGATTTTGTAAGGAAAACGCAGTTTGAGTCAGAGGCTACCATGCTACATCCTAGACACGGTCAAGTTTAAAAATATTGCTTGAAGATGCTCGCCTTGTCTGATCAGAAGAGCAAGTGAGATAGCGTAAAATACTGTGCAGTCCAGAACTGAATCTGATACAGATTAGTAGAGATCCTGATGCTGCTGTACTGGTTTTGTGCCAATCTAAGCACCTATTAATCCCCAAGGGCACACAGTGGTTACAAATAGTTAACAATTTAATATACTTACATAACGAGAATAAGTCTCAGCACAAATTGCCAAGAAAGACAGATGTTTGTTTTCATCTGGAAATTTCAGGGATAAAGCTTTTTAATAAATTTTGCTGACTTTTGCTTTTGTTTTGCTGTTGAAACATCCAACATATTCCAATATCTACTGCTCTGAGGCGTATTTGTAAAATCAAAAAAAGCCCTCAAGAAGCTAGACCCATCTCTAAGTAGAAATTACGTGAATTAACAGGATGTTTTTTGGCATTGTCCTTGGTTTCCTTTGTGCCTGAATTAATGTCATTCTTTGAGTCTTACAGTGAGAGACAAGGAGCAGACCCCAAATTAATCTACAGTGCTTCTGAAACTACCTGTGTTCTGAAACGCATGGGCTATTTCCTTGGAAGTGATCACTTACCACACCCATGGGCCCATCTATTCATGGAAAAGGGAGCTGCATGACAACACTTTCAAAACACTTATAACTAATTAGGAAGATCTTCAGACATATGCATGCAGTCAGATGATCAGCCAAACTTAACGTGATGGAAATGCATTGGTTTTATAGATATTTGCTTAATTTTATTTTAATACCTTTTATTACATTATTTTCTTGTTCCACCAGAAGAAGATTTGGAAAGCCAGTTGTGCAAGTGTGGTCTGAGTCTTGAGCTAATCTATTGTTCCAAAATTTATCTGAATCAGTAATTTTGTCTTCCTAAAGAAAACTTCACATTTGGGGAAGTTTCAGTCATTGCCAACATCTAAATATTTGGACTGATGCAAAGTGTTTACAGGAAGAAAATAAGAAGACAGAGTCTCTAAAGATGCTTGGAAGATAATTATGTGAAAGATGGTTCTTTTGAGACTTAGCAAATATTGTTAACTTTTAGCAACTATTTGCATGTGTAGAGACGTGTATGGTCTGACAGTGAGCTTTAGTTATTTACTTCAGGATTACTTTCTTCTTTGAGCTGAAAAAGCATGCATCAGAAGACAAACAATTTGCAGTGGTACACAGGGGAGGGTCTCAGAAGTGGGTCTCTAGGCCTGTTGCTTGTATCTGGTGCAACAGTTCATGGAGCTGCCAGTTGCCTAATTTTTTGAAATTACTTCCAGCAGGTGACAATACTAATGTGACATTGTGACAGATTTCTGTGGGCACAGGAACACTGAAGGAAGGAGAAGGAAGCACAGCCTGAAGACAGTGGAAAACAAAAGAAATCATATTGCCACTCACAAAAAAAAAAAAAAAAATTAGCAGGTTTGGCTACCTAGGTGTGTTGTGGACTTAAAATTTTCAGATGAAGCATTTGGGGTCTGATGAGAAGAACTTTCAAGGAGAACTGTAGGCACTGAGCCGTACTGCACCAAGTACGTCTTCTGTGGTAAATATGAAGTCAATGGGGCAGTTATGTCTCATGAGGCTGGTGGGATTGACCAACTGTGAAAAGAGGAACTTTTGCTATCCCTTGACACCCACACACTTCCTCATCAGCACTGAACTTGATAACATGGTCTGTAAAAGACCGCTGTTTTCCCTGCCCCTTGCTGATAACAGCATGTACTCCACACCCAGCACTGAGCTCTGCAAACCCTATGAAGATGTGCTCCGCTCTAGGAATTGTCTTACCAAACCCCCTCTGCCTCACTGCTCTTTGGCAATGGTTGTCTTTGCTCTGGGGACCTGATGTCTGTGCTGAAAAACTCAAGGAGGAACAGGAAGGAGCCCAGATCTCCTGTTCTGCTGAAAGGGAGAATATGTGGGAAGACTTAGAGATGATTGTGGTGTCTCTGTGGTGTGGAAAAGGGAGCCTGAAACAAGAAAGGCA
>VZTI01002349.1:130655-200490 GCA_013397865.1 Struthidea cinerea | reverse complement strand
AAAAAAAAAAGGCCCTGTCAGTTGTTCTGGAAATAACAGAAAGTACACACAATGATGGGAGCAGCTCAGATTTTCCCATCTAGGCCGTTCCTCTCAGCTTTCTTGTTCACCCATGCAAAATGCTGGCTGCAGATGTGAAAGGCTGATGGTCCTGTGGATGGAAAAAATATCTGTCAAGTTTACTTTGGTTTAGGTGAGCTAGTTAAGGGCTATACAGGCAGCCTCCAGGCAAAAAGAGGAAAAGGATCTGGTGGGGTCTTCATACCACCTGGTGTTGAGAGAGCAGAACTCATCTGTGGGATGTTGTCTCTGCAAGGTGCCAGAAAGGCTCCCCAGGGAGACAGGGTGGGAGTGGAGGTGCAGGTTTCACAGGGATAAGCACTGCACACTCAGTGGAGCTTTCCTTTTGTGAGAGTTACTTGCAGTTGCTGCTAGCGGATGTGTCCTGTTTGCAGCTGGAAGTGCTCAGTTGGCTGAGCTCCTCTGCCCTGGTGAGACGGTGTTGTTCTGCAAGCAGGCACGATAAGGCGTGTGAATCACACCATCCCAAATGCTTGGCATCCGCATGAGTCATTGTTTTGCTGCCATGTTTTACAATTCCTTCCTGTTTTGCAGTATCTGGGGGTTTGTTGTCCTTGTGACCTGCCCACAGCACTTTGAAAACTGTCTGAGGTTCAAATGTAAGTGTTGGCTGGGCACAGTATTTTTTGTATCCTAGGAAATCTGACAACTATAGTCTGTTTCAAAGAAGAATGAAATTTAAAAAAAACCAAACTTTGAAATACCCTGCAGGAGTAAACACTTTGAAAGCTCCTTTGGTTGATTGGCTTTTTAATGAATCTTGAGGCCTTTTTGAGATTAAAATATTTTTATTCTGCTTTAAGCTGTTTTAAGGTTTCTAAACTTATCCTAAATAAGCATTGAAAATAGCTTGAACTGAAAAATCAGTTTCCTTTGTTAAAATGCCACTAGCAAGTTTTGACACTACCAAAACAAAACACTTACAAAATCCTACCAATATGGGCCCTGTTTTGAAGTGTGACTTTGACAAAAAACCCCTACTATTTCTGTCAAAAGGATCAATCAAAATATTTTTGGGCTATCTCCTTGTATACAGCGTCATACATGCAGAGATCTGCAAACACAAAAACTTGCCAGAAACAAAAGATGAAAATTCAGAAACATAAACATGCAAATTGAAAATTATCCTAGTTTTATACATTTTGAAGCAAGTATTGAAATGCTTTTCCCATTTCCATTCCATTAAGCTTAAATCTAACACATTTGACACTTTGCCAGTTACTTAAGAAAAAAATAAATAAAGTGGCTAGACTCTAAGTTCTTCATAAGACAAATATTGGAGAGTTGCTGAACTGTGAGGAGATTGCGTTGTGGATTTTGCAATCAGATCTAAATATTTAGATAAGTGCAGCAGTGTATGTTAGCTCAGGGTGAGAAAGTAGGCAATAGAGACTAAATAGGAACCAGTGACAAGATATTTGTGGGTGAGGTGTAAGCAAGTTCCCCCTGTAATGCCAGTAGCACAACAGCCTAAGAAATGTATCAGGAAGTATTAAGTTGAAATGAAGCATTTCCCCCCCCCCCCTTATTTAATATGTGCCACCAATGCAACTATTTCTGCAGTGCTATTAAAGATGCTGGTAAAGTACAAAGGGTTCATGGCAGAGCCACAGGGATGAGTAATGACTTCAAAAATATGCCCCACACTAGGAATCTCAAAATAGTTGGCTTACCAAAGAGGAAGTTAGGAGATGATCTGGTCCCAGAGTGCCAGGACTCACAGAGTGAGCACGGCTTTCACTGTCTCTTAAGCCCAGCAGATGAAAATATCACAGGAACCAGAGAACAACAAGTGAAGATTAGAAATAAACTGCAGATTTTCAGCAGCAAGGCTAACTAACCATTGAAACAAAAATTTCAAAAAGTGGGACAGGTTTTTCAGCTGAAAGTTTTAATTTGGAATTTAGGTATTTAAAAGAGAAAGAAAAGTGCTTTTGTCAGACAAAAAATATTTCAGAGAAATTTGGTGATCTGTGTTATTTAAGAGGCTATCCAGATGTCAGGAGTGATTCCTTTTGGCCTTGCACTGTAGAAATTATTTGTCCTTGTTTACCATCATCTTAATTGGCATTCTTTCTACCATGAAGGTGTGATGGATGGCGTTTGTGTTGCTTGGGTACCTACAGTGATACACTGTATTCCTTTAAAAAGTGAAGAGGTTGGCTTCAACCCTCTAGAAAGAAAAGGACTTTAGGCTGCTGTTGCCTAGGGAGAGATCAGACATCCAAACATCAGAGGGTTGGAACTAAAGGGCAAATTTACTAGACACTACTGGGAAAAACCCACTGCTACTCAAAAAGTCAATGAGTTGGCTGCAACCAGCCATGGACATGGGGATCAGCCTGCAGAGACACAGTGGGATGGGGAAGAAATTCATATCAACCTTTCTATTTCCAGACTGTCTGAATTAGTTGCTGAGAGTTTTCCCAACTAAGAAAGTGAACTGTTCTAACTTTACTTCCATTAAAACTAAGCTCTTCTCATGAAAATTGATTCTTGGTGGTTTTTCAAGGCCCTGATTTTGGATGAGGGTCTAGACACACTGCCTTCAAGACTGACCAAATTAAGATATCCTTGCATCTTTTCGTTGTTTATTTAATCCCCTCAATCCTTCCAGAAGTATTAAAAACTTTGACACTGTTTCTCTACTGCGTGGTGCCCATGTGACATTTTGGAAGGTCTAGAAGGTTCAGACACAAGTCATGGCCATCTTCTTCCCTGTGACAGTTATTCGTGAGGATTATTTGTTGGCCGTGTTTACAATGGAGTTTTGGTGGAGAGACTTTCCAGACTCCCTGGGTGACCTGAGACATCCAGAACGGTCTGATCTTCATGTCCCTTAGTGCAGCTTCCCGTAAGTTGTCACTCCTACTGTTTTCCTAGCCTCCCTTTAATCCTCTCTCAAGCATATTACTCTACATGTCTCAGTTTTTCTTTATCAGCTTTATTTTCTAGCCTCCTGATCGGCCTCATTCTCTTTCTTCTCTTATGGATCTCCAGTTGTAATGTATGTAATTGTATGTATATTTCATCCTTCTTAAGTCAGGATGCCTAAAACTGTGCACAAAAATTATTTGAAGATATATCAGTGGAGCACAAGCAATTTCTCCCTAGGTCTCAAGTTAGCCACCCGATCACATGTCCCACTGGGACCTCTTTGGTTTCAAAACCACCTCCCTGCAGATGCCCTTCTGCAGAGCTACAATTGCCCATCACTTCCTACCCTGCGTTTGTATTATTTGATTGACATTTTTTGTCTAGAATTTTGCATTTTTCACCACTGAAAATGGAACCTAGTGTTTCCAGACCTTTTCTTCAATGTTCAAAAACTACTCTAACCTTGCTTTCTAGCACATCTAACCTTGAAGCTCATACAACACTGATGGTGCAATAAACACATTCACTCTTCCATCATCCAGAGTGGTTAACAAGAGCACTGAATACCTGCCTGGGGTGGACCCAAGGAAAACTTACTTAATACATACATCCTGTTTGACATGTTTGTCACCATTGCTTGTTACCTGCTTTGCACACATCAAGAATAATGGGGCTGTGAATTGGGTGGATAAAGATGGTTATAATCCTCCTAACATGTAAGACCTCCTGCTTCTTGTCCTCATTGTACCCTTACAATGCTCATATTCTATTTCCACAGTTTTCCTGTCAGTCACAGAGAGGTTGCCAACAAATACATATCATCCTACTGCACAAATCACCAATCACTGTTGCTTGGGATCCCAAATGCTCCATTCCTATTATGTAATTCTATCAATATGAGAGGTGCAGTCTGGTTGCTCTAGCATCTACCTCTGTCCTCAATAAAGGAGCTGCAGTCAGTAAGGAGCTGGTACCTGGGATCTGGGGACCTTAGCACACATGAATTAATTTCAAATTACTGAAAGCTCTGCACTATCAGCTGCAGAGGCTGAAATTCAGGTAGCAAAACCTGAGGCGCTCTGCAAGTCCATAGGTATTGCTTCGCACTTCTGAGATCAGTTCAGCAGCTCAAAGTTTTGCATGGCTCATTCACACCTTTCCTTCAAGGCAGGCATTTGCTCTGCACAGGACATCAACTAGTTTATGAATTTGAGAATGCATATCTTTCACTGGCCCCTGGTGTTTGTCATATTCTGAAATTTATTGCTTTGCAAACCATTCACACTTACCTGCTCTGTTTTCTTTTGCATCAAAGTCCAAGCCATGGTCTGAGAAACTACTTAACCAGCTAAACAGGATATTTAGGGGTATTCAGCCTTTGCTTTGAGAAACATATGGCTGAACAGGCTTCATTATTTCCCCTGTAGGGTTAGCTAGGTGTTAAACAGCAGGTGAATGCCTTGGCGTATCTCCAGAGAAGCTCTGTGAAAAGGCCAAATAGCTTACTAACAGCAGCAGCATCAGACTGCACTTTCAACCTGTGTATATTTAGTCTCCCCTTTCAGACCCCTTTCCTTTGAAGTTTTCCAGTAAGGACTCCTATACTCTACAGAGGATTGAGCTCAGTAGATCTCCTTTGGAGGAGAGGTGCTGCCTCAACTGAAGGATTTATCTTTACAGTTCCAAGAAAAGAGAACTTCACTTTAGTTTTCAATATACTGTTGATGTTAGACCAAGAGCTTGACCAGCAAGGAGCTTACTGAGATAAAAGTAAAATAAAGATATAATTCATTACAGGTCCCATCCAAAGAACTCTCAAGATTTCAGCCCAATCACCTTTTCTGCTGACCATCACTGAAGAGAGGTATTAGATCCTTGCATCAAAAAGTCAATATTGCACCTTTCTGTGCAAACAACAGTTTCACAAGTATTTTTGCTTTAGCTGTGATTGTCAAAAAGGAAGTATCAAACAGGATGCAATCAGACAGTTCATAAAATGGACAAGATTGTCTCACCGGAATAGTCACAGTGAGGTGAACTTACCATTGTTGCTAAAACTTAATCCAAATATATTCATGTATGCTTAGTCTGGGGCTTTGGCAGGAAGCTTTAATGCAGAAACAGTGTGCCCTTCCGTCCTCCGTGTGTTTGAAAGCTCTTTCAGGGTGAGTCATCGGAATCCTGTGGTTTGTGTATCCTGAGAGGAGAAGAGCTCTCTGTGATTATCAGACACTATGAAAAAGTAGCCGTTTCGGAAATAAAATGATAAGGAAGTTCGTTATTTCATAGGAAATGTCTACTAATGGCTTTTTTTTCCTAATTTCTCCTTTTGGCTTAGTGTTGTGTGTGGAGGTCTTGTGAGTGCACACAGTCCTCTCTAGTTTGGCTTCAGAGACATGTATCACTTTTCAGAAGTGCTACTGATTGATAGATGGGGGCTCTGCTTATGAGCTGAAGAAATTAAGATTTAGAAAATTACACTCCTTGAAACAAGGGAATCATCCTGGATGGTGGTCTAATTCCTGAACCAATGTGCAGATGTGTGCACTCTTCAGTAGCTGTCAAGGTCCATCTTATCTCCAATATCTGATGGGAGAGGTGGCCATTGCTATGACCTTCTGTTAGTGCCCCAATGACACACAATGGACTAAACCAAATATGTTTCCCCAAACTGATGTGGATATCTTGTTATGCTTTCTCAAGATGGTTCTCAGCAATTTTGTTTATACCCTGCTAAAATCAGGGTCCTGTCATTGTGTTGTATTGCTATGACAGAAAACATTAACAAAGTGTTCAAATGGGATAAAGAACTTAAAATTTAGGTCTTTTTCAATCTCCTGTTATGTCCAGAGTGAAGTTACCGCTCTGTGGGATCTCCAAATTTTTACAAAACTATTTCACAAAAGAGCATTAGGAGAGTGCTCTCACTGACATATTTGGGATGTATTTGCCTGAGGGGCTCATTGAAGCAACAGAAGTACCCTTGAGAAAACTCTTCTCTTCCTGGAAGAGGAAAAAAAGAGGCATAAAATAACCTCATAGAACTAATCATTGCTGACTAGTTCAGCAAGCCTGTGAAGCTGAACAACATGTAGGAGAACTGTGGTATGTGAGTTTACTTAGAAAAATAAAGGTCTCATGACCTTTCCAAAGATCTTTGATCCCACAGGAGGCCTTCTAATAATAATTTAGAGAAAATCCAAGTTCTAGGAAGTGTCTGGAACACATGGAAGACAGGTATAATACTTGAAGAATGATTTACAGACTCTGTAGGCTGAACTTGAACTGATGTCCTTAGCATTCTTTTCCGTATTTAAAAGGCTCATTTATGAATAGCAGTTGAGTTGCTGTTTCACTGGACAATGTGTGCATGCCACCTCTCATCCCCTACCCCAGCACACAGGCTCACGAGCATCAACAACAGCTCTGTGAAGGAGCTGATGACCACAGCAGTGTTGCAGTGGTTGTGGAGTGCACCTATACAGGTATTTGGACAAAAGCAACCAAGCCCATGGCATTTAAATGGCCACTATAACATATTATTTAAGTAGGAGTCTCTTACTGTATGAATAAGATCTGCCCAGTGTAGTAAAGTGTGTTGTAGTTTGAAGTAGTGACTGCTTTTCTTTGTGTTTTGTGCCTTCGAAGAAGCTTATTCTCCACATGAACTTTATCTCGACAGCCGCTTTATCAATAGCAATAAGAATGCACATCACTTCTAGAAAATATGATTAGAGAGTCAAGGTTATAAAGGACTGCCAAGTCTTTTTATGGCTACAGGACATCAGTGAGGTCAGTCTCAAGTAAAGTAAAATATAATTTATGTGAACATCTGGGTGACATCCAAAGTCTTTGGTTAAACAGAATTACACGAAGAAGAGAGTTGCAGCCAGTAAAATACTGGTAATAACAAAGTTAGGTACAGTTGGTGAAATTCTTCTCAGATGAGGTAAAAACGACAGACTACCCTTTAATTTTCATTTGGGCTGTGTTTAATTCTGAACCCAGCAATTTAGGGAAGCAAAACTTAAAAGATGGTTGATCTGGAAAAAGGCAAAAATTTGTATGAAGCGTTACCCAGGAGAATGCAAATGAACTCTGTTTAACCCAGGATCTTGTGTAACTGGGATTCCATTACAGAGGACTGAACAGTTATTTACAGGATATTGATGCATTCTTAAATTTGATAGGGGCTCTCCATAAAACTCCCAAGACATACACAGAAAACTTGTCACATGCTCCATTAGTCTTCTTCAGAAACGTTCGAAAATGTAACTCAACACCTGATTTCCCACACAGAGACTGATGTACTCAAAATGTACATCAACGTTTGCAGTGGCTTAGTTGTTCATTGTCCTTCCAAACATATAAGACTCACATTTGAAATCTTATAAACTATTTGGAAATATTGTATCAAGGTTAATCACCTGCATCACATGCACTGGTGAGGAATTTGGCATGAAGTGGTTTGCAAGCTGTTGTAGATTTTAGAGAAATTTGAAGTTGTAAGCTAAATGGCAGCCCTAGAAAATAAAGATCTCAGATATGGGTATAAACAACTGTGTCTGATCTTGTCATATTTTATTGCTATGCGATTAATTCTGAATCACAAACCACAGAATTCCTTCCTATTTTGCATAGAGTATTCTCCTACTTTCTCTTTCCAGTACTGAGTGAAGTCAGGAGAGAAGCATAACTGGTGTTTTCATTACTACATGGAACTTGTTTCATTGTAGGAAATTAAATACCAGAATGCCTCAGAAGAATTAGAAAACCTGTTTGTATGCTGATTTGAGTCTGCAGGTATGTTTGATTCAGGTTCAATAAATATTGCAATATGTCATGGTGTTTTACCAAAACTGGCTTTGGTGTTGACAGTCTCAAAGATTAGTGAGAACTACTCAACCTCTGGACCCCCCCCCAAACAGCTGACATATGTTGGTGGGGTCCTTTTTTCCACACCTCTACCAGACTGAGATTTTTATGACTCCTTATTCCACCCAGAAATAATATTCATGGAGGATATATTTCCATTCTGTAGGCTTTCTCCTAGCAGAAAACTTTAGAACACAAGTTACAGACATCAAGTGTATTGCTGAAATTAGGCAAATGAGATTTGACTCCAAGCTCTCTCCTTCCTTACAAGCAAGATAACTTTAAACACAAAAGGTGTTTGTAGCAGATGGCATGATTACACAAGCCTTCTGTTGTTATTAGGGTGCCTTGCTATGCTTTTTTTGGTGCAACCCACCATTTAGGGTTTTATTGGTAGCAATTGAAAGTTTGTACCAATTGCCAGCTGATGCAGAGCTTCTGGAGATACCCTGTGTTTAGAAGGAGTTTAGAAGGACAACACACTACGTTTTATGGTAGTTATAATACACTCACTTTTATGTTCACCATACTACGTCCCATTTCTTTTGGAGGATTTCCTTCATAGTGAGATTCCTCCTACCAATAAAAGCGCTTTTCTCAACATGCCTTGCAGATGACAGGTTTTGCTGCAATCAAAATTTCTTATGTTTTTAAAAATTAAGTGCAGGTAGGAGCATGAAAATCCTACTAATTTTGAAAGAATCCCAACGAGGGCAGATTTCCTACAGGGCATATATATTTGTATATGTGTTTGCCTCCTACAAGAAGAGTGTCTGATGCTCCTGTCAATAACCAAAGAAAAACTTAAATGAAAAATTGTTTCAGCCTTTGTTGAACTCTTTCTTACAGCCATTCAGCTTCATTCACAGAGTAATCTTTAATCTATCTTTGGTCATGGTCCTCTAAGGATCTCTTTTAAGGCCCCTCCCAGGCCCTTGCATTTTTGTTAAGTAGAGAAAGTCTTTCTACTGCCAGGGCCATGAATATCTCTGACTTGGATTTGGATCACGACCTTCAAATCTTCCTTCTTTTCACTAGACATACCAAATTCAAGAGTTCATTACATCCTTTTCTTGTCTTTTCCCACACTTCTTCCTAGGTGTCTGACCAGTTTCCACAGCAGAACATATCCCTCCCTTCCTCCAAATGAACTGTTTCTCCAGGTTTTCCGTCAGCTTTCCCAAAGCACCAGCCTTCCTCAGTAAAAGGCCATCTCCAACTTGTTCATTTGTGCATTGGGCAGAGCAAGAGCAGAGCTTGCAGCTAAGTATGGCATGAGACACGCAATGGACAGAAAGATGAGCAGAGACTGCACCACGTGCACTCTGTGAAGGTACAGAAAGGAAGCAAGGATGTTCAGCAAAGTGCAATCACAGCGTGTGAGGAGCAAAACCACGTCAACACAGTCAACGTGAAGAAACGCAAAGAGTTAAGTTTCCAATTGCGCCCTGGGTGTCTGAGTCGAAATCAGTTTGCTTTATGATTAAGAATGTTCTTTTCAGGTGTCTGTGAGAGGAATGTGAAATTCAGCAATAGAAAGATGAATCAGAGTCTGTTGTGGTTAGTTTGTAAATTCCCAGTGTATAGTGTAAGATAACAACACTCCGAGCCCTGAATTCCTCCGTGTTGAGGAAGCCCAACAACAACACCAAGGCAAGCTTACTTCTGCACATATGGATGTACGTGCCTTGAAATCATGGAGCAAATTCCCTGTAAAGCAGGATCTGAAAGATTGTGTGAGAGAGCAAATGGGTCACAGAGAAATTATTATACACTCCAGTAACTATGGAAGTGCCTTATTGTGGGTCGCTTGGTAAGTGACAGTAGATTCTTGCGGAAGACAGTTCTTGTGAAAAACAAGCATGAAAGGTATCTATGAGAAGGATTCGAAGTGTATAAAAATTATTCTGGATAGATCAGTCACTCGGTTCAAAAATATTGGGCACATATCCCCAAAACGTATGAAATTCTAAGACTCACAATAACATAGTATTTCTATTAATGCTGTGCTAATTGGTGCAACAGATCACTGAGCACATTTTAGTAGGTTTAAAGTCTTGTCACTAATTTAGGTGTTAGTGACCACAATGCCTAGAGACTTGTAAAATACAGATGACTTCCCTCAAGATAACTTCAGACACACAGACACTCAAGGGAAAGTAACATAAAAGAAATAGCGCATTAAAGACATTTTAGGAGGGTAGTATGACAAATAAGATTATGAAACACAGGAAAGCTACCTGCAGTGCGTTAGACTAATAACCATTGACTGTTTTCTCTTGCGTTAACCTAAAAACTAGAAAACTTTATCCTTTTTGTTGTGCACTGAAACACTAAGTTTTGCAGTGTTAATAAGAAATCCTGACTTAAATGTTCAGTAAACATTAAACCTTCTATATTCTTGAATCTCTTTGGCCTCAGATGTTGCTATTGATTCTGCCTTACAGTCTGCTCATTTTCAGGGACTAACTCCCCCACGCAAAGAAGGAAGACTTTGCAGTTGAAAGTTTGTGATAGATTGAGAAGAATTATTTTGGCATCCAAAGTGGGAACTAGAGGTCACTTACATAATACATCCTGTCCTCTAGAACCCAGGCTGCCAGTTTCTCATACATTTTAAACTGAAAGTTATTAGAAACCAGAGTTTGCAGCTCTGAGCTGCCCAAAACCAACCTTATTGAGAAGTGGGCTGTTTTCCATGCATTTCACACCCCACCTAAGCCCAGAAGTGGGGCCTATCTACTTTACTGGGGGATCCTGATTCAGAAGCTGCACTCAAACCACAGTGGAACATGTGCTGTTGCACATGTGCATGTTATTATGGGCCAGCCAGGTACTCTTTATTTTCCACTAGAACTGTTTTGAGGCAGCATTTTCATCTAAGTGGTGGAGGCACTAGGAAATGAAGGTATTGTAATATTCCTCTGTTCATGACTGAAATGTTGTGTCCTCTGTCTTTGACCTCTGTTTAGTGCTGTTGAAGCTGGGTAAAACACATTGAACTCTTGTTCACCCATGGCATTGGTTTTGCTGTTGTCAGTATTTAGTCACACAAATCCTCAAATAGCCATATAACAAAGCCTTTTGTATGATACCACACTCTGCTTTCTCATCTGTTCCTGTTTTCAATGCCAGCTTGTCCGTAACATGTAGGTGTTTTTAGTGATCTAACCAGGTGCTGCATGCCTGGCAGCAACACAAGGCAACAAAATTCCCTCCCTTTATGCAGCACCATTTAACCTGCTCAGTAAGGGAAAAGACAATGTTTGTTTGAAATGCAGATGTGCATGTCTATGGTGGAGGCTGTGTGACACTTCAGTGGAAACCTGGAGTACGTTCAGAACTTCTGGCATGCTTGTGGCACTTGAAGTCAGGGACACACAGCAAAATCAGTTATCACCTCTTCAGGACATGGATCCCTGCATCTGGGTGTGACAAAATAGTTTCAATCATAGTTAGAAAAGTTATTCCAGCCTAGGGCTGGGTGATTAATTCTCTTTTGCCGTGCTGACTGAATGGGAAGAACTGCTGATTGAACAAGGAATAGAATTTAAATAAAGTCTGAGTGAAACAGAACTATTTTCCGCAAAGTAAGCCAAGAACTACCCCAGATTTTTTTGGGTTCTTTCTAAAACCAAATATTTTGCATATTCCTACTAACACAAATTCCTTATTTCCAGATTACTTAACCCGGTTCTTTTTTTTCCTGTTCTTCTGAAATTAAGTCCCATTTTCAAAACTAAAAGGGTTTTGTTTGAAAAGGGGTAATAAATGCAGAACATTTCTAAATGGAATGCATGCCAAAAAGCAAACTGTTGTGAAGTTTTTAAAATCTTCCTGTGCTCTTTTCTTAGACAAATTTTGATAAATTAGTGCATAATTTGCGAATAGCTTTTTTCCCTGTGCTACTTCTTTTCCTGTGAATTTATAGTTTATTTAACTGTTTAGTCCAGCTGTGTTCCAGCCACTTGCTTGTCACATGCAAAACTGAAAGACACTTAAGCATTCTCTGAGGTGCTTATTTCTTGGATGTGGTTCAAAGCAAGAAAAGAGAAACCATCTTACTTGAAGAGCTACGTGTTAGTTACTATTAATTTCCTGCAAAAGTGTAGCTTAAGAGTAACCACCAAACCACTCTTACTTGTGCTATTCCCAGCTCAAATGTTAGTATTCCTGCTGCACAGTACTTCAGAAGATGCTCAGGCAGTCTGTTGATCTTCAGGGAAACCCCTAGATTTCCTTCCTTATTATTCATGGGGATTTCCCAGTCTGCTGCAGAAAAACAAGGATCAAAGTGTTTTTACATGCTGTCTCATGTCTCCAGATTCTTCATCTCACTTAAATGCCTGAGGAAGTGAGTGGCCATAAATAGAATTCTTGAAACACTAGAAGTGGGAGCAACACAAGTATATTTTACAAACCGTTTTATTAAAATAACATTAAAAGTATCTTAAAGTTTGGGATTTTTTTCCATACTACAGGGAATACTGGGAAGCAAAAGAAAGTAAATCTGTAGTTTCATAACTGTACTCTTTTTTTATTAGCAAAGTAAGTAGGAGAGAGACAATAAAGCTAGGAAGATGTCTTACAGCAAAATGAATTAGAGACAGGCCTGTGTGCGCTCTTCGAGATCTGACTGTGTGCTCGGCCTGTTTAATAACATAGATATGGAACACAGCCTGTTCCATAACATAGATAGTCCAACCAGACAGGGCACTGGGCTATAGTGTGGATTTGTGCTTGTGTTGCTTGTGAAATCCAGCAGAGAACAGCCCAGGCTTGCTCTGGGTTCTAGGAGTCGCAGGTCTCCCACCCACGCATCCAGTGTGCTGGCCCTGCCTCCTACGGCTCACCAAGCTGGTTAAACAAGTGCCATATTTAATGCACACATTCACTTCCCTTAAATGTAGTAGAAAAGAATGTGGTACTCAGAGAAGGTATTTTCACAGGTAGTGGGTGATTGATACCTTGTTTTCCAGCAGCAGCTCTGTTGAAAATGCTGACTTTCAATCACCGCCTAAAGACACCGTATCTGCTAGGTAAAAAAGGAAACAGACACAAACTTTGCCAGAACATACCTTGCATACCATTAATCAGTCCTTGGCAGCTCTGAATTTCCATTTACCTGTTGAACCTTGTATTTGAGACAGGTATTAATAACAGTGAGGGTAAACAAGTATTTAAATATTTAAATTAATAACTGTATTGGTGCTTTTACAGTCCATTAGAGGTAGGAACCCCTTTTAGGTGTAAAACTTATTTGCTCATGTGTTTAGAACAAATGTGAAATCATGATGAAAGAAGCTAATTTCCCACCAAAGTTTGATGTGAGTAGGACTGACCACATCTCTGTCTAGCAGTAGTGTTTTTACTCCCTCCTAGTTTCAAACTTGGGCTCTTTTTGATGAATCTCATTGAATTCTGGTATCAAATTAAAAGCCAAGAAACCTGTGTGCACACACTATTGATCATAGTCATTATTGTTCAGTTTTTCAGAAGTACAGGGATGGTTGCAGTCCATCTGAGAATATGCAAAACCTCCCTTGTTTGCCCTTGAGTAACACATGTGCTTGTAACCACACCTAACTTTTTAAAACATGAGGAATTTGAAAGTGAAAGAAAGGTAACAACTTTTACTCTAGAAGAAAATCTGTCCTCATAAGGGCTGAAATTCACTGCAGCCTGCTTGAAATATGTTGAATTAAATTTCAGAAAAGCAATGCTCATATTTAAGAATAAAACCAGCAAATATTAAATAACTATGTTTTTGTACATTTTGAGAATAATGGACCAAATAAACCTTTGTGAGATTTTAATGGACTTAATCATAGGCTTGACGGGAGTTTTCCTCTGAAGTTTGATTCTACTGAGTTCTACATGAAAAAACCCAAAAGATTACAGTTCTGTGCTAAAGTATTAGTGGAATTACACAGGATCTAATCGTATATATCTAGGGAATCTGAGGGTTTGGACTGCTTGGGACAGAGATGCCTAAGAAATCTAACTACACAGCATGGTCCCAGGCTACGCAGAGGTGCTGGAATAAGCTACCTCCACCCAGAACTGCCGCAGCAGCAGGAGTCCCTCTGCTTTGTCTCACTGCCCTTCCCAACAGAGTCACTGAGACTCTCAGAGCTCTGTGCTGATGAAGTAATGGGGCTGCAGAGCTGCCTCCCCACTGGCACCCTCTCAGGTCACTGTAGGGGACAGCAGTGATATTGCCAGACTTACCTGCTGTAAGGGGCACTGAAGCTGGGAAAAAGACCTCTCTCTTGCTCTGATGGTGGTTGCTCTGTCCAAAAATGCACATATGAAATACGCTGCTCATGTCAGATTTAGCCATGAAATATGCATTCAGATGTCACTCTAACCCTCCAATTTCAGAACTTATGAAAACAAACGTCCCTTCTTTTGGATAAGAGAAGTGGTGGAAAAACTCTTATCCTTAAGACAAACACTTCATTGTGACCAGATGGGACAGTAAGTGCAAAGTTTAAGAAAGCAAAGCTGCCCACGCCTGGCAGCTGCCTGATTTGCTGAAAGGTGAGCACTAAAAGTGTTACAGCATTGTACCTCGTTTCCTGGAAAGATGGGCTCTGATATACTTCATTTGTTGTCATCCAGGTTGTTCGCTTTACACTTTATCCTGATGAAGGATGCAGCTACAATTTTGGCAACTCTTACGGCCACCTTTTGTCCTGTCCTAGTGCGGTGGGATGAAAGTTTAAGGGGCTGGGACACAACGTGCTTTTTCCAAACGACAACGCTAGATGGTGTCCCTACACTTCCCAAAAAACCACACAGCCTGGCGTTGGCTCGGAAATCTCAGAAACCGTGCAAAGAGTGGAGTGATACGATGTGATATGATGTGATGTATTACGCGTGCATGTGTCTCTGTGTTTTAATCCTCACACACTATTTATGTCCTTAGTTAATGACATGTGAAGTTATTTTCTCTGTTAGTCCCTGGTAATAACTATTTTAAGCACATGCATGCTTTTCCTTTCCTGTTTTCATCAAACACCCACACAGAACCGGAGGACAGTTAATTTGAGGATGTTAACGATAATTCCAGAAGACAGGACAGATGTTAGTGGTTCTGGTCCCAATGAAGTGAATGCTCTCTGTGTAAGGGGCAGCTCTCCTAATGCAAGTTCCCCTGAATTCCAGTGCAGTGTTTGCGTGCATGTGTCTCTGCCAGACTGAGACCTGCACGTCCACAAAGGTTTCTGTAATAAAATGTTTTCTACACACTGTGCTGAATCTAAAGCACTAAAGACTTGATTCTTGCCTGAGAGAACCATACAGAACTCCATTTGTGAGAGAAAAATCCAGTCTGAAAACTTGGATATGAAGGGCTTTTCACCTTTGTTTCATAGTGCTTTGGGTGGTTTTGGGGTATTTTTGGATTTCAAGAAGGAGCGTGGAAATTGCAGGAAGGCATGCAGATTGCAGTGTGGTTAAATGAGGAATAGACATACTGAATTCCTCCTGTAGCACCCTGCAAGCTCTCATCCCAAGGCTGGATCAGCTCAGGACCTTGCTGCTAGTCTGGCTCATTCATCTGGGAGCTCTCTGCTCCCAGATGTGCTGCTGCTTGCACATCTCTCAAGGAATTGATGGGAAGAGAGTGACAGAAACTAAAGCACTAACAGTGGCTTGCTATGATCAACACAGAGCAGATGACACATCTTCTCACACTTCTTTGTAGTTGTGTTGTAAATTGCAGAGTGTCCTCCCCTGATGGTGCAGTGGTGGGGCTGGGTGACAGCCTTGGAGGCAAAGCCAGGATTGTGCTCCCAGTGCCCAGGAAAAACAGCAGCCAGTGGTTGGTTTGGATGTATTTTGGTTCAGTTTCTCCCCTGAGTGTGGCTGGCACTGCCAGGCGTGCTGAGGGCTCCATCCCCCCTTCCCACTCACCTGGGCAGCACAAGCCCTTTGCATACCTGTCCTGGGAGCTTCAGAGCATGGCTAATTCCCCACCTGCTCGTGGTCAAATGGTGAGCCCTGCTGAGGCCAGGGCTGGTGACATCTGATTTCAACCCCCCTGATGTTCATACAGCCTTGGTGCTTTGGAGGAAAACTTCATCCATGAGGGCTACTTGAATGAGACGATTGTTCTGGACCTCGAGGGAAGGTGACATAACTGCTGCAAGGAGAGGGTGTTAACAAGCTCTGCAGCTGCTTCCCCTGGCAGCATTCAGTGCTGATGTTAGCAAACATAACCAGTTTGTATCTCTCAGGTTAAGGACATGGTGAGCTTAAGGGGTAGATTTTTGGGAACACAGAAAGTGTGGACCTGGAAAATTTATTTTAGTTTTATAAGGTGGAGTCTCGATAAAGGTTGAGAAAGCAATGAGATTTGTTCATAGTGTATTCGGGAATAGAAGGTGCTGACGTCTCAGAGGAGGTGACTATGCTGGTCACCAGTATATTGATAAGGACTGGCAGCTGCCTTAGGGAAGGAGACATGAATGGAAGAGCAGGCTTCATTTATATTTCCTACCAAGTATCTGTTTCCTTGTTGCCTTCTTTTCCAGTTGAATAGGTAAACTTTAAGGCTGGGACTACAGTCTGGATTACTAAAGTACTCTGAAAAGCAGAGGTAACCCTAATTCAGGACTATTTTTAGTTAAGAACACTGATCAATGTCAGATCTGGGCTAAAACAGCTCACAATGAGTGAACTATTTCTTCTTTGAAAGGTAGGACCACGGGGAGATGCAAGAAGGGACTGGCATATCTGTGAAGTTGATCTCTGATGTGCTGAAAATTTCCCCATATATTTCCCTGACACTCTGGGGAAATGCAATTCTAAGCTGTGGTAATTGAAAATAACTTTACTTCTTTTGAGCTCTTGGTATGTTCTTGGTGCTTCTGTGCAGGTCCATGAAAACACACTTATGAGCCATGGACAAACCAAAATAGTGAGTGAAATATTCCTAGTCGTACATTTCTGCAGAAAATCAGAGATGGCCACAAACTTAGTCAAAAGGGTCAGATTTATTGTATTTCAATGTTTTATTCTAGAATTGCTTTCTTAGAAGGGTAACAAACAGACTCCTTAATTTCATTTTCCATTAAAACATCAATGATGTCCACTCAGCACATGAATAATTCTTGTAATTATAGTATTACAGAGTGCAGGAGTACTTTCCCATATACAGTTATGTCACTGTGTGATTGACCAAGAGCTCTGTGCCATGACATCAATGAGTTCCACGGGTTTTTGGTTTTTTGGTTTTTAGGGGGCTTTTCATGTGATTAGAAGTATTACATATGAAGCAGACCCCTGCTTCACTGCTATGGGACATACTCAGCAGTGTCCATATGAATAACATCATACCTTAAACACGAAAATTTATTGCACTGCTTAATTCATGTTCCCCGCACAGGGAGGTCTGGCCCCTGTGGGCAGGCATGTCCTCAGGGAGTGCCTTTGCCAAACGCTGCAGACATGTCGAGACCTGGCGAGACATGGGCCAGCAGTGCCTGCACCACGGGAGTAGGGAACATGGGAGCTGTTGCCTCCTCTTCCCTCACAGGTCTTCCAAATCTCCCACACTCACAGCCGATTTCTTGAGTTGTTTTCTGTGGGGAGGACCTTGCCTAGCAGATACGTTAAAACCAGCTATATACAAGCCACTGAGACCAGCATGTACCATTGGTTTCCTAGTTTCTAAGCCCATAATCCACAGCAAATGACAGATTTCTGTCCATTGTGAACATGATTAGCTACTTCTGAAATGCACTAGCAAGCAGAAGTGGGTTAGCAATCACAGATTGATGTCAACAAAATCAAAATACCTTGTTTTAATAGAGTGACACTTGTTCCACTGAGTAGTTAGCCTTCATGCTGTGGCACTTCTGCTTCCACCTTTCAGTGATTGCACAGTCGGATCATGTGGGAATTCAGGAGATGCGAGAAGTTGCTGGGTATTGTTAATTCAATGAGAACTGTATCTTTACGCTTACAGTGAGAGAGTTTATTGGATGATACCAATGTATGCTCTCAGGGTAGAACACCACAGAGCTGGTCATTGCCGAGGGATTTTGGGATTGCTTCTCTACTTGCTACTTGATTAAAGGTCAGGGATATATCCACTGAGGTCAGTGGTGTTGCATTAGCGGAAACATAGACTGAGAGGATAAACAGGGGCTAAAGGACTTGTGAGACCCATGTGAGTCATGCTGTGCTTAGGCCACTGGCTAAGGAATTAAAAGACTTAGGAGGAGAAGCTGAGGTAGCTTGGTTTGCTCACCTTGGAGAGGAGAAGGCTGAGGGGTGATACTATCGCAGTCTACACCTTCCTCAAGGGGGACAGCAGAAGGGGAAGTGTTGATCTCTCTCTGGTGACCAGTGATAGGACCTAAGGAAAGAGAAAGAAGCTGCATCACGGGAGTTCAAATTGGGACATTGTCAGAGACTGAAAATAGTTCATGCCTCAAACATTGCTATAAAGTTTTGCTCATTATAAAGACGCTACAACCAAAGAAGCCTCCCTGAAGACTGGGACTTTGAACTGAAAGTCAAACTGCTGATTAGATAAAGGGAAACCTATTGTTCAATCATCCCTGGCTGAGTTTGGGGTGGGGGGAGAGCACAGCTCACAGAAGCCAGGTTTACACAGACTTCCCCCCCAGCTGAGGGGCAAGGAGGAGGTTTTGGGTATGCGGCATAACCTCTGGTCAGAGGCACTGAACACCCATCCTCTGATTACACAAACTGGCCCAGCTGTGGAACCCCCAACCCCACAGGCCACATCCATGGGACTTGGATGTGAGAGGCTCGGCCCCACAGGGCTGCGCGTGATGCAACAGACCCGGAGCCTGCTGTCAGAGACTGCAGCCCCCCCTCCAGGGGGACATGCCTGCACACTGCTACCTGGCTCGAGGGTATGTAAACCCATGGGATTCTATGCTTTTCGGGGGGACCTTCACCACCAAGAAGATCAGCTGGAGAGGATCAATGGAACACTGTTGGGATCCACGGGGTGGTGATATTTTCCTTATTCTGTCCCTGTCACTCTTTCTGTCCCCCCCACCTATTTTCTACTTCCTTGTTTCTCTTTCTCTCTCTCTCTCTCTCCCTCTCTCATATTTACCATCAAATAAAACCCTTACTATTGTCACTGGCATATGGTCTCGTTTGCACCTTAATTCGGGCAGAGGCATTTCTAAGAACCTTAGAACTGGATTGTAACAGATATTTTTCTGGAACCTTTGGTGTTTGAGTAAACATCTAGTATGCTTTCTCAGTTTAAGCATTTTTCATCCATTCATTCACCCAAAGATGAAGCCAAAGGAGGGTCAATCAGACACAGCTATGTTGATACACAGAGACAAACTTACTGACATGAACAGTCCTACTGTGTGAGTGTTGCTGTGCTTGAGAAGGGTGGTTGAGCTCCCACTGAATTCCACAGCAGCAGCTTTTACCCTGACTCCAACTGGATTATCACGTGAACAACAGTTTGGTGCAAACAAAGACGTCCTGTACATGACTCCAGTGGCTGTGGCACTGCACTGCACCTGAGGTCTGTGTTTATCAGCTGAGCACCTGCTCTACCTGTCACGTGGAGGAACCAAGTATTTGCATGGGTGCAGGTGGGCTTCAATATCATGGAAACATTTGATGTGCAAGAAACTTAGCTTAAAGGCACCTGTGTGGTCAGCCAGACTGTGCCAAAGGGACGCCAGATGGAGAGGTGAAAATATGACACACGAGATATCAGGATTTACTTAACAAATTGAGCATCCATCAAGACACAGGGTTCAGGCTGTTCCTCTTGACATCTGTCTGTCAGTCTGCACTGCAAGAGGAGATATATAACTTCCTAAATGGGCTCATGTCCTGAGACTGAAAATGTTTCACAGTTTTTACACTAATTCAAATTCTCATTAAGAAAGATAATTTCATAGCATGGGAATGTTACAGGTGGTTCCTGTTAATGTGCTTTTCCTTGGTAGAACATGACAGAAGTGGTATTTAATTTTTCTTCAGCAGACCTTCCCCTCAAAGACACTGACTGGAATGTAGGTCCCACTGTGTACATATAGATGTCTTTGAGAAATAAGTGAACAGAGCATTCTCTCTAAAGTCTACGACAGATAATGATGAGGTTAGCAACAAATCCCACCCAGTGTGTTGTATGAAGCTTTACTTCATTGCTCCTTTGCAAATCAGGCATTATACATTTATTTTTACATTTTTTCTCAGGCCACAGGTAAATTCCATGACATTTGACTTGACTGATAATTCTTACTCCCTATTCATTACCTCACATGGGAGGGAGTCCTTCTGGCCAATCAAACCTGTAAAGACTTCAATGCATATTAATCAGTGGAACATAATTCCTTTTTGCTACCTATGGGACATGAGTGTGATGAATACTGTGGGGAACGCACAAGATAATTTCAGAGATTTACTTCCCAGTATGAGCCTTGTAACGAAAAATTAGACATTAAAATAATTAAGATAATGAAGATTTGGGCATCGTAAGATGCTGTCAGTCATAAATACCTCTTATCATTCTATTGCACTGCTTTCTAGGATTTAAAAAATTTCCTTGAACCATCAGCTCCTGCAATATTTTGGAGGAGAGAACTGTACAATGCCTGTGGAAAGACAGGACTGAAATATCATACATGATGGTTGACAATGACACTTTAGAAGCCTTGTGAAAAATAAATTTAGCTCCCAGATGGGCAAGGTGTATCAGTGAGCAGCACCAAACAGCCCTGCTGGCAGCACTCACTAGGTCTGCTTCCTAAGACACAAAACATTAACAAGAATTGTCAGCCCCTCTGCCCTTCCTCTGTTTCTTCGTATGTTCAGCTCTTGAGTTCAGGTGTAGTTTGTGTCTCACCGTATCAGGACCCAAAGGGCTTGAGATAAAACACACTAGAATAAAAACTGATGTTAATTTCACAAGGGAAGGCTGAAAGCATTAGAGGAGATTCAAACCTGCTTCAAATGTAGTAGTATCTTGAAGATTTTCCTTAAGCCAAAGATAAGAGTGCCACAAGGATCATTTCTCTGTTACAAAGCTACTTACGAGCTGTGCTGAGTTCCTGACATAGAACAGGCAAAGGTAATTTAAATAATCTTTTCTCCTATTTCTTGTCTTCTGCCTTGCAAAGAGAAAAAGTAAGCTCTAGCACAATTCTAGTGTCTTCTAAGATATCTGCAGAGTGTCTTCCCATGCCTTTATGAATGGGATATAAAAGCCTTCAGAAAAGAGAAAGAACAGTTTAACGGGGAGAAAAGAGTTTTAAACAGAGATCGTGTTTTTTCCCAAGAAACATAAAATGTCATGCAAAACATCACTTTCAAAAGACATTTGCTGCTCTTACAGGTTAACCCAAGGGAAGGTTCAGTGGGATCAGATGGAGGAGTCACCAAGGAATAAGAACAGTGGTGTTGTTCAAAAGGTGTTGCAGACCCTTGGTTTACAGCCAGAGACCTGTGAGGATTTTGCAAGAGAGGCAGTAGATGCTGCAGTGAGGCAACGAGCCCAGCGCCGCATGTTATTCTGAACCACACCCATGCATTCTGCAGTAATGAAAGGAATAGGAATTGCATCCCTCCTTGTCTGCTGTTTTCTATCAAAAACTTTATGCATTTCTCCTGCCACAACAGAACCTACCATCTGGTCTCACATGACACTAATTACAATTTAATAATTACATTTATTTTTTTTTCTAATTTTTTAGTCTCTGAATACTGGATTATTATTGAGGAACTTAAAGAAATGGGCAGTTTTAAAGATCACCTTAGATTCCTTCTGTAGAAATAAAACTACACTCAGCCACCGTTCTCTTGACTTTTACTCAAATGTGATTCAAGTCTTGATCAACAGAGGGAGATACAGCATAACTTATCAACACATTTCTCAGGCAAGTATACAGTCAGTTCAAGCCTTCCACACAAAACTCAAGGGACTTAGCAAATCTAATTCATTTTGTATTGAAGTTCACAGTTACTGTGTCTTAACCGCTCACCGTACGTATTATGTTACAATCTCAGGACCATCAAAGAGCTGCTTTGGGTCTCAATGCTAAAGCAAGCTTTGCTCTTTTGTATTTTACTTTATTCAGCATTAGGCATGGAAAACTGAAGCAGGAGTCTGTGCATGTTGCAGTCAAGGACAGTGTGAGGAATGGAGGATCCCTGGGAAGTGAGGTAGGATGCAAGCAAGAGCCATCCTGGGAAAACAGCACTGTGGTTTCCTCAGGGACCTTACCTGCTGCAGATCCCCTCACCCTCAGCAGCCCCACTCCTGTGCTTGGAGGCAATTTAGTCCTTAAACAGAGGCATCAATACACAAGTAGCTTTTTTACATAACAATGGAAAGAAGGCCTCTGAAATGCCTGGTTTTTTTTAAACTGGGATATATTAATATCCTCTTGACCTACAGAATGAAAATGCAATTACCCATGGAAGTCCTGCTGCCCCTTGCCTACTCTGTCACAGCAATCCACATGTTGCTCAGGCTCATGCTGTCTGGCGTCAGGTTTACACAACAAACCACACCAAAGGCTTTTGTAAAACTCCCTAATGACCTTTACAACCTTTTTAGAAGAACAGTACTTTCCTTATTTACTGTGAAATCGCAGAATCACAGAAAGGACGTTTGAGATGATTGAGTCCAACCTCTGACCACCTCTGTCAACCATACCATGGCACCAAGTGCCACATACAGACTTTTCTCAAACACCTTCAGGGATGCTGACTCCACCACTTCCCTGGGCAGCCTCACTCTTTCAATAGACAGAAGACTTAAGAGAAAGGAAAAGAAGGCTATTAAGTAAGTACTTGAGAGTAAAGGTGGACTAGAAAAGAGTAGAAAGTGCAATGTCACTGCCTTCCTCAATGCCCCACCTTCTGCCCACGCTACCCCCTGTCCTTCCAGTACAAGCCCATGACTCAGTGGTCTTGCGTTGGCAAGGCTTTGCGTTGGGCCAGTACATGTCAGCCGTCTGTTTGAGTATGGCACATCCACCCAGCACACGGTGAGAGGGAGGTTTGCACATGGAGTTGTCATGTTTAGCATCACTTCTGAATGTGGGTGCTTTCTGCTCTGCAACAGGACTGCCCCTTTGGTAAGCCTTCTCCTTTGATGTTCACTTGCCTGATCCTAAAAGTTTCTAAAAGCTTTTAAAAGTGCTTCTGTCTTTTAAAAAAAAAGCCAGGACACAGCTCATAAAAACTTGTTCCGGTTTTTCTGGGGACAAGAGGAAAGAGAAAGTAGGGCGACAGGGCGATGCTTTTACTCCTATTTCTTCGCTGTGCTTTTTCTCACGCTGGCAGCCGCAGAAGGGGCTGGTTGCAGCCTTTCCCACCGTGTGCATGCGCATACGGTTAGTTGGGGCGGGGGTGGCGGGGGCGGCAGGCTCCTATTTTTCTTTTGCTAAGGATAGACGCAAGCGGAAAGCACCCTTTCCTTTCTCCGCCGCTTTCGGTTTCCATTCTCCAGCTCGACAGAAGTTTCTTTTTCCCGTCGTTCCCTGCTGGCGGGCGACTCCCACTCGCTCCCTACCGGCTCTCCCCGTACCGCGGCTGGGGCGGGCTCTGCGCACGCAGCCGGGACCGGGACCAGCAGCAGGGCCGGGACTGGGACCGCGATCGGCACCGCCGCTTGCGCTGCGCAGCCGGCCTCGCCATGACGGCGGAGGAGAAGAGAAACCTGCGGTGCTACCGGCGGTACATCGAGAGGAGCCTGAACCCGGTGTACATCCTCAGCAACATGACGGACTGGCTGTCCGACGGTGAGAGCCGGCAGCGGCGCTGCCCCGCGCCCGCCCCTGCCCCCNTACCCCCTCACGGTCCCCTCACTGCCTGTGCTGGCTCCCTACCAGAGGTGAAGGAGAGAGTCCGAAAGGAGGAGGAGAAGGGGGTGACGGCGGCCGCCGCGCTGTTCCTGGATGCCGTGCTGCTGCTGGAGGCGGAGGGCTGGCTGCGGGGCTTCCTGGATGCCCTGGCTGCCGCAGGTGGGTCCCACTCCCGGGCGGGGTTTGCCCGCTGCTCCCCGCGTTCAGCCGGAGCGGGGCAGAGCCGCCCGGTGCTCCCGGGACCGGCAGGGTCGCTCCGTCGGCCGTGGGCTTCGGCTGCCGGTCCTGTCACGCCAGGGGAGATGCGGTAGGAAAAGGCAAGTTGACAGAGTCTGGAAATAAGCCTGTTGGAAGGTGAAGCAGCTGGAACAATTCTGAGTTTGGAGAAAGCCTCATTGGCAGGAGACTTGTCTGTCTCAGAGCCTTTAGAGAAGAAACAAGGCAGCCATTGTTCTCACCAAATACAGTGAAAGGACGCTAAATCCTCTGAAAGAGAAAGCCACATGGGTTTCAGGATCTGCATGGAATTAACTGGTTGCATGGGATAACTTCACTCAACAACAGAGTCTTAAATTGCTTTTTAAAAATTTTTAAAAATTACTCAGTGGCATTGAAAGTCTTCTGTTTCAAGAAGTAGCCATTAGTAGTTTATATAGATGATTGTTCCACAGTAGCTATAACTACTTGATCTGTAAATTCCTTACCCAATTTCCTTTACAAAATGGAGCAGAAGAGATTGTGAAAGTCTATACATGTATAGAAGAAGGCATCTGCCAGCTTTTTTCTATACATATGTATCGTATCATAGACTCTTGTTGGTGATTTATTGGATATCTTGAATGCCACAATCTCATGCCATAAGCTACTCTTTTTTCATTTCCTCACCATTAATTATGAATAATTATCTCAGTGAACAAGTATTACAAAATTTCTTATCACTTGGATGTAGCCCACTTATCCCTTAAAGCAAGCGCTAGGTCCAGAGCAACCTTTTACCAGTCTGTAATAATCCTGGCAGCTGAATTTCAGAACTATCTCCTTTGAACCTGCTGATAGTGTTGAGTTTGGTGAATCTTCAGCAAAAACCTGAAACAGTTAGCCTGCTGATTCAAAGTGCTATCCCAAGTACTTGTTAATTGGGCCAGAGACTAGAATTTAGGATTACTCTTCTTTTTGGCAGATGCAGGGATAAGTAATAATTAGACTAAAGACAATATGGTGGTAAGTATCCACATCGCTTTTCTGCTCTTCTAAAACGAAATAACAAGTTAGGCAAATTCCTTCTGTTCGCCCACAAGTTCCTTTGGGACCCTCGTCTGCTTTTTTCCACTTCAGAAGCCTACACAGCAAATCACACGTCCTTAAAATATACCTCCCTGCCACTGTCTGTTCCAGGACAGGATTTTCAGCTATTTGATGACTGTGTAGATTGCAGGTATCTGTACTGCTTTCAGTCAGGGACTGGCTTGAATCCAGCTCAGTGGGGATTTTTGAAGGAGGGTGGAGCCAAGGACAAGAGTAAAAGATAAAATGCTGGTAAATAAAAGAAAAGGCCACCAAAGCATCTTGTGGTTCTGAGCAGTGCCCTTTGCTCTGGGAATCCTGTGGAGGAGTATCACAGAATGCAAGAATTCCAAGGATTGTATGGTTAAAAGGCAAGAGTGGATATAGTTGCTTGGGTGATGTGACCTGTGACATTGTGTGGCTCTTTTTTGTTTTTGCAGGTGCTACTGCTCTTCTAGCAAAGGGTTTTTCGTATTAGACATACATACGGTACTATAAGGGAAAATAGTCACTTATTAGGTAAAAGGTGTATGTAGTTCACCTAGATTTTTGTCATTTACAGAATAAAATAGTTTTAATTTCTCCAGTGTGGCTGAGAAAATGTTTTTTCAGCTTGTTCCTACTTATTCTAGCTAGAGATTGAATTCACAGTAACAATTTGTCTCTTTTTCTGAAAGGTTACACTGGACTGGCAGAAGCAATCGAAAACTGGGACTTCAGCAAGCTGGAAAAACTGGAGCTGCACAGGCAGCTGTTGAAGCGGATAGAAGCAACAATGCTAGAAATTGATCCGGTAGCAATCATGCCATACATAAACACATGCCTGTTAGAGAGGGAGTGTGATGAGATCCTTCAGGTATGGTAAAATCCTGGTATTTGCCCAGTTTTGCATCAGAGGAGTGCTGGCTGCCTCACTTGTGGGATGAATCAGTGCCTGCGTGGCAGGTGGCTGGGTGAGGAGGATGGCTGGCCACGGTCCCCTGGGAAAGGACTTCGCTTTCTTCTCTTTAGAAGAGGCTTTGCTGTGTGGCTGCAGCATCCCACAGCAGTGCTGTCTGTGACACCTGCGCTTCTCATTCTCACCCCTGTGGCCCAGTGGGTAAGGGGACGTGTAAAGGGTTGCAGGCAGGGAGGCAGGATGGGGTGGTTTTGGTGTTGACAGTGCTCAGCTGTATGTCTTTGTGAGTCCTGACTCACATGAGGAGACCTCAGGGGCTCTGGAAGGTGCCACATGGCAGTGAAAGGGTGCCTTGCTATGCTTTTGAAATAGACCCCTTTCTGTGGGTCTACTCAAATGCAAAGCGTTCACATTGCATTAATGCTCAAAAAAATACAGATTGAAGTAGGGAAATTGGTGTTCAGATGTTGCCTAAATTGATTGTTGCTTGTCATGGGATTTGACATACCCTGTTACCTTAACTGTAGAAACTTTGTGTAGCGCTTTGAGTTTGGTCAGCACCCAAAGGCAGGGGTTCACCGTAGTGTGAGATGGAACTTGAGGTCTGAAGTTATCAGTTAAATGCTGTGTCACAGAAGTTGACAGCATTTGCACTGCCTTTGGATGTGAAGCTGCTGTTCTGCTACTCATTTCTAACTTGGTGCTGTTATTGATGGCTGATAACAAGTGATATTACCAAGCACTCATCATTTATGACTGGTTAATAATGAGCATTGATGCTCTGTGAAGGAGTCTGATAGGTGTTCTCGCTCCTTGTGGCTCCTGAGAAGGATTGTTTGCGACTGTTTTGTTTTTAAAGTGACGTTTCTTTATGGAGATACATAACGTTTGAAAAGCTGTTGCATCTGACCAAATATCAGCTCTGCCATAATTTCTATAATTTTTTTTTTCCCTATTCTGAAATGGAAAGCCTCAGAGGTTTGTGGCAGATACAGTTTATTACAAGGACTTTGCCAGACAGAAATTCGCAGAATAGCTCTGTGATGTTTCAGACCATATTCAAATACTCCAACAGGTAGCCTACCTATTGTAGTCCAGCTAAGTTAAGTGTGTGATCTTCATTCTTAGGCTGGCAGAATTGAAGCTGTAGTGGGTAAACGGCTGAATCTTACTGTGAAGCTTTTATTCATTGAGAAGGAAGTGATGTTCAACTGAACATCAAACATAACAAATTATAATTGCTGCTAAGCAAAGAGCAGTGGGTTTGATCACTCAGAACCTGCAGCATTTTCTGTTTGTGGTGTGCGCAGATCAGTGAATACAGAAGCAAAGCGGCCGGGATAACTAAACTCATTGAATGCCTCTGTCGCTCGGATAAGGAAAACTGGCCCAAAAGTCTTCAGCTGGCGTTGGATAATGCAGGGTATTACAATGCAAGTGAACTTTGGAATGTAAGAGAAGGTAAACTGTGAATTGTTTTTATGATGCTCTTTTCCCATTCTTGTACCAGACAGTAATTTTTTTATCAGGAGAATCAGACTCATTTAGAAGGATACCATCAGACTGCTTCGTTGTCTAAAAATAAAAACGTTTTTAAAATTTGTTTTAAATGTCTTTTATGTAAAATGAAATACAAGTACTAGCCTACAAATAGGCAGAAATTAATTTTTGAGTATTTTTCCTCCCAAATGGTTATGAATGATACTTCAGCACAGGCTCTGAAGGCATGAACTAGCCAAATAGTTATCTTCTTCCTTCCCTTCTTCTGTAATTCAATTTTTACTGTCTTTTTGGTTGCTTGAGTTGTGATAGATGCAATATTTTCTGATAAAATATGATTAGTAATGTTATAGTCTAGAGAGTGATACACTTCTATGATCCACAGAGAAAATCATATCCTTTTTTCTTTGAGAAATCGATAAGCAGCCCTTACCAAGTTACTATGTTCGTATTTTGTAAAAGTGCAGAATTGTCTATCATAACATTTTGCTTTTGTCATTGAATTTACCTCTCCTCCTTGAAAAATACCTATATAAGTAGCGTGCAGCATAGGAGTATTTAGAGCAGAATACATTATTTTGCTACTAAAAAAATTATTTTAGATAAACTGGACAGTATATATTCATATCTATGTTTTCTGTCTGCCTAGGTACTTGTTTGAATTGTTTTTTTAGTTAGCAGCAGGGATAAGCTATATTTAAGTGGCTTCTTAAACTATATTTCTTATTTTGAAATGGTTTTATTACTGCAGTCAAGGCGTGTAATTTCTTATCTGGAGAATTAATTATTGCATATGCATAAAGTTGTATATATAATTAATAAATTTGTTTAAATATATGTAAAATAATACACAAGAGTAATGCCTACATGTATATACATACTATTTTATCTAGCTGGTGGCTATACATATTATTCGGTGGACAGTTATATTTTTTAAGTTAAAGATATCACTGTCTTTTGGGGCAGCTTCGTCTAACATCCAACTCAGCAAAGCCAAAGTCAGCCTACTGAAGAAACATTGTGCATGTTGGAAGCATTTTGCTGCTAGCAGTTAAGAAGAGTTGGTAGCAGAAATTTACCGCAGATATTGTGCGCTTTCTGGGGCTGGATTGATGTGCAGATGTGCTCTTTCTCCCACTCCAAAAGCAGTGCCTTGTGATCATGTGTTCTGTTTGCAAAGAGACTCTTCATGCAAGGCCCAGGGACGGTTCTTTGAGAAAGTACTAATTATAAGGCCAAGGAAAATTTCTCTTTTGATCATTGTGTAAGATAAAGGATAGAAATAGTCTTACAATTTCTGGATCCTTTCGGAGGGTGGGGAGAAAGGGAGAGCAAAACCTTGAACTTACAAAGCTTCTTTGAATTCCTAGGTACTTCCCATGCTGGTGGCTAATGTCTGTGTTACACAGTGACTTCTTGTCACTAAACACAGAGGATAAACTTTCCTCCCAATCGATTGTCTCCTTTGATTTTTAAGGGATAGGTACACATGCATTGAGCATGTGGTTGTTCTAAACCCAAGGTTCTCAGTGCTCTCCATCTTCCTTGAAAAGGAGCCTGTATGCAGCATCCAGCAACCAACTCCTTCACCTTGTCATCCCAGCAAATATGTTTTAAACTCATAAGGATCAGTAACATGCCTTTTTTTCCAATTATACAGATAATGGCAAAGATGTTGATGGTGAAATAACAGATGCCTCTGAGAATTACTTTGAAACCGTGATGACATTTTCTGAAGAAGCAGAATGTGATAATCTCAGTGAAAATCTCTCCTCAGTTTCAGGTAAGACTTAAAACAGTTTGTGGTTGGTATTTTCCATTTCCTTAGATTCCCAAAGGACACAGATGTAGTGTGCCACAAGGGAAGGTACTGAGGAATTAGTACAAATCTCTGACTTGATTTAGCTGTCTTCTGTTTAAATGTTTAAAGGATCTCATGCTGGGCATTGCAAATGTTAGGAGTTGCCCCTCATTTATCACATTTCTAGTGAAAAGTTGTTCTGTCAGCACATTATCAAAAAGGGTTCCCAAACAGCAGCCTGTTGTTGATGCACCTCTTCTCTGATATAATTAATTCACACATGACCTGATATTAACCAGTTTAGAGAGCTGAATGTGACTGCAAAGGATCTGTGCAGTGACTGTCATGGCAAATTTTGCTCCACCAGTAGTTTCTAGTTCCTGTTCCATAAGTCCAAACACTCTGACAAGTCCACAGTTCAAGATAGTAATAACTTCAAAAGTCTGTATGGCAGATGGCTAAAATAAATCCTGTGCATGTATTTGGGGAAAAATAATCCCTTTTGTTTTCCTTCTGAGTTGAAAAAAGACCAGTTGAAGTGAGAGTTGTCAGCCAAGACCTTGCAATGAGTTCGTTTTATGAATCGCAGTTGATGGGTAACGAAAGTATGCCATCAAACCTACACAAGATGCACTCTTGTTTGGTGCATCTGTCCTGTGAAAAGGCTTGTCTGCCAGAGAGGGTTCTGTGTAGACTGCAAGGACTCTTTACGTTTGTCATTTTGTGTAGCAACTGCGTGGGGCACAGCGTATTTTATGCATTTTTATTGCAACACTCTTCACAGAAAGATTGTTCTATCCTAGAAAGGGACGATGAGTCTTCATCTGTTTATGAACCAAAGAACGCTCGGAGCTACCAGATTGAGCTTGCACAGCCGGCAATCGATGGGAAAAACACATTGGTTTGTGCCCCCACAGGTAAGGAAACAGATATTTCTTAGAAAAATTCTCTTTGTGCAGATGGCTGTGAAGGATAGGGAACGGTAAAGGTTGCATCAGACTTCTTCAGACGTTTATTTAAAAGCTGCCTTCCTTGCAGTAGATCCAGATCTACCCTGCAGTTAATGACCATGGGCAGCACAGAGGCTGGCAAAACAGATGTGTCTCTTGGCACGTTAGTGCTTGTATTCAGGACGTTCTGCATTCATTTCCATGTTCTGACTTCTGCTTTCTCACTCCTCAGTGTGGAATTTTCTGTTAAAGTCAGTCACTAATCTTTGCAGATATTTAACAAATTTGTCTTGCAAGTTGAAGGAAAAATAGGATGAGTTAGCCTGAGTCTCCTCTGTCTTCTCTACTGCAGTGCATGCAACATCAAGACAGCCTAATTTTTCCCTGAGCCTTGGAAAGGCAGGTGGGGTAACAGAGGCAGGGACAGAGAAGAGCTCTTGGAGCCTGCACAGCAAGCCTGAGGGCCAAAGGCAAACAAGTGTGAGAGGAGCAAGGCTGCATGGGGAAGGATGGAAGCTGAAAGGGCCTGGTGTCTATACATAGTCTGATTTGATGTGAGAACACAGGCTAAGAGTGAAAAACAGACTCAGTGATTTCAAAGAATTCAAATACAACTGCAGATGGATTTTAATCCCCAGTGACTGCTTAGTAGCCTTTACAGACTGAGACTGTTGAGAGAGAAAGGGATGGTTCCCCACCTGAGTAAGCAACAAGCTTGTGTTCAAATCTGTTGCAAATGTGCTCAAGTCTGGAAGTGTAACAGCCCCATTGTCAGCTCCCCTTTGTTAAAAGGCATTCAGATGAGACGAGCTACTGGTTACAAATGCACCCTTTCATACTAGTGCTTCACCTTTCATGGTTTTTGTTTGAAGGATCTGGAAAGACTTTTGTGGCACTTCTGATTTGTGAACACCATTTGCAAAACGTTCCTTCAGGACGAAAGGCAAAAGTTGTCTTCCTTGCAACCAAAGTGCCAGTGTATGAGCAACAGAAAAATGTATTCAGGCAGCATTTTGAAAGAAGTGGGTAAGTGTCATTCTACCTGGTGGCTTCCTCCACAGAAAATAAACTGCCCTATAGGTCAGCTGTGGCTAGAGCAAGATGTCATGGGTTTACTGGTGAACAAGACTGTCTGACAGTAACATCAGGATGATGTGTAGCTGCAAGAATGGCATTGTCATGGCAGACTTTGTTTGGAGAATCTGAAGTCTGGTTTTGGAGAGTTTAAGCACTGATTGTTGCACACTTATGGAAATGGTGCAAGTATTTCTGTATTTGTCTGTGGAAAAGGGTGGGGTGTGTTCTCTCTTGAGACTCCTTTCACCCCTGCTTCCAAAGATGAGGCAGTTCCAGACGGTAGCAGTGGGATTCCTCTTGCCATTCTCAGAGCCACTGTTTTCTAAATGGGAGGACCAAACTTCTTTGTTTTTCAACCTCTAGTCAGAAAATGATAGTCCACCTCTCAGGTGGGACTGCAAAGTGCTTAGAGGGGCACTAACAGCCCCTTCTGATTTTGAAGGAACTGATTACTGAACATCCACATAGATATCAGTATAGCTTTGAGAAAAGAAGGCTGCTGGACAGAAACAGTCCAGTGATGCCAGACATATACACAGAAAGGATGTTACATGTGAACTGACAAATGTAGCTTAAATCTACAAGTTCATCACTCCTCAAATATGATACATTTTTGTTAATGGTAGTTGAAAATACAGTTATTTACCCTCAGCTTTTTTTCTCAGCTTCTTTGGTCAAACTGCCAGCTCCAAGTATTTGACCTTTGTAACTTAGTAACTGCCTTTCAAGCTTGCTGAAAAGCCCAGTTTTCTGTCTGTCTTTGCCCGGCAAGATATCCTTTTTCACATCCTGTTTTTTGCATCTTCTTTCCAGATATTCTGTTCAGGGAATTTGTGGTGAAACAGTTGCAAATATCTGTGTAGAAAATGTTATACAGGACAGTGACATCATTGTGCTAACGCCCCAGATTCTTGTGAATAGCCTGGAGAAGGGGATCCTTAGCTCCCTCTCCATCTTCACTCTGATGATATTTGATGAGTGCCACAACACTACAGGCAACCACCCTTACAATGTGTTGATGTCCAGATACCTGGATCAAAAATTTGACTCCTCTGCAAACCAGCTGCCTCAGGTAAGGCCCAGCCTGTCAGTGGTGGAAACATTAGAGAAAAGTGTTTTGCAGTGCAGTCAGCAAACGCTAAAGTCTTGCCTTTTGTGCTGATCCAGTTCAAACTCCCATTTAACCACAGCTGCAAATGGAAACGGTAGCATCTGGAACACTTCTTCATTCTTGGACTCCTCCAGGCTTTTTTCCCATGTTACATCTTCCCTGCAGCTGCCAGGAAAGACTGATGAAACATGACAAAGACTGCAGTACTTTGGAGCAAATGGAAGAGCTGAACTGGGAAGAAAGCATGTAATTTAGTAATCTGCTTGTTACCTCTCTGTTGCTGTTTTCTGTGACAATAAAATGGGGCCACTGCCTCTGCTGGCATGAGGTTTTCATCCAGCTGAGAAGACAGTTCTGAATGAGCACAAAGGATGGGTCTAGGTGTGGCTTTGCTCTTCTTCTGTATGATAAGCACTGACAAATACAGCTCGTTATGGATTCCAGCAGCTGAATAATTTATTTTAAGTTTAAATACTCTGAGTGCCTTGGGGAGGGCAGGAGTGCGTACCGGTTTTGGTTCTTAAGATTTTGTGCCTGCTTCTTGTTTACTTCTGCTGCTTGTTTTGTTTCCATGTTTTTGAAGTTGGTGGCAATTTGGTGACTGGTAACAATGTCTCCTGGTTTTATTCCATTTGTGACAAAGGAGCAACCACTGCTGTTCATGTGTGTGCTTAGATTGTAGGTTTAACTGCTTCTGTTGGAGTTGGTAATGCCAAGAGCATCAGTGAAACTGTAGAGCACATCTGTACCCTCTGCTCCTACCTTGACATACAGGCCATATCCACGGTCAGAGAGAACAAACAAGACCTGCAGCGGTTCGGAAACAAGCCAGAAACACGTAAGCATACTTCCTTTTTATTTTCCTGTGAGTCGCAAAGCACCATGATTATGGCAGCTACCCAATTCCCCTTTCTTTAGATTAAGATAAAAGCTTAAAACTAAGCTGGAGCTTTGCTTCCTGATAGCTTGAAAGAAGTTTAGGCTTGCAATCTCTTGTTGCCCTGCAGTAAGGCAGTGCCCATTTGGGCATGTTTTCTCTGGAGTTCATGCACCGTCTCTGATTTTTATTCAGTTCTGCCAGTGAGGATTGGGGGCTGCTTTTTCTGTGCACCTGCAATGCTCATTAACAATAAACTTGACTGTGATTGCATGGAGCACCGTGTGTAGCATTCGTCTAAACAAGAATTTGTTCTGTGCGTCCCAAGAATACATTTTACTTACTCAGGCCACTGACTTATATTTCTCTTCTCTAGATATCAGATGGGTTAAAATGCGAGCTCAGAATCACTTTGCAGACATTATTTCAGGTCTGATGTCTGAGACAGAGATGTTGATGAGGAAGATTTACTCAGTGGGTAAGATGCTGTAATATGCCTGTATTGCAGTTCAGTATTTGATTGAATCAGCGTGAATCATAGCTGCTAGAACAGACACTCTTTTTTCACTTCCTTTCTCCTTCATTTTTAGTTGCCTTTAACCAATATTTCCTAAATAAGAGATTACAGATAAGAGATTCAACTATTTTCCTGTAATACGTGATTAGTTTGACAATCATAGATATTTTTGCTTGAATTTCAGCCTGTTACATGCAACTGAAAATGGTATGCTTTTGACAGTGTCCAATCCTTCTGAATTTAACGAATCTGAAACCAAAGGGCTTGCAATTCAAAAGGCAATGGGCTGGATTTCATTGATGAAAGATACCTGTATGTTCTTATTTAAGCATTTCTTAAAATGCATTAAACAAATGCTTCACACCCAAGTCTGTCTCTGTTAGGAAAATAAGAAATGTCACAGTTATGCTATTACTCTGAGTGTTGTAATTTTTTCCTTACAGCAAAAGTTCATTTTCACACTTGCTGCTCTGACACCTCTTTTGTTTTTCTCTGGCCTCTGAGTTGCACTTGGAGTTATTTCTAGGGGTGCCCTGGCCACCTTTTCTGGTCAGCACCCTGTCCTCTTCGTGCTTCTGGGTACTCCTATTTCCACTTTTTACCAGGTCTCCATTATTTTTCTTCAAAAAGCATTTGAGGTAGTGTTTCAGAGTAGGATCTGTGGAACATGAACATCACTGGAGAGAGCATATGGCTGCCCAAGAAAGGAAACAATTATCAGTAGGGTTCCAGCTTCAGGTGGGAAGGTTTGCAGAGAGGAGATGCATGATTGTGAAAAGAAAACGGGTCTCATGATCATGAGATTAATTCTGTAATCATTCAGAAATAAATTGATCTTTTCTGCTTTTGCAGAGTTCCTAAGTGGTGTCCAGTAAGTGGCTTTTATAAAAAAATGGAGAGTGGAAGGGGGTACAAAGCAGAGACCCATGGATGGATATGCTCAGGATCAGCCTTGGTCTCTCCAGCTCTGGATTAAAGGATGTTGTCTGTGCTCAGGCTGGTTTTTGCGCACTGGCTGCAGTGCCTTCGAGCTGTTTACCTCAGTTCTAGATTTGCCCCCTGCCCTCCACTTCCCAGATATTTAAGAGCGAACTATATTCTGGAGCAGGAAGGGAGAATTAAAACCCCCACCCAACCAAAACAGTAAACCCAACGAAACAACCCAAAACCCAAGAAGCCTGATCAAAGAACAAACACAGATTTTCAAAATGCATGTTACATTAAGCAAACACTTCTGAAGCTTATTTTGCATCACAGTTCCTCTTTCATGAATGACAGTGGCTTCCCTTCTTGTGCACCCCTGATTACTGAAGCCCATGAAGCACTCAGGCAGAGTATGTGTGCAGCCATCAGGTACTGCCTAGTTCTGCCTCGAGGACAAGCCCTTGGACAATATGCTTCTGGACTACTTAATGAATGAATATAAACTGTTGAGTAGCTGGTAATGCAAGGAGCAATGTACATGCAGGTTTCTGAATACTGTAGCCTTCTTACAGGATAAGTGAGCCCTAATTTTATTGCTAAAGTCCCTGCAGATGTGTGTAAGTAAACAGATCTTCAGTTGAATTATATTGGGTTAATTTTAGGCTAATATCTGGGTATACACTGAAGCACAGGGAGTGAAGAAGACAGAGCCAGACTCTTCACTTGTGGTTCCCAGAGCTGGACAAGAGGCAGCGAGCACAAACAGAAATACTTAAACAACAGGAAGAACTTTTTTGCTGTAAGGTGGTCAAACACTGGAACAGGTTGCCCAAAGGACTTGTAGACTCTCTGTCCTTGGAAGTACATTTGAACTGAGTGACCAGCTCTAGGTGATCTACTTTGCGCAGAGGGTTGAACTAAAGACCTCCACAGGTGCCTTCCAGCCTCAGTGGTTCTGTGATTGTATCATAAAACTGTTCTTTTGCATGGGCTTTTTAGAGCCAATATTAGTGGGAAATGTGTTGTCCTCTAGCTAATGGTTTTTCTTTGTTATTCAAGATGAACAAATGTTTTTTCCCCTCCTTTACTAGATACCACCTCCCAAATCAACAAGAATTACTTTGGGACACAAAGATATGAACACTGGATAGTTTTCACTCAGAAGAAATGCAGACTGTTGCAACTGGAAGATAAGGAGAAGGAGAGCAAAATTTGTAGAGACCTTTTCATTTGTACTGAACACTTGCGGGTAAGTGTGTATCCGCTTTCCTTCCATACAGAGTTAGAGTCATTCTGTTCCTTCTGATACAGGTGTGTTCACCTAGAAGCAGATTTTGAACCAACTGTTCTATTTAGAATCATAGAATATGCAGAGTTAGAAGGGACCCCCAGGGATCATTGAGTCCAGCTCCTGTCCCTGCACAGGACATCCCCGCCACGAGCCCAAGAGTGTTGTCCAAGCATTTCTTGAACTCTGTCAGAGCTGGTGCTGTGACCACTTCCCTGGGGAGCCTGTTCCAGTTCCCTAACCACCCTCTGGGTGAAGAACCTTCTCCTGATACCCAGCCTAAACTTCCCCTGACACAACTTCATGCTGTTTACGTGAAGTCCTGTCACTGGTCATGACAGCGAAGAGATCTGTGCTTGCCTCTCCATTAAGTGAGGATGTTGAAGACTGCAACAAGCTGACATGGGCTAAAGCATAAGGCAGGTAAGAGTTGTGTCTACGATACTCACTAGGGGCAGATTAGTGCAGAGGAGACTTTGTAGTGCTTGTGTTGTCATGAAAATGGAAGAACACCGCAAGTTTGCAACACTTGGTCTAGCTAAATAAAATCTGTGTTCATCCCACCCCATGGAAAATGAGGCCTAAATGCATATGTCTCTTTCCGAGCAGAAATTCAACGATGCTCTCATTATCAGTGAAGATGCCCGCATCGAAGATGCTTTAGCCTACCTTAATGAATTTTTCACAAATGTAAAAAATGGACCATATACAGAGTTAGAGAAGCAACTGACGGACAAATTTCAAGGTATTTCCCACAGTACCTGTGACAGTTGCAGGGGAGAAGAGAGTTTATGATGGGATGGTCCAGGTGTTTTCTTCAGAGTAAGTGCAGTTGTGTTTCCAGAAACTGCACTTTTCAGAAGATTTGGTGTGTGTATGGGTGCAAGTGTAGTGTTAGGGCAGGTCAGGGGGACTTACCTTCTGGGACTGTAAGCTTCTAGTGCAGAAGCTGAGAAAATAGTAATAATTGCAGCTAGATGCTGTAGTAAGTTCTCACATGCCTGGCTTGGAGATAAGGCAACAGTGTCCTTATGGCTGTGCCCCACAGGTAGGGGGATGGTCTACAATCATGGATGCTAGTAGCATTAGGTAAGCCAACATACACTGCTCAGTGCACTGCCTAGCATCCTGGCCAGTGCTCCCACATGAATCCCAGTCTTCTGGGGAGAAGCAGGTGTCCCTTCTACCCTTCTGATTGAAAGTTAGAGGTTGTACTGTTCTCTGACTTCTGATTTAGTTAGCAGTGGGCTATATTCCAGCCTGTGGTCTGGTGCATTTTAGTGTTGACTGCAATTTTAAATCACTGGGCTGTATGCCCTTGAGTGTCAGTTGTTTTCTAGGAAGAAATAGCAGCATAAGAACTGAGTTGGTTTTGTTGCTGTCTTTTGATGCACAATATATCACAGAAGTTCTCATGTCAGTTTGCTACAAAATGTAAGATATTCATAATTTTGTTTTTGCTGGGGATTTTGTTACATTTAACCAACAGATTTCCCTGCTTGCATTTGAAAGAATGGAATAGAAAATGAAAAAAGAGGCTAAAGATAGAATGTGTCTGGTGTTTGAAAGTAGGTTTGTGTGGGAATTCTGCTTTCTGCATTAAAAAAGGTAGATTTTTCAAGAAACCTTTTTTTTTTTTCTGTCAGAGAAAGAACCAGAGCTGACTGCCCTTTCAAAAGATGAGTCAAATGAGAATCCAAAGCTGGAAGAGCTTGCTTGCATCCTGGACGAAGCATACCGCTATAACCCACAGACTCGCACAATTCTCTTTGCCAAGACAAGAGCTTTAGTTGCTGTAAGACATCTGATTTTAAAGCTCCTGAAATGGGAAGTGGGAAAATAAAATGCCTCATCTTTTACCCTTCCCATTTTGATCTGAAATAGAAAAATATGCATGTCTTTGATCTTTCTAATTTATTTTACTGTGTCTACCTAAGCCCTTATGCTCTGAGGCAGGATGAGTGGAGTTTTCTTTTCTTTTTCTGAAAACTACAGTACAGCTATGGTGTCCTACATGACATCTAACTACATTTCATAGTTGATCATTAAGCCATCAGATTTTTACTTTAGGCCTAAAGTCAGTTTTAACAAGACATGTTTTAAGGGTTTTGGCTTTAAGCGGTGTTATAAATCAGCAGCTCTACTCCATTACTGGCTGCACCTCAGGAGGTATTTATACATTTCTCAGAGGATTCCTATAGCCCTAAAGAAGGTCTGTGCCCTAGCACCTGTTTTTGATCAAGAAAAAGGAAAAACTTTGTGTAGCAGATGTTCTCAGGACTCTTCTTATCACTGGTCTATTTCATACTTGCCTACAACGAAGGATCTAGTCTGGATGATGCTTTTTTTCCCCTTACAATGCCTTGCTCCCAGAAAAGGTTCATGCTTGAAGTAAATGTGCTGCTAATCATTAGCCTGAATAGGTTAAAACATTTACTGCAAATACCAGCTGTCTCTGGCTACTGTAAACAGATTTAGCAGCTGAACAACCCAGCCCCGCTTTTTATCCTTTTCATCCAGACATGCTGGATGAATTGCAAACCAGAAAAAATTAAAAGCAGGCTAAAGTCCAAACTAATAACACCAAGCATCTGCTGGCAGATTTCCATTTTAGATTTAAAATAGTAGCTTGGCTGAATTTTGTTCTTCTGTAAAAGCAGTTTGAAGGTGCTGCTGTCACTGTGTAGTGGAAGTCCAGTTTGTAAATAGCAGCTACTTTCCTTTGATCCCAGAGGTGTAGCATTCCGTGACCTGTTAGTTTCTAAGAGAAAAACGCAAACTTTTTAGCAGTGAAAGGCTGCTTGCTCTCTAGCCAGCCTTTAAGTTGCAGGACTTGGAAGAGTGCAAATCAGTCTGGCGTGGTTTAATCTGGCATTGTGTGACCCTTGCTTTCTCACCTATTAAAAAATATTCCCTCCTGACACACGAGTTACACCTTGTTTTCTGCTTTTGGGTCTTCTTTTGGAAGCATTAATTCACTAGGCAAGCGTAGGAAAGATCTACCTTTCTCAAACTAGCATTTCATCTGCACGGGGAATCTAACTCCCTGGTTTGCTCTCCAGGCTTTGAAGAAGTGGATAGAAGCAAACCCTCTACTTAGCCACATAAAGCCAGATGTGCTGATGGGTAAGGGAAGTAAAGATCACAAAACAGGTATGCAGATTTGCACTGAGATACAACATATGCTAAATCTGTGATGGCTTTGCTGCTAAAACTGTTCTGCTTTTCCTGTGTTCATCTTCTGTGCACTTAAACGGAGGAAGGTCATGCAAGCTTGCACTTGCGTTCTTCCGTATCTGGAAGACCTTAAATGGATCCTAAGGAGACGCTTGCCTTTTCTGTCCAGAACCTGTGGTTAAAGCAGCAGTAACACTGTCAGTGACGCTTCTCTGCAAGATCCTTTTGCTAGTTCAAAAGCAGTTTAGAAACTTCACTATCATGGCTTCTTGTGATTAATTCTTGTGTTGTCCCTGTTCCTTTTATAGATCCCTCTCTTATTTTATGTTTGTTGGCACAAAGACATTTTAAGATAGACTGGAAGCTACAACTGAAATGAATTGCCTATGGCTTAAGTTAAGAGTTAGGTTGGATTTTAACTAACTAAGCTGCATGGGTGTCTCCAATAAAGATCATCTGGATGTTGTGTCTAAAATGGTGTTTCCCAGGTTGATAATTCCTGTGACACATCAACAGAAATGCCTGGTCAGTGGGTATAGTATAGACCCAGCTGCATATCAAACTTAATGTAGTTTTCCAGATCAAAGGGGTGTACTAATTTCTAATCACTTAAGTAAAAGCAAATGCAGGTATCTTGCTCAAAGAATTGCTTTTCAAAGTTTGCTCTTCAGTGTTTTTTTCCTGACACAGTTTCTTGGTACTGTAGGTATGACCCTGCCAATGCAGAAAGGTGTACTGGATGCATTCAGAAGTGACAAAGACATCAGACTGCTAATTGCTACATCTGTTGCTGACGAAGGCATTGATATTACTGAGTGCAACCTTGTGGTGCTCTATGAATACTTCGGCAATGTCACCAAAATGATCCAAGTCAGAGGTATGGAATTTCAGAGCTATTACTTTAGAAACCTTTTTTGGCCTAGAAATGGACATGAAATGCTACTAACTGGCACACTGGAAATACTGTAGTAATATGTTCATGCCTTGCTGTTGTTCCTCTGTGCCTTAGAGCTAAGTCAAGTGAATGATGTGACACGATAAATTTGTTCACAGAGCCGAGTCCTTGATGTTGTCTGACAGTTCTTTTGCCAGGCAAATTAGCCATGCTGCACAAGGTTATTGAGCTGTTGAGGACTGATAGCCTCAAGTAGACAATTACACACACAAGCAGAACTATGGCTAGAAGAGCTGTTGTCAGAAATATTACATATCATTCTGTGACAATTTGCAAAGGACTGCTGCAATGGAATTTCTTGTATTGCCTTGGCTTCTGAAGGCCTTCCCCTGCACTGTGGTTTATTACCAACCCAGCTACACCCAGGTACATGAGGCCTTCGCATGTGCAGATCTCTAATATTTAAGACCAAAAAAAGAGACAGCTTATTTCTGTCTTCTTGGCTTGTCCAGAGAAGTCTGTCAAGACTTTGGCCTTAAATTTGGTGATTGTACAGTATGGCCAGTAGAGGGGAATGAAGAGCCATACTAAACACTGATTTCTGTTTCACATTCCTAGGCAGCATAAAACTGCCTATTCTTTTAAGGGTGCGTCTGCAATATTTTATCCTGTTCCCAAAGTAGTTAACATCATAATTAATTGGGAAGTGAGTTCCATTGTACTTACACTGTACTCTACTTTCAGTGTTTGTGTGTTGTGACTTTCTTGTCTGTGTCTTGTAATGAAGTAATTGGCCCAGAATTGACTTTCATGGATGAAAGGATAGTGTTTATTATTAAAAAGCCATTAAAGGTGCAAATACAATAGGTTATGTCCGTTTTAAACCACATGCAATCATGATTTTTGTGGAGTAGGAGCTCGAAAGAAAATGAGAACACTTTTTATAACTGAACTACTTCTAAACTGGTATGTGATCCCTGTAGTTTTTGGTTTGCCTGTGTCACAGCTTCAATAAACAGGCAGGCAGTAGGCATAGTCAGGTAGAAGAGGAGGCGCTTGCTGTTCTTGTCTGTGTTCTTGTCAGCGCTGTATTTCCTTAGGTTTTTGTGATACATGGGGTTTTTGGGTTTTTTTAGACACCAGTTAGCAGGGATGAAAACTAATAAGGAAGACTGAGATGAACTTTTCTCCTTTATCTTTTTGGTTTTTTTTTTTTACACAACAAGAAGACAGCAAGATGCTATACAAAAATTGAATATTAAAGCATGCCTGAATTCAACACAGGGAGGCTAGAGAAGCAGGCAATACAATACTGGCTAGGGTATATCCATGAGGATACCTGGAAGGGGGCATCTTGTTCTGGTTTGTTACTGAAGAATGTTCTTCAGAAGCAGCATTATCTGAATCTGGACATTGCAAACAAAAGCAGCCATACAGAAGGCCCTTAAAGTCTTATGGCAGACCTGTCACTTTTGGACGTGTTCTTAAGAGTAACTAAAGAGCATAAATGTGTTGCTATATAGGTCGTGGAAGGGCAAGAGACAGCAAGTGCATCCTTGTGACAAGCAAAAGAGAAGTGGTTGAGAATGAAAAACAAAACATTTATAAGGAAGAAATGATGAATGCAGCTATTGAAGAGCTACAGAACTGGGATGAAACAACATTTGCAAGAAAGGTTTGTGATTTGTGCAGTTTTCATGCTCAAATTTCAAAGGGATAATCTATATCAGCCTTCATCTACTAGGACTCTATGTAGGGCCAAGTGATAAGCTGAGGGAAGTGTTCATTGTACTTGATTTCTGACAAAGGCTAGGTCAGCAGAGAAGGGATGGTATGTACTGATAGTTTGCAAATGTCAACTGTACGGTAACTGCAAAAAAACTTAAGAGTGTGAGGTAGAATTTATGACCTGTTACTTATGAAAAGAGAAGGACTTATGGGTGATGTGAGAGTTGGAGGCCATCTTGGGCAGAGTGTACAAAGATATCGTGATGTTTTGGAGCTGAAAATCAGGAGGGCCAAAGCCCAACTGGAACTTCATATGGACCACCACCAAGGGCTGAGGAGAAATCCCCATTCTTTACTGGGTATGGGGGGAAACATGGTGACAAAGATGAAGAGAAGAGACTGAGGTACTTAATGCCTTGTTTGCCTCAGTAAGACTGGTTGTACTCAGGATATCCAGCCCCCTGAGCTGGAGGACAGAGATAGGGGGCAGGATGAAGCCCCCATAAACCAAGGGGAACTGGTTAGTGACCTGCTACACCACTGTGACACACACAAGTTTATGGGGGCAGATGGGATCCCCCCAAGGGTAGTGAGGGAGTTGGTGGAAGAGCTCATCAATCCACTTCCCAGAATTTATCAGCAGTCCTGGATAATGAAGGAGATCCCAGGTGACTGGAGGTTGGTCAGTGCAACCACCCATGTACAAGAAGGACCAGGAGGATTCAGGGAACTGCAGCCCTGTCAGCCTGACCTTGGTGCCAGGGAAGGTTATGGAGCAGATCGTCCATACGCGTCGCATACAGGATGTTACCCATTACATACAGGACAATCAGGGATCAGGCCCACCTGGGATGGGTTTATGAAAGGCAGGTCCTGCCTGAGCAGCTTGGTTTTCTTCTGTGACTGTGTGACCCGCTTAGTGGGTGTGGGGAAGGCTATGGTTGGTGTCTGTCTGAACTACAGTAAGGACCTTGACACCATTTCCCACATCATTCTCCTGGAGAAACTGGCTGTTCATGGCTTGGATGGGCGTACTTTTTGCTGGGTAAAAAAATGGCTGGATGCCCAGGCCCAGAGAGTGGGAGTGACTGGAGTTAAATACAGCTGGTGGCTGGTATCGGTGGTGTTCCTCAGGGCTCAGGGAAGACTGCAACAAGCCACTAGTAATAAAAAAGCTTTGCACACAGTTCTCCCATATCCCCATGGACTCATCCTGTGTTTCCAGACAAGCTTTCAGACACTGAGCTGTGCAACAGAGGATGCCCAAGGCCCCCTGGCCTTTGTGACATTTCTTCTCCCACCCCCAAGGCTTGGTGTGGTTGCTCCTGCTTCTTCTCAGAGGATTCCATTTCTGCATTTGGTTCTCAGCTCGAGGCTGTGCCTTGTTGCTTCTTTCTCTGCCTGCAGTTTCTGTGGTCTCTGTAGCTCTCTTTCCATACCATGAGATTCCCAGAGCAGCAGCGTTAGTTGTGCTGTAGGGTCTCATGTGACTTAACTCTTGACACAGACTGACCGGCCTTAAGACCAGAGGGGCTGTTGGGGGCTAGAGGGGAGGAGGGATCAAATAGCATAAATGCTGTCCATCACGTAGTCTCATTCTAGCCCTGCATTCTAAATTGACAAATGTACCCTGTTCTTTCTCGGTATGAGTTGCCAGAACAAGGTGTGTTTTGTTTTGTGTGCTTTAAGTAATAGGTTCCTAGATGTTCCATGTCCAAAGTCATGTTTAGGCTGACACTGGGATTTCATTTCATAATGATCTTGATTTTTATTTATTTATTAAAGATCTGTGACCTGCAAATGAAGGAAAAGAAACTACGAGATTCCAGGAAGAATGAAACAAAATATAAAGTAGTGGAAGGGAAAATAAATCTTTTGTGTGGAAAATGCAAAGCATATGTCTGCAGTACAGATGACATCAGAGTTATAAAGGTATGTTTCTGTACAGGAACCTACATCCATGAACACCAGGGAAGTCAGCGTTATTGAACTAATTGCATTGCTTATGAGTCTGGAAGTGGGCTATTTTGTGCAAACTGGAGGAGAATAGAAATTCTGAGTAAATCAGTAAACCACAGGAACAGTTGTGACTACTTCTGTACTATGATATTATATTAGTTGATGTTGTCCAAGGTGTGCAAAACGGTAGGAATCACTTTCGTTTTCCTGCAGCCCTTCTGATGAATTTTGTGGAAAACTACCTGATCTTCGACTACATAACCTGCTAGTGTTACTGCTGGATATTTACTTACCTGATTAGCATCAGATTGGAAGTCTCTCTTCTGTTGAGAGATTTCTCCCACAATTTCTGTTGACTGAAAATTATCTACACAAAGTACTGGGATCAGCTTACTAACTCCTTGTCTTATGGGTCAGTTTGAGTTTTGAAAAGCAAGGCAAACCGTGGTTTCACAAAAAGAGCCCTACAGGTCTTCAATATTATTTTGTTTTCCATTCGGTAGGTGTAGTTCACATTGGTTCTATGTATATCATAGGGACATTTTGATTGTACTTTTTCTAAATGTGAATATTTTCTCTGTAGACAAAAGAAGGCAGTACTCTTTACACATGGAAAGTGGTGATCATGAAAGAGAGGCTTTTCTGAGCCCTTTGAGCCTTTATAGTTCTGCTTTTTGTTCTTTTGAAGCTGCTTCTATTTCTGCTGCTCTGAAAGGTGCGGTTGCAATGTGATACAGGGCTTCAGGCTACAGCTGAGCATTACCGTGTCTGCCTTCAGGCCCTTGCCAAATTTTTGTTTGTTTTTACCAGCTGTTTTTGGAATGTAGATGGTGTTCACTACACCTCTGCAAGGAGCTGGGAGTAGCTCAGCTTTGTGAAACTTGGTTACATTTCTTTGACAAAAAACAAGGGCTATCTAAAGCACCTCTGACTTTTACTCTATTTTGTGCTCCTGGCTTATCACCTACACCTGTGCAAATAGATCCAGGAGTTCAGAAAACTCTTCAGTAAGTGTTTTTGTTTTGTACTCTGGAAATAACCTCTCACAGTTTTTAAAATAATCCCTACAAACTGCATTTCCAGGAGGATCTACCATTTTCAGACTCAAACTCAGATTGTAAATATGCTTTCAAATAAGGCTGTTAATTTCTTTAATCTTTTATTATATATGTTATAAACAACAACTGTAGCTCCTTTACCTTGTTAGGGTTATTTTTTCTACCACTCCAAAGTAATTGCATCACCTGTCATGGGAAGCAGAAGTCTCTCAAAATTGTCCATTGTCTGAATTACTCTCTTAGTTTCCTGGACAAGGCTCAAATACTGCAAACACAGTTCTTAAAAAGCTTAGTAAGTTCAAATATGTGTAAGCTGGTGACTGGGGATACACAGTAAATTTTTTTGGTTTTGATAAGGCTAGGCCTGGGTCCTTGTAGTACCTGGTATTCAATGAATGGGGGGGAAAAAAAGGAGCAATGAGCCCAAGGGGCTGGAAGGTGAGCCTCCTGGGTGACAGCAGGTGTCTGTATTTGAGAAGGGAAGGGGAATGACAAGAAAAAATGAGGAATGTTGTTTCTAGTATTAAGTGTTTCTGGCACGTTTTGTTTCAGGAATCTCATCACACTGTCCTAGGTGACGCATTCAAGGAGCGTTATATAACAAAGCCCCACAGCAGACTGGCTCAGTTTGATGGTTTTGAGAAAAAAAGCAAGATGCATTGCCGAAATACTGACTGCCAGCATGACTGGGGGATCACAGTGAAGTACAAGACATTTGATAATCTACCAGTGATCAAAATCAAAAGCTTTGTACTAGAGAACATTGAAACTGGGACACAAATGGATTTTCAGAAATGGAGAAGTATTAATTACTCTTTGAAGAATTTTGATGAAGAAAATGATCTGAACTCAACATTTTAATGGATATATTGTTCTACTGCACTATGCTGAAATAGCAGATGATGAATTTTTGTGTATAAAAGCTTTTGTTCTTTATGCTAGGCCGCTCACCCCCATCTGGCTAGATTATAAAAGGCTGGTAAAGCCACTGAAACCAGTATTTGCTATGTAATGGAATATTTCACTGCAAGTTTCACCAGGACAAGTATGTGCCTAGGTGTCTAGATCTGAATCATTATGGCTATGAGGAACCTGGTCTGAAAAAAAGTAAGATCAAGTTGGATGACTAACTAAACATCCAACTTTAGGTGACAGGCTGCACCTTCAAGAATTGAGGTGCGAATCAGCATCTCCTTTGGTACTGCTAACTTGTTGTTGGATTCCACATCCTTGCAGCCAACATGGCTTACTAGCACTTCAGGCACTACTCCAGCTGCTTTTAAAACTTTTAAAAACGTTACTTTTAATGTTCTAGACGTAGATATATAAAATTAAGAGAAAAACGTCCAGTAACTTTTCTGTAAGGACGATACTTCATCTCTTAAATCTATCTTTAATAGGAAATGCTTCTGCAAAAGTAGAAATGGAGTAGGGCAGAGCCCTCTTGGGGATTCATCCTTGTGATTAAAATGGTAGCACTTTTTTTTAAATCATTGCACCTTGTTCAAGTTGCCCTTGCTCAAGTTGCAGAATGGGCACCCTCCTGTGTTGCTTAACTGAACAAGCCCTAATAGGGACGAGACAGTGCCCTGGAACATGGGTGGAGGCTCAGTTTTGATGGGGATTAGCACTTACCTGGATGCTCTGTCTCATGGATTATCACCTACAATCTTTCAGACACTGGGAATACTGTAAGCTTCCTGTCAGAGCTGATCTAGCATTCTTACAAAGTCTAGGCATTACCGTGTTCAAATCTATCCTCTTTACCCAGATCCCAGACTTCTCTGGGAAAAACAGAAATTGCGGCAGTTATGAAACACTGTTGTACTTGTACACTTTAAAGCACCTGCTGATTCTACACATCTTCAGTGAGTTTAGTTTTCAGTATTTCTGGAACAAAAAACAAATGCATTTTCAGTTCACTTTGTGTATTTGACAGTGTGGTATGTTATGTATGTGCAAGAATTATGTTACCAAAACACCTGAACTAATTAAAAAAAACCAACCAAACAAAAAACAAACCCCAGACCTAATTTAAGAGTTCAAAAAAACAAACCTAAATTTATGAGTTCAAAAATTAATTTAACCTGCCTAAATCCTACTCAGAGATGCTTGCAGTGTTATTGTAAAGTGTTATGTGGCATTAAAAGCAAAAGAATTTTGTAAGTCCTGTTTCTTGTTCCACCCCAGTCCATGCCTTCTACCGTGAAAGCTGTATGCACTGTACAGGAAGGCTGAATCTCAGTCCTACAGTAACTTCCTCTGTACTTAGTTTTTACCTAAAAGGAAACACAGAACAATGAATAAAGATGCTTTATGTTTAGATAATGCCTCCCCTCCAAAAATACTAGGAACAAAATATTTTTGAAAAAAGCTGGTTTAGCACTATCAGATTAAAAGTACATGGAAAAATCACAGTTCTTAAGTATCAAATTGCTCTGTGAAAGGACCATCTACTTGGGGACTCCTGGCATAAAAATAATCAGTCCTAAATTTCACAGTTTATAGTAGTAACTACTGGGAAGTTGACCTTGAGAAGTTTTGGTATTTTCCTATTCTTTGAACACAAGGATTTCAGACTAAAACAACTTCGCGATTCAGCCTAAAGGAGTATTAAAGGTTGATGGGATAACACATTAATAAGAATTCAGCTTGGTAAAAGAAGCCTTTGCTTCAGTACACAGGGGAGATTGGAGGGTGGGGAAGAACACCAGCACTCTATTTGGCCTTTGAGAATACCTGATTTTTGAAAAAACATGGAACCTGAAACTTCTTACTAAGATTACTACCATATTAACAACTCACTGTTCACAGAATCACCGAGCAGCTATGGTTGGGAGGGACCTCAGAGGTCATCTTGTGGCCCAAGGGATTGCCCAAGACAATGTCCAAATGTCCAGACAGCATCTGAACATCTCCAAGAATGGAGACACCACACTTTCTCTTGGCAATCTCCGCCAGACAGTGCTTGGTCCCTCAGAGTCAAAAAGTGTTTCCTGTTGTTCACAGGGAACATCCTGTGTTTCACACTGATTGTGCCCACTGCTCCTTGCTCTGTCATTAAGCACCACTGAAAAGAGCCTGGCTGCATATTCTTTTGTGCCCTCCACTCAGATATTTGTACAGAAACAGCAGAAATAGCCACGAGCCTTCCTGTCACTGGACTAAACAGTCCTGGCTCTCTCAGCTTCTCCTCATGAGAGACACTTCAGACCCTGCAACATCATGGTGGGCCTCTGATGGGTGTACTAGAGGAGCGCTGTCGTAATCAAGCAAGAGCCTGTTGCAGGTACAGTGCAATCCTTGTGCCCTCAAGTGTCTTCTTTCATAACTATTTTAATAGTTGTTTTTTTATCCCGAAACAGCCAGACCTGACTGCACTAAAAACATTAGGAGATTACTTTGAAAGAATTTCTCCACTACGTTAATTGTTGTGACAGTTGCTGTAAATACAGTTAAGAGTAAGAATTAGTACCATAACCTTGTTGATCTCTGAGTAAGAGTAGATTTATTATCCCTGTAAATATATTCACGTGGCATTGTTGATTGGGCAGTCACTGACTTCACTGAGTGCATTAATGTAATTACTGGTTGCTAACTGCCATAGAAATTCCCGACAAGCATCTTGAAATTGTGGAGATTGTCTTCTCGAGGGCACAAAACAGAGGGAATTACATCATACCAATATTCTGTTAGGTTACAGAAGACTGCCAGTATCTGACTGTATTTGTATTCATTCTATCTCATGCAGACTTGTCAAAGAAACTAGAATTACAACATGGAAAGTCAAGACTTGCATGATTCTGTTCCCACAGGGACAATGAGAAGAGTGTATGTTGAAGTTTTGTTCTGCATCCCAATACTAAGGATAGAATGACAGAAACCACCAAACTTTTTAAAAATAAATTTTATTTTATCCATTAGAAATATCCCCAGTAAGTCCACCTTTCCACAAAGGCTTAGATTTTAAACAGAGTTCACATTTTTTAAAATTAATAAACAGCTAAATAATTTCATTATTAGATTCAGATTCTGTTTAACTGAATAAGAAAGCAAGTCAGTGTCAGGTAAACAGGAAGGAATAAATTTTTTTTATACTGTCAGTTAATTTCTAGATCACTGATATGAGCATAGAACTTAACTTCTGAGTCAAACTACGTGGATCAAATACATGAAATCAGCACATGATCTGTGTTCTACAGATGCCAGCAGTATTTTAGTGACTTTTGCACTGTATTCTAAGGTAAGTCAAGCCAACTGCCATACAAAACAGTTAATAAATGCTGTTTACTTTATATGGGCGTGTCCAGTTTCTTGACACACAGAAAAATTCAGCATTGTAAACAAGCTTTCTAATACAATCCACAGAAAAAAATTGTTCACTTTATGGTTCACACTTTGAAATGCATGATTACTATAGTTTTATTGTGCTCACAAGAAGCAGGCTTGTACCTGGACCTTTTGCCTATGTTTTTTTTTTTTAATTAGGATGCCATTTTCCGGATCATGTAGTTCAGAATGCCGCCGTTGTGGAAGTAAGTGAGCTCCACATCAGTGTCAAATCTCATGACGACATGAAAGGTTTTCCCAGTGTCCAGCTGTTGGGGTCAAAGAAAGTCATTCAAGCAGCAGAACCTTGCAAGTGTTACTTGATGTCATAGTAAAGTAAGGACTACTAGGATAATTTTGCCATCTTAAAAAGTTATGATAGAAAGCTAAAGTGAACAGGCACCAGTACTTCTATCCACACTAGACTACAGGAAGCTGCTTAAGAGGAAAGTGGTTTAAAACAAACCATAACAAACACAGTAGGGAGTCTCATTGCATTTGCTGCTTCATTTATAACTGAGAAATTTATAGTGGATTTTGAGTGACTGGTCCAAAATACAGGATGGCTTTGTGTTAAATGAAACAGTTTGAGCATCCTGCTTTTATATCCCATCATAGTAAATCATAGAATGGTTTGGGCTGGAAGGGACCTTAAGGATCAGCTAGTTCCAACCCCCACTACCATGGGCAGGGAACATTCCACTAGAGAAGGTTGCTCAAAGCCTTATCCAGCCTGACCTTGAACCCTTCCAGGGAGAAGGAATCCACAACTTCTCTGGGCAGTAGTTCCAGTGCCTCATCTCAAATTACTCCTTGTATCTAATCTAATTCTACCCTCTTTCAGTTTAATCCCTATTAGAATAACTAATTTTAATTTAGTTTAATTTAATTTTAATTTAATTTAAAAATAACTAGTTTTAATCTCCTTCACCATCTCAGTTCTTTTCCCTATTTTATGTGAGAGTATCTGATGCCACATGACAGCATATGTTTTGAAGAGACAATTAATTTTGAGTAAAATTACAGTGATTCAGAAAATTCAGCTCTTAGGTGTCTCATACCTTAATCTGGACATTCATCTGTGGTTTTAGTTTTTCAGGAATGATAATTGTGTAACGCTCCCGTCCAGTGAGTCCTAAAGTTCCTGCATCCTCTCCAGGTAAATACTGCAGAGGAATCACTCCCATTCCTACTAGGTTGCTTCGATGAATTCTCTCATAGCTTTCAGCAAGCACAGCCTTGACACCCTGGGAAATACACAACAGGTTGAGTAATTTCATAGTCCAGAACAGTCTTTCTGTACTCATAAGAAGAAAATTGGTTTGTTTGTGTTCCCCTCCATTTCATTTACCATCTACTGGTAGAGTCAGCAGGTCTGACAGCAAACTGTCCAGGATGACTTGGCTGTTATGTTAACTTTCACACCTCTTTAAAAGAAGCCTGACTCAAAAAAACATGTGTTTTCTCAGGAATCCTGCATACTACTTTAACATGTCTAATGCAGGGCACCATCAGTCATTTCCCTAACTCCCTAATTCGGTGTTGCCCTCCTATAAGCACCAGTGTGCAGTTTAATTATTTTGAAAATTTTACATGTTCATACAGTTAATACAAAAACTCATTGCCAGAAAAAAAAATTTCAAAAACCTAGCTGAACTTAAACACCAGCTCTCTAATAAGCTTTTCTAATAAGGCAAGAAAGCTTGAATCAGAGTTCGTGCTGTAAACAGTGCTGTAAGACTGAACAGACAAAGAAAGAAACAGATATTTCACTGTATGTGCATCTCTATTCAGCTCCCATGGTGAAGCCACGCTAAATTTAATTTTCACTGATATTCTTCTCTTACACTTTCTAGTTTCCTTGCTAAGTGAGCTTAAGGATGCTGCTGCAAGCAGAACTGTGATTTATGGGGTTATGGAAAGTGGAAGGAAAGAAACTGGCCTTTCTAGTGTGGCCTTGTGGATTTCTAGATGAGGATCAGTCAAGCCTTCCAGTCAGAACAAGATCTATTAATATTAAATAGCTTTTGCAACTCTACTGTGGTTCTTGGAGGCAGCTGAGATTTCAAAATAGCTCTTGCTACCAAAAGTGAGAATGAGCTACCCAGGATGTTGGTCATAAGCTAGTCCTACTGACAAATTAATGCACTTTTAATACTGTCCTCCTAGTTTACTGTAGCCACTCACCAAGAGGAATGGTCCTTTAGCAGCCCAGTCTCTGGAACTTCCTGCACCATATTCCTTCCCAGCCAGTACAATCAGAGGATGACCAGCCTGCTTGTATCTTTCTGCAGCATCAAACACGTCCAGCTGGAATAAAAATGCCAAATGCTTTGTAAACTTTTTGTGAGTGGAAGCACAGTTCCAGGGAAAGGAGGAAAAAAAAGTGTCCCCACATAAAGAGTTGAAGCCCACAACTTCCACCAAATAGCACTTTAAGGATATTGACCATACAGCACTTTGTGGCTTTCTAGTCTGTTCTCACTCCCCACACAAACCTGCAGCTTCCACTGGTGGCTTTACAGTGGTTACGCTCTCCATGGATATGCCTGAAAGCACCACACTGCATAGGTACATGTGACTGCTTCCCTGAGTCAGCTCCTGTCCCCTCAATTAGCTTTACTTAAAAGGCACTGAAGTAAATGACCTAAGCTGTAAGAAGGAAAGCCAGTGCTAATCCAGTCTGTTGTCAGTGAGCCACAGTTTAGAGCAGCATGTGTACTTACAATTTCCCCAGAAGGGAAATGGATAGTCTGAGGTCCTTGTTTATCAATAAACTTGTTGACCAAGCGAATGTTTGCAAATGTCCCTCTGGCCATGACAGCATCATTCCCTCTGCGGGAGCCGTAAGAATTGAACTCTCGAGGAGTCAAGCTATTAAGGGAAAGAAGAAAGGAAAACGTGTTGCTTTTAGACTGAAAGTACTCTGTGCTCTAAAAAAGAAAGTAATAAACTTGTGTTTCTGAGGCAGGTATGTACACAGTTCCCACCCTGGCAGGAGCATCCAGCTGGCCAATACTTCTACTTCTGAGATGTTTTGAAAGAAGAGAGAAATAATTTACAAGTACCTATAGTTTGGTCATAAAAAAGCAGCTTCCATAGTATTCCCAACTCTTGCCCAAGAAAACAGTATCTGACAGTGATGCAAGGATATAATTCATATTAAGTCAGAAGATGCAACATGATTTTTTTCTTAATAGCTGGTGCCTGAAAATCCTCCTTGTTATTTATATTACCGTAGCATCTAGAACAAAGGCAGAGCACTGTGCTAGATATATAAAAGGCAGCAAGAACTTCTGCTGCAAGTTAGAACTACAGAAGAAAAAGTTCACTTGCAAACAGAAATATGAGAATGAGGGGACACTCCAGCCTAACCAGGAAACAAAAAATGCACTGGAATGTGACAGAAAATTGGACTGTTTGCATTGGTCTACATCCAAACCGCAGCTATGACATACAACATCTGTTTTGTAATGCGTGTAGGACTATTCAGATTTCCAAGTAACTGATAGCAGGGGGGTCAAAGAGTCCAGAGCAGTTGGTTTTCATTATATCACACTGTTTTAATCCATTTTCTTTCCAAAATTATTAAGTCTAGTGAGTTAGGACTTCTTTTTATGTCAGTGCTGTTGCTCAAAACATCACTGAAGTTGTAAGAAGTGCTGATCAGAGAATCAAAGCATTATATTACCTGTGAAGACTGAATAGGTCAACTTGATAAGTCCTAGTCTTGTCTTAAGTAGAACCCCAAGTACTAAACTGACAGACTGGCTATAGAAAAAAATGAACATTTTACAAGAGTTTGGATTCCAACCACAATAGATTTGCCAGTTTTTGCAGCTGCACTGAAACCTAAACTTCTGGATGTTCTGTAGTGCCTAAGAGCCTAGCTCTACGAAACTGTTGCACATGCTACAAGAAATGAATATAAAACCCATTTTTGGCACTAAGGAAAATGGTCATTTTGTTTTGATATGGAGACAAATCTTGATTCCCTTATTTATGAATAAACTTACAGGCTAATTTTTGCAGTAAGTCATCTTCTTCCCCTATTTCCATTAAAGGTCTTTAGCTCTACAGTAATAACATACATACAGAACTCTATTCTACTTATTACACTTAGTGAGAGCTGCTGAAGCAGCAGAAAGAGAAATGCTTTTCTTTCTTAATTTACATGTTGTCCGGGCAGCCACCAAGGTATACAAGTGTATGTGAACAGACAGAAGGTATGTGTGCCTGCAAAATGGTGTAATAGTTGCGGTGTGTTTGCTCTTCCCAATTCATGACAAGAACAAGAACCAGTGCTTACCCTCTGCTGGTCAAATAACGGGCTGCAGGACTATTTCTTGCGATGTTCCCTGCTGGAGATATGTGGTCAGTTGTCACAGAATCCCCAAAACTCAACAGGACGTAAGCATCTTCTATTGTTTTCGGGGTCTGAAGAGCCAAAGTCTAAGCCATCATAAATACAAACAAAACAATTAATACATGAAAAATAATTCCTTTACCTTTCCTAAAAAAGTGGAACTTGCAAAATAAAGTCTCCCTTTTTATACACGTTAGGGGAAAGAAAAAAACCCAACCCTATTAAAAATGTTTATGTTCTTGAACAAATATTATGCCCTGGCTGTCTGCCAGCAGGTTCATGCATGAAGAAAACAGAGGAGACAAGAAAACCAGCCAAGGCTTCCTGATTGATACATGCATGAAAATCCAGGATTCCCAGATATGTGCATGCATTAAAATCTCCCATTTACTTTTAAATGGCACTGAATTAGCAATCCAAACACTGAATTATTTGGTGCAAAATGCAAGCAGGCAGAACTGTGCATTTCATTTCAAGTTCTTTTTCTACAGTTTCTTTGTGACTATTTAGAAGTATTTCAACTTAAAAGGAAAAGGAGACTTTTTGAGAGCCCTGAAGTGAAAGGGAATCCTTACAATTCCGAGATTCACTCATGCCTTTGTATTAAAATGAACACAATAGTGCAATTCTAACATTTAAGAACCAGGGCCTCAACAGCCTTTTCTGGATCCTCTCAGGCCCCTTGGAGTGGCTTTACTTCACCTTCAATATGAGTCAAGATCACTGCACACATTGGCTTGATTCAAAGAAAAAGAACATACATACCAGACCATCAAAGAAAGGAGGAGACTTGATATAAGTAGACTTGGGATTCCAAGTATACAGTTTATCTGAAGGAGCATCTAAGGCATTCCAAGATTTGTTTACTGTCTGAAAAACACACAGAATCCTTTCACTGAGTCTAAGTTTTCAGAAGCAACATAATTACTTCAGAATCCAGGTAAAATTACAAATTTGACTTCAGCAAAAGCCTTGCTTATTTCTTAGAGCACTTTGGAAAATGCATATAACAATATACATTATGGTTTTTTAAATGATTCTATCTATTAAAAGATTTAGGAAAACCCTCACTTCATTACAAAAGAAGAGACATTCATCCTGTTTTCTGAGAATAACCTGTATTATGTACAGAGGTAACACTTTACAATTCTCTAGTGTACTTTTAAAGTAATTTTAAGAAGCTTCCCTAACATATCAACCATAAGAACATTTTGTTTCAACACTTGAGAAAGATTTGCAGGAAGACATTACCAAGTACAAGTTTTTTTTCTGATGTCAATCCTGTTAGTTAATGCAAATGAATTTAATGTCAGCTGAAAAAAAACCCAGACATTTGTGAAGCTGGAGTATTCTACCTCCTAGTATCAGCTGGGGATGGCTGTTGAAAACACATCATCTACACATTACATAAAAAATATCAAAAGGAGCAATTTTAAAAACATGACTGTCTGTAAGAATGAATTAATTATCCAGATGATTTAAAAAAAAAACAAACCTCATTTGAATATTTGTCAGAACAAGAGCAACACCCATAGATGAAAAAGGTTCATTTCATTATCATGACCATCTTATTTAATATCTTCAGAATAGCATAGTACATCAATCAAACTACTGCCAAGGGGATTAATTCACCTCTATTTTTTGGTAGACCTCCTTGAACATCCCAGGAATAACAAATTGACGCTCAACAGCCTGAATCTCATTTCTTGTTGGCCAGATGTCTTTCAGGAAAATCTTCTTCCCCGAAGCATTTATTCCTGTATGAAATGGTATTGTCACATTTGTTGCATAAATTTTTCATTAAGAAGAAAAAAGTTTACCACTGTGTCCTCTAGCTGTGTGTTCCTTGTAACACTCACAAGACACACTTTATTTCTCCTACAAGGGTCTGACAGAAAAGTGTGTCACAAACTTGATAATGCCTGTACGTAATCCTTCTTTTGTGGCTTCCCATGGCCTTCCAGAATAATTAACAGAATTATTTATGCTGGAAAGGATGTTTGAAAGTTGTCTGCACAAGGAAAATCTACTAACTCAGGTTAGCTCTTGAAAGACTATCACCCATATAAAACCAAAAATACCACCCAGTGGAATCAGGGGGAAGCGAAGCCTGAGCATTATTCTTTCTCCATCATATTAACTCCTTGTTGCTCTGACTCTTAACAATTACACGCTCTGTCTCCCAGAGGTACTTAGCACTTTAAAGCACTTCCCTAGGACAAATATTTTTGAAGAGCTTAATTCCAAACAGTTTAGTTTATAAGCTGTGAAAAGAAGCATTGCAACACTGTCTTACCCAAAGGGTCTTTCTCAAAGTCGATCCGGACAGTCCCTGCAATTGCATAGGCTATCACCAGCGGCGGGGAGGCCAGGTAGTTAGCACGGGTGTTGGGATGGACACGCCCTTCAAAATTCCTATTGCCAGACAACACACCCACTGCCACGAGGTCTCCCTGTAAGACAAGAGTTTGAGACAAGGATAGGTGAGGTGCTTGCAGAATCCACACACAGCAAGTCTGCAGAGCCTTGCTGTACTGCAACAACGACTGGACAGTCACAGAACTGTCTCCTTCCAAACAATCCCAAAACATTTCCCACAGAAAAGAGAATATAGACTGAATTTACTTTGTACAGAGCTGAGAAGACTCAACACACAGTATAATACAGCTCAGAACAGCACACAGCAGAGAACAGCTTACATAAATGAGCTGCACCAGAAAGACTGCATACCTGTGTAATGGCTTCAACAACAGACTCTGGTAGGGGTCCACTATTGCCAATACATGTCATGCAGCCATAACCCACTACATCAAACCTATACAAAGCACAAAAATAATGGTGAACAAAAAGCTATCTTGAAGCAAAACATTTAACCACTCAGCAGTTGGCAATGGTTACTTTCAGGAGACGTACTGCTTTAACAAATTAAATGGTGCTGAAAACAGCGTTTTTGAGAATGCTCTATTTTTAGCATTGCAGTGACTGTCTATGCACGCAGAATGGGAAATGTGTTACCTAGTAAGAGGAACAACAATACAGTGTGATTTACACTGTTTCAAAATGGTTAGTCTTGAAAATAACCCATTCTCATGCTTAAGAACGTAAGTCTTCAAGAAGCTACAGCAGGCCTTCATCACTGGTATAAAGCCAGCCAGCACAACAGATGTGTGTTCACTCATGCAGGACCATACCATAATGTACCTGCAATATCTTTGAAGCTGTACAGAGAAATAGTTATTCTATTGCATCACTTGTTGACAATGCTTTTATTTAAGCAGCCATAGGACAACAGGAAGGAAAGCACTCCTACCCTAGTTGAGAAAGGTAACGCATAACTCCACTCTCTCTCAGATAGTAAGTGACAACCCCGCTTCCTGGGGACAGGCTGGTTTTAATGTATGGCTTCACCGTCAAACCAGCTTCAACAGCTTTCTTAGCAAGCAATCCTGAAAAATACAGAGTGTGGTTGCAGATTTTCCTGGAAGTGACACAGTTTGGTGGATAAGCATGTTAAGAGAAGTACCATTAATTAAGTGGGAACAGAAAAGGCAGCAGCAAAGAAATGGTACAGCGAGCCAACAGCACTGATTCCATAATAACCAGCTAGAGCTCAAGTGCCCTGTTGAACTATAGATCCAGACTGCAATTTCTGTTCCACTAGAAGGTTGATGGAAGTTGCTTTCAATAAGATGCATTCACTGGGGCAGCAAGCAGACATTCAAAATTCAGAATACTATTTGTAAGACAAATGTCTCACAAAAAATGCAAGGAAGAACCGTTAAGTTCCCCCTTACCAGGGTCCAGAAACCCAGAGAAGAAACAACTGCCAGCATAGGACTTGCTGCCCTCAGAAGCAGAAGGCTATGGGAGCACCAACGTTGGCCCTTGCCACAAACAAGCTATCTCACAATCCACAGCTTGTTGCACCAGTGCTGTTTTACCACTCCTGGATTTGTAATATGCATAGAGACGTTTCAATGGAACATGTTACTAGACACACACATTTATCCTGAAGTCATTCCTTCGAAATTAATTGTCCACACATAGATGAATGTTCAGAAAACAAGTCCTCCCCAGTTCTTTCCCAGGATGAATGTAAAAGAAGCAGCACATAGGCAAACTATGCAAAACTTCACATTCTCATGCTGCATTTTCCCCTCTCACACATGACATCCATTTAGATAAGAAAACAGACATAAGCTGTGCTTTGATCCAGCTTGATCTCCAACAGGAAGATGTCATCAAACTGTTTTATCTTTGCCAGCTGTCTGGCAGCTCTGTTAGACATGACCTGGACCATGACACTTAAGTGTTGTGTGAAATGGCCTACACACATGAATTTAAAGAAGTGGTCCTATTCCTGAAATTGCTGAGGTTCCTTAGCTACTGAAGAGGAAGTTGCAGAAACTGGAGCTCTTGGATACTTTTGCAAATGAGACCATGAACAAATGATCATCCTAGGAACTGAGAGTTTGACAGCCTGTTTGAAAGTGTTTCCTTCAGTCTTCCTGCTCACATCAGTTCTGAAAACACAGCAAAGTCAAACTCTCAAAATTGGCAAGGAAATGCCAGAACTTCAGTTCCTCTGAGTAACCTTAATCCAATACCTTTGTAAGGTCAGATTAGGCTGTCAAGGTTCCTACAGCACACACCCACTATCCCCACAGACACAAAGCCCCCGCTTAGTGTGATATATAGCAGTAGTTTGAAACATCCGTTCATATCCTGGATTTTTTTAGCTCGGTTACTTATTTGGGAACACTGTATGTTTGTTTACTTTCACTTGAAACCTCATCCTGAAAGCCAAGTTACCGTGTTTCTTGTGGGTATCTCAGAGGTTGTCAACACTGCTCTTTACAAACATTTATCAGAGACTGACAGAATTAATTTTCCTTCCTTGTCAAGGTCAAAACATAAGTGCTGCTGTACAGAAGGGCATCAAAGGTGAGAGTAGCCACTAAATCTGAGCATGTACACCAAGATCCTTAGGACTACATTCTTCAGGGTGCTGTGCATCACATAGTAGTGAATACACTCAAAGTACCAACTTTATTTGTATCTGCAGAGCATTCTACACTTTAAACCCACAGAGCTATTAAGCCAAGATGGCTGAAAGATAAGTGTCCCTACTGCCTCAGAGAGGGTTAAAAATGCATGTCATCAGCCTGGGAGCCAAACACTTGAGGAAACTATCCTAAACAGGTGACACAACTGAGGGATACACCCAGCTAGAACAAAGGGAATAGACAAGGCAAAGAGAGTCTGCCTGGAGAAAACCTACTCCTTGATCCTTGGAAGAAAGAAATACAGCTCTGTTTCTGTGATTATGCAGAATGGACCTGAGAAAGAGGTATGCTGCTGTCCTGTTAAGGGCAAGTGGATTGCGACACCTTGTTCAATTCCTTTCCTCTCAAAGTGGTAAGAAAATGAGCAGGTCTCTCCTCTGTTTCTCTTTTGCCCTCTTTTGTCTTAGTTTCTGATGGGCTTTGAAACTGTTGCCAGAATCTAAAAGACCTTTCGTGCCTGGGAGGGGGATGAACTGCTAGTACTGTAAAGTACCCAAAGATAGATGCTAGTCTGAAAACAGGTGATAAATATCACATCAAAAAGCCAAACACAAAGCGAATGTTGACAGAGACTGTTGACAAGCCAAAAGCTTCCCAGCACCACACAGGAATAAAGACAAATTACACTACTTTAACCAGGAAGTAAACCTCTCTGGTCAAGGGCCTTTGCATTGCCCATTGCACATCCCTTCTCACCTTTGTAGGAATAAAGTCTGCATCACATGAACAGTCTGACAGACTAGTACACCCTAATACAGCGATGATCCTACAGTGACAGATACCATCTACATATTTGTTGGCAGAGGAAAGAAAGAAATATGTGAACATGTAGCCAAGCACCTAGGAAAGTGGGCCAAACTTGTCCAGTATAGACTGAACCCTTTGAGCTGACACTCTTCATTCCTATTTTGTTGCCAGAAGCACACATTAGGAATGACAAATTTTCTGCCCAGACTAGTCATGTTAAAAATTAACAATCTCCTGACCTGAAATTTTACACAACCAAGTCAGAGTAACTATTCTGTAGTGGTGCATACCAAGGCCACCTCTGGCCTCTTCTTGGATGCAGTTGAGATGTAAATGAAAAGGCTCTGAAAGCTCTCAATTCCTCAGAACACAATTTGCTTCCTCTAGTTACACCTAACATGCCCTCAGACTCTCATCTTAACAACCTTAGAAGGCAACCTCTAGCTAAATGTGTGTTTTGTACTCTGCTGGCAGATCAGAGCACCTTCAGACTTACACCAATAGACCATTCTTCACTGTCCCTCTTCTGGCTTTGACTTTCAACAGCCTCTTCTTAGCTCTATATATCAACTTCTGTGCATTTGAAAAAGTGTCAAAAGTGTTGGTTAATTAAGTTCCAGCTTGCCCTGTAGAGAAGACAGTGCAGGAAGGATACAGTTTTGCCAACCTACATTTCTAGCTACCACTTCCAGAAGTCCTTCTGCTACCCTTAGAAACTAAGCTCAGTTTTAGCACTCCAAATGACAAAATCAGCACAGTATGTGTTGAATTTCATCAGTGTTGTTGTTGTCGTTAGGACACACATCCAGAGCCATAGAGAAACTACTGCACATTAGGCAAATCAACTTACCTGCACCCAACATAACTGAGGGATTACTGGTGTTTGTACAGCTTGTAATGGCAGCAATCACTACTGAACCATGAGCAAGCTCGAAGTCATGGCCCTCAAAATTAAATTTGACTACGCTGTTGTGTCGGTCTGGGGCAATTTGGAATCCCTTGAATCCTTGCTGTAGGAGGAGAAAATAAGAATCAAAAAGAGAGGTTACCATGAACATTTTGACTGAACATTGGGTTGTTTTTTCACCAATGAGAAGCATCTTTTAGTCACATCCATGCTTGGGCTTTTTGGTCTGATGGTGAAGGCCCGCATCTCTGGTCAACCATACTGGTGGACAAAAATAATTTTTTGTGGAGTTTATCCTTTTCTCTGTTTACTGGTAAAAGAGGCAGCCTTTGCAGCAAAACGTATTTCTATCTTCTTCCTGCGTGAACATATCCTTCTTCAGACTGCTTAGATGCTTTTTACTCCTGTACGTTCCAAATTCCTGATCACACATAGTCTTAGTACACAATCTAGTCCTGAAATTTTAGCCTTAGAATATAAGATTTTTAAGCCATGATTATCAAACAGCTTAAATGTATACCAGGAGCTGATTTGAGAGGTAAAAGTCTGACAGTTGGAAAGAAAAAAAACCAAAGAGCAAGAAAGCACTGTTCATGCCATGAAAAGCAAGATCACCTGAAAGCATAAGATCACCTAATGGAGTTTGGAAAATGTAACAAACTGAGAATTATTGGAAACTGCTGCAGTTTAGGTTTCTTGATTTACATCACTAGAGTTCTGTAACGCCTTTAACAAGGGTGGTTCCTGTATCACATAACCACGTATTCAAACTGATTTAGAAAACTAAGTATCCAGGAATATTCATTCAAATATAAATCTAGCTCTTCTTTCAATGACCACTGTCAACTGGATGATGCAGAATGTAGTCATTGTTTCCTGTCTTTACCACCCCAGATTCACAGAGACACATGCAGTTCCGCTCCGCTGAATAGATTCAATTCTTAGTGCAAAACTACACTGTGGATGTCAGGGCATAACCTGCTTGGAATGCTTGGAGAGCTGAAGAGCTGGGTAGTTAGCTCAGAACTCAGTGCAGTAGGTATTTTGGCCCCTCTGTTAACAACCCCCCTTTGTGGCAAGTTAAGAAATCTCTAATGTATGTCAAAACCATGTTACGCCTAAGATCAGAAAGAAATACTACTCCAATAGGACATGAACAGTCTTATGCAAGAGAAGCAACACTGCAATTCTGAACTACCTATTGTTTCTGTCACCTTCAAAACTGCAGTCAAATATCCTCATTTATTTTTCAGTAGGCAAACAAACAACACACAACCCCAGAAGGCAGTTCCTGAACACCAGACAGCTTTTAGAAGCAGGCACTAGTTTGTTTGCCTGAACGTTCCCAGTCCCTACCTTGGCTCCCAGACAAGTCTCAAAGTCCTTCTTCATATCTGACACAGCAACTTTGTCCTGCGGTCTTTTTGGTCCACTGCAGCAAGGCACAACAGTATGGAGATCCAACTCAACAACCTGTTAAAGATAAACAGAGAGTAGTTGGGCACTGCCTGATAGGTTGAAGCCAGGTACGCCACAAGTATGCTTACCTCTGCTGTTGAACCAATGTTAAGTCTGCACATCTTTATTTGCAGAAATTATTGAAGACATATGAGAAGGGGAAGATCAGAAGAAAAGGAACAGTTCTAGTCTTAAACACTGCCAGCTCAGAGGTATGGCTATCAAAAGTACTAAAGTTATTGAAAAACCCAATGTGACTAAAGCATCTAAGCCTTATAAATTATTTTTTAATTTGTCTTTTCGCATGCTAGCAGCAGGTTAAAAAATCATGTGAAGAAATACTGGTACTGACACAAACCAAAGCAGACTATTCATCTATTCCTCACCCACATTCCAACTTTGTTTTCATAATGTGCTACATCCTTCCAAAGACTTCCTGTAAGATTTTTGAATAATCATGCAAACCCAAACACAAGTTACAAGATAAAATTTTACAGGAGAGAAAACCAGGAATATTCTTGAGTTTCCTGGACACAGAGTAACATCTTAATTTTCTTGCATAGAAAATTACTTGTGTGCTCTGTGGTTACAACACAGGGCTTCTAAGGGTCCTGATTCACACAGTAAAATAACCGGCTGAACAGAAAAAGTGTAAAACTACAAACAAGTCTCACACAGACAACATCCACATTATCTCCATAGCTACACTCCAGAGCACCCTTCAGTCTGGCAGGACTTCTCAAAGCTCCATGGAACAAACTGCAGAATCTCCACCAGCTAGAGGTCAACTGAGAGCCAATCTATACCTACACCCAAGTTTTCACACCTGAAGAGCTAGCTGAATCGTTCCACTGGGCCTTAAAATATGACAGCTGTGCAGACCAAACCAAAGGATAAGGAATCCCTTGACTATGTCTTAGTTTCTGTGAAAAACAGACATTTGTCACAATAAAATAAGACAGGGCATAACGCAAGGAGCCAGAAGACAGAGAAGTTTCTGACCTGGGTGAAGTCCGGATCCTGAGAGGCGTTCTTGAAATCTCTTAGCATTCCCACAGCCTCAAGATACCTTTTTGTGCACATAACCTTCTCTTTGTCACGGCCTAAAATGAAAGCCAGATACAGCAAAAACAAAATGCAAGTGAAATGGAAGAACCACCATCTGACAGAACAAGAAAAAGTGCATAACAGGCTATTTTACTGTTCACGCTGTCAACAGCACTACAAGACTCTTTCAAGACAAATATTAGAGATTGACTAAAAACAAACCAATTGAGAAGACCTAGTGGCTTTTGCAGAACAAAATCTTAGGTTCCTGTTTCTGTCATCAGGACAAACTAGGTTCAGATTTTTGGCAGGCGTTTAGCTGCCAAAAGTCTAACACTCAGCTCTTCCTACACATGAATCTTAAGTGCAAAAACCAGCCTCAATAAGCAGTATCAATAAAAAAACCGAACTGAAGCTCAGAAGACTTCACCCGATTCAATCCCCCTGCTAACGCCATACAGACCTGGAGTCCTTCTTTCAATTACCCCTTAACTTCTGGTCTCTTCTTACACTCACCAGTTTGTATCAGGTATCCAATGCTAATATCATCCACTGGGAAATAAGCAGCTGTTGCTCCATACTCTGGGCACATATTAGCAATGGTGGCTCGGTCAGCAATTGACAGCTGGGCAACACCAGGACCAAAAAACTCCACAAATTTACCCACAACTCCAACTTGGCGAAGATGCTGTTATAAAAATACAGTGCTTGTGTCATTGTTATGTGTCAAACAACATAAGCAAGTCTGTTATATGAAGATTTCTACAGCCATTTGAAACCAGGAAGCTTTTAGTAAACTAAATCATGAAGATGAGGACACAGAGATGTAAAGTTTCAATAATAAGGTACAACATAGGGACATATTCCTTCTAAAACTTGCTCTTCCTCTCAATTTAAACCAGACTATCTTACAACAACTGTATTTTTCTCAACATGATGTTCTAAGAGGAGGAGAACTGTGTGGGGAGTCTTCAGCCAGCAAACCCAGGAAGATGGGAAAACAGGGAGAACCAACTGCGCAAGTACATGAGTCAAACTGAACACACACAATATCTGAATAAAATAATGAAAAAATTGTTGGCTTTCCCCATTTAAAGGTCTCTCTGCAGACAGCATCCATGATGAACTTGTGTACCAGATTTCTGACTTCCAACAATACTAACGCTGACCCAGTAATACTCTTAATTTAGTGACAATGAACAGAGTGAGTAAGCATATTATGAACATATGACATGAGTCAAATCAGATTACAGTGCTTACTGTCTGGTTTCCAGGATTTATATTGCCTTATTTTAAGTGGGGACTTCAAAAACAAATCATAGGGGCTTTTTTGAGGCAGAGGAAAAGCACTGTTGCTTCAAAACATGACCAAATTCCAAAATACCCCAACACATATTTTGTTTGGCTTCTTGGAAACAGATTTGCCTAGAATATTGTCCTTGATCAGCTGATTCCAATCCACACAGAGTGATACAGCTTTTAAAAATCCAAAATTACTACACGGAAGCACAAACAGGGTTCTTAAGCATTCTGTACAGTGGCTCTCTCCTACAGAATGTGTTTAGCTCTCGGTAGTAATGGAAAAACATCATATCTTGGTAATTTACCTTGGTAATTGTGAGCACAATGTCAGTGGATGTTACCAGTGGCTGAGGATTTCCTTCCAGCTTATAGCCGACCACCTCAGGAAGTACCATGCTGATTGGCTGTCCCAACATCACTGCTTCGGCTTCAATGCCACCCACACCTGCATGCAACAGGAGGATATAATGCAACTATTTAGAAAAATACAAAGGTGTCAGAGACAAACACATGAAGTCAATTGCCTGATAAGCAGTGTATTTAGGGTGTGAAAGGGGAGAGAAAGCAGACAGCCTAAGTCTTCCGCTAAGAGGCACGCCTCATATCTTGCTACTGTTTCAGCAAGGTTGGGCTTTTCAGTTTAATTTTGTTTCATATTTTCATCCTTGTTCCTAAGCTATTAGATAAGACATCAGGTGAATCTAAGTAACTTGCTCTAAGAATGCTTGGCTTTTACAATAACAGATGTGAAAGTTTTATTTAATATCTTAAACCAAGAACCACTGACAAGGCACTGAACATGATGTGCTGTGAGTGAAATATATGCAGACCATGATTGTTGGCCACCAAATGAAAACTCAGAAGTTATTTTGAAAGAAAGAAATGTTACTAAAGAATGCTAACAGAAAAGCTACTTGTTAAGACAGAAGTCTCTTCCCTTATGTCCACTAGGTTTCAACAGTGTTTGAGAATGTGTAGGTGGGAACCCTTGCATAAGCACACCTTCACTATTAGAATTCCAGCTACTACTTAATATTGCTAATTTATTTAGGTAACGCATCAAGATGTTATAGTCATATGCAATCTAATAAACCCATGATGTTTATTATCTAGCAATTTGCCATTAAGCAGCCAAACCATTAAGCAGTTTTATAACTTGCTGCCTGTAGAAAGTCCCTCGTCTATTTATCTTCTCCTTTGAAATCTCCTTCTACCTTTTGTTTAGCTTAATGAATGCTGAGCTAGAACAAAGTGCCTGTAATAGTTGCTTATGCGTGCCAAATCACTACTCCAATCCTTTTCCCCACTTAATCTAATAAACTGAGAACTAAGGTTCTGAAAAATAATTTCTAATTTCTTTTATTCAAAATTATATACTTATGTTAATTTAAAAGATAATGCAGTGACAGATCCAGTCATATGGCTCCTTTCACTGGGTGTTGAACTATTTTTAAAAAGTGAAGTAAGTCAATATAACTGACTGACTACCACTGACAGTCATGAACCAAGTTCAGCATTACCAGCCTCTGGAAAGAAATGTTGGATCCAAGAGTATACATTTTGAGCACATATACTATAGATTGTGTCCAGCCATACTTTTCAAATTCTGGAGGAAAACTGAGGCTGAGTCACACTTTTCCAAGCAGCTTTTAGTACTACAACTTCATCTAAATGATGGCTCCGTGCATATGTTGCAACCAAATACAGAATAAGAGACGTGTCTAATCCCAAAGATGTCATGCTTTAGATACACTGAACTCGTTTACCTTTGCATTCTAAGCCAGGAACTCTTTCACCCTTGATAGAAAGTCTCCATCAACCAATATTGGTGCAGTAGTATACGTGGGTTATTAAAAACAGAAAGTCCTATCATATGTGGTGCTCAGAACTTCACAAGCACATTCATGAACAACTAGAAAATATTTTTTAAAAACACAATGTGTTCCATATTTGTACAACAGCTGTTTCAATAGTGCTCCTATGACCATATCACAGGAAAAAAAAGGCTCAGCTGAAGTCTTTGCTACTGTGGGGGATGACTGCAAATACTTCCGCCCCACTGTTAGTTATTTATTCAATAATTCAAGCACTGCAGTTCACCACTACAAGGAAAAATAAATTACTTATATTTATTCCTGTAACAAATATTCTGCAGAGTACTAGTATTAGAACATCACAGTCCTGTTTTTCATAATGTCCTCTCCAGCCATATTTAACTCATTCAGATTTAATTTTCAGCATCTTCCACCTAACAGATTAGTATTTGCAATACTTTTTGGATAATCCAACACTTTTAAAGTAGCCAAGTGATATAAGAACAATTGGATGGTCAGCGACATTTCAAATCCCTTCCTTTATTTAATATTTTCCTTATCTACTTCCTTGTGATTTCAATGCAGAATAGAAAAAGAATATATAAAAAACCCAAACAAAACCAACAACACATGCAGCAGAAATCATCTGAGGCAGTTATCAGAAAGGGGAGCTAAGTTACAAAGTATTATATAACTGTAAGAGACCTCATCAGGTTACTTGCATTTGGGGTTAGGCTATGTAACTGTGTCTAGCTGGCATGGAGATAACTTTTCTTCATAGCAGCCTCTATAGTGCCGTGTTTTAGATTTGTGACCAAACCGGTGCTGATAGCACACCAGTGTTTTAGCTATTGCTGAGCAGTGCTTACAGAGTATCAATGCATTTTGTTTCTCACCCTGCCCCTCAGCAAGTAAACTGGGGTGGGGAAAACATTGAGAGGGGCACAGCTGGGACAGCTGACCAGGGCTGAAAAACAAGATATTCCGTGCCATAAAACATCATGCTCAGCACCAATGTGGGAGGTGGGCTTTCCAAAGTAGCCACTGCCAAGGGACTGGCTGGGCTTTGACGTGCTGATGGCAGGTGGTGACTGTCTTAGCATCCCTTCTTCTGTTTCCTTTTTCTACACTCACCCCCCTTCACTTAAACTGTCTTTGTCCCTACCCATTAGTTTAATCTTGCATTTGGACTTCCAGTTCTCTTCCCTCATTATGCTAGCAGGAGGAGTGAGGAAGTGATAGGGTGGAGGCTAACCTGCCAGCCTGGGTCAACTCACCAGGGCCCAAAACACAGCTCCCTGAGCCAAGAGACTACTTGTGATATGCTGCTGTACGTACCCCAGCCAAGCACTCCCAAGCCATCTATCATGGTGGTGTGCGAGTCAGTGCCCACCACACTGTCTGGATAGTAGTAGCCATCCTGATCCATCACCACTCTTGCCAAGTACTCCAGGTTCACTTGGTGGATGATCCCAGAGCCTGGTGGAATGATCCTCAAGTTTTTAAAAGCTCGAGAGCCCCACTGAAACAAAAAGAATTAGAGTAAAAAATTCTCAACATGAACACCAGAAGAACTTTAATTCACTGAATATTTCTCCATGCAAATGAGATTATTTTTGTCAGTACCTTTAAGAATTCAAACCTTTCTTTGTTCCTTTCAAATTCTAGGTCCTGATTTTTTTGCAAGCTGTCTGGCCTGCAAGTGAAAATAATCAGCTGTCAGAACCAAAAATATCCACCTAAATTTTATATCTAGTCAAATATAACCAAAGGTTGAAAGAAAAGTAGATTTCTGAGCTAATGTGAATGCTGATCCATTGCACCTTTTTAATATCACTACAAGCAACCAATGAAAAGGACTTAAGAAATCTTAAGAGATGATCCCTGAAATCAGCTTCAAATGTGAATACTAATCTGCATGTGGCAGGCCTAAAAGTTGTAGCCTGAGAAAAGCAACACTGCATATTACAGAAATGTGACTTTTCCAACACCTAAATCAGAAGCAATCAGCAAGGCAGTAAAGAAAACTGCAACACAACTATCCTGCAACTTCAGTTAAAAAGGTTGTCACTATGATACAGTGCTGCCTGAAGCCTCTGTGTTTCAAAGCAGATAGTGTCAACAAATTTTTCATCTCAATAAGCTGCCTAACTTAGGTCTTCAGAATCTGAGAGAACAGAAGCATAGATCTGGCCAATCTTCTCTATGTGACAGAAAATCTCTACTTTCTTACATATGTTCATGAGCCTAATAGAAATAAAATTCTAAATAATAAAGGCTGTGACAAAAAATAATGATTAGTAACTGCAGACTAAAAAACTTCTAGAAGATGGAAGGAAACCACCATAAAACATGTCATTGCAGGATCTGTTTGAAAGATTAGTTCATTAGGCCTATATTTATGTACCTTGGAGGGCAGAAGGACCTCTATACAGAGGTCCTGTATTTTACTGTGGGTCTAGTGAATGCTAGTGAGCCTTTGTATCTTTGTAGCGTGCTGAGGACTGAATAGCCTTATGTTTCTTTCCTGGACTCATAGGGGCCATAGCAAGCAGTGTCTCGTGCTCTTCTGCTTGGAGGCACTGAAGCAGAAAGCAGCTCCTCAGAGCTGAGCCTAGTGTAGATCATCTCTATCCTTAGAGAAGTGAGGAAGAAAGGAAGTATTCTCAACTGTCCATTCCAAAAGCCCCTACGGGGTCAAAAAAGTGCATGTGGAAAAAAAAGCTATTTCTGAGCAATTAATAATAATGCAGCATTATTAAAGAAAAGTACAATAACCACGAGTGTGGATTGAGTCTGTTTCTATCAGCATTTAGTCCAGGCTTGTGCTGCTGAGAGATGTATCCCAGACAGAGTAAAATTATCCCCCTAACTCATCGCAGCTGATACAACAGTCTAACTTGAAAATTTCTTAACGTCTGGGATGTTGTAGTACAAATTCTAACAGTATCACCAGCAGAACTGCCTTGATCATCAGTAACTGGAATCAGTTTACTTACTACCATTAAGAAGTAAAGAGTGTTTTTCAATTCTTACTGCCTGTTAAAATCAACCTGGATGGAGTGATCTATCACGAGATCAGCAGGACAGATAGGATTGATTTTTTCAGGGTCCCCACCAAGCTTCTTCACAGCATCACGCATCGCAGCAAAGTCAACCACAGCAGGCACCCCACTACAACAGAAGAAATTAGGCATGGTGATACAATTTGGAACAGAGGAAAAAACCCAAAAACCAATCCTGAGATGCAGAACAGACAGCTACTGTCACATGCAAAGCAAACTACACTCCTCCACTTTCAATACAAGCAAATAATGAGTAGTAACCAGAACTCTGGCATTTCAACACTTGACTTACACTTTTCTATATTTTTTTGACAAAGCTTCTGATGCTTCTCTGCACACATAGCTTCTTCTGAGGTATGTTCTACCATGATATTTTCAACTAGCTTGGAAAACCCCCTTACATACTTGCCTATCTGATTTTGCTGGCTGCTGAGACAAAAAGAGTTCTCTGATGTGCTCATAAGGATCTGGTATCAGTGATAAATCAAACCCACTGAAAAAACTACATTTCTGCAAGAGCAGCCAAAAGCAGTAAGAGCTTCTGTTTTCAACTCGGACCATAAGGAAGCTATTACAATTTTTAAAAATATCAGAAACCAAGAGCAACAACAAGAGCAGTAAAAGGCTTTGTAGTTCCTATTGAATTTTACCTTGAAAATCCTCAATGTTTACCAAAAATAAACAGGAAAAAGGATCCACATTATCTAACCTGGACACAATTAATTGATGTTCAGCAGCTTGCAGCAGTTTGACATCTCAGGATAAGCTTTTTACAAGAAAAATAGGAAATTCTATGTTATGCTACTGTCTTGGGGTGACTTTATGATGTGCATCCCCTATTGCTGCTCTATGCCCAGAAATTAATTTTGTGCCTTTAAACTGAGCCTGAGAGGGGGGAGAGGAAAAAAACCAAGTGAATTTTTCAAAACAGTTGTTCAAGAACACAGATACACACTCCTCTGCTTCTGCAGCAGCAAGAGCAGAGGAAGAACCCTTCTTGCTTTTCAGCCAGCTTTCGGCTCCT
>VZTI01002349.1:98968-130267 GCA_013397865.1 Struthidea cinerea | reverse complement strand
TAGGAGGAAAGTAGCAGAAGAGTTATTTTGCCAGCTTATGAATGCTATACAATTGATATGGAACTGACACGATATCCTTCTACCATCTTAGAACAACTCAGGATAATTACAGAATAATCCTAACTACAAAATTAGATAATTCTAAACCAGGACAACCTGAATGTAATTGTTGTATGGCTTTTGGGAAGTTGTCAAAGCTGCCCTTTTGAAAAGGGTCCTCAGAGGCCTGTCCAAGAGCTCATTTTTCAGGAACGCAGTTGCTCTGCAGACTTATAGGCACATTTTTAAAACTCAGCAGGAGTAGGGGGCAAGAAAGAAAAACAGTAAGAGAAGGAACAATGTTTGCTTGAAACTTCAGCTTCCTCTCTGCACCAGTTTTTCAAAACATTAACAATAGCTAGTGGATGAAAAATAGCTAGGAAATCAGTACTTCTTCCATTCGAGGTTTTGCCAATTTTTTCTAATGTCTCTAAAAGTAGAGCTGTAGTGGGTCTCTAGCACTTGGACAACCTTTGTGAAAATGCAAAACAGAGGATATGACAGCTAAGACACTTTACTGTTGAGGAAGAAAATCAACTGGCAGCATAGCAGCACTGGGCTTACCATGGATGTACTAAAATGTTTTATAAAGACAGAAGACAAAGATAAAAAGAGCAGTGAGTGGACTTGCAAGTCAAATGCTGCATTAAAACTGTTAGATGCTATTGTTCCACCTGAAAATTGACTTTCCACTTTGAACAGGAACTATTACCTGATTATTATCGACACCTGAGGACTCACTGCTCTAACAAGGCCAAATTTTCAGAGTCCATTAGGTAGGAATCTCAATCTGCATTTCTGGGAAAAATATGTTCATCTTTTCAATAGCAGAGAAATCTTTAAAAATATATTTATAATAATATTGATTTAGAAGAGGAAGTAATGATGTGGGTTATAAATGAGAACTGAAATAGGTAAAAAACTGAAAGCAAGAGCCCCTGGGGAACAAAACCAAAAACAAACAAACAAACCCAAACAAAAATCCAAACCAAACAAAGAACAAAAAAATGAGGATAGACAATACCACCCCTTCAAAGAGTAACTTCTAAACCCTGAACTTCCTCATTTGGATGCAATTTATCAATCCCATTTTCTTTCCCTGTTTTGAAGTTTTATGAAGATATTTCCTTTTCCATCCCAGAAGAATTTTTTTCAATGGTCTTATTCTGAGTGTTCGCCTCTTCAAGTGTTGTCTGTAGCATGACATCCAGAAAAGTTGAAAAAGGCTTTTGTAAATATCTCACTGCCATCCTTCCCCTCAGCTCACCCTCCACCCCAAGCTGAGCATTGCTGCACTCAAAAGCCCCTCTTCCTTGCTTTGGAGAGCATCAGACTCACGTGAAGTCTTGCAGAATAACTCTTGCAGGCTTAAATGGCACTTCAACATTCTTGTGTTGCATCACTTTCCAGTTGAGAATATTCTCAACATCTCCTTTCTTCACTAGGAACTCATCACAGTTACGGATCGCTGCTTCCAGGAGGATTCGAATGGAAAATGGCAGGCGAGCTGCACAGGTAAGAGGCAAGAAACAAATTCAGTTTTTACCTTAGAGCATATGTCAGCAAGCACAGAGTTCCATGCCTGGGGCAGACAGGTCCTCAAGTGCTGTCCCCATATTCCCACAAGGCTTTATCCCAAATTATCAAAGCCCCTTTTCCAGCCTTCAGCTTCGCCAGGAAGTCAATGCTAACTGACCTGTTCCAGTCAATGCTTTGAGCAGGTTTATTATCTTAGCTCCTGTGACGCAGCAGGCATCTTTGCTGAGGGACTCCTCCACAGCTTTCCCATCCTCCACAGCAAGGCTACACTGAAAACGTGCTGTGCTCACCTTGTTTTTCTGCAGTTTGCTCTCACTCTTGTCACTGACCACAGACATATAAATGTACTAGAAAAACAGTTTTCTACTAACATGTTGGAAAACACAGCTTTAGTGGCTTATGCAGTCTCTTCATCTCAAGAGACGGAAAATGAAACTGAATGAAAGTCAGACTGTGCATCTAATAATCTTCTTTTACTTCAAATTAGAAATATTTAAAGAAGATGACACAAAATACTATTGAAGCAATCCTGACAGGTCTACTACAAGCAATGGGTGTGAAAAAAAACCCAAATATGTCTCAGTCCTTCCTCCACTTTAATAACAGTTGTTTGATTTCCTGTCAGAATATTAAAATTTTAAATTTTTTGAGAAGTTCGTTCCAACTGTCTACACAGGGTTGGCCTCCAAGACATAAAAGTCACTTAATCACAGTGAGATCTCATTAGCGGTATTGTAAAAAAAAACCCATCTATTATTCAGGACACAGTAATTCAGAATCATTTGGGTTGGTTGTTGTTGGGGGTTCTGTTTTGCGGGATTTTGTTTGTTCGGGAGTTTTGGGGGTTATTGTTACTGTTGTTTTGGGTTTTTTTAGAATCTTCTCCTGCCCTTCCCTGGTAAGCTACTCCCTTTTTATGCTGGACAGGGAAAACTGGCATCCTTTTTCTTTAAAGAATCTGGAGGTCATCACTCTTGGAATCCTGGAATAGATCAACTGGTAACGCTGTATGTGTATTTGTCTATTCCTTAAGACTCTTCTCTGCTTTTCACCCACCAAGACTGACATTAATTGACTTCTCACTTATCGGAGCCTGTAATGGATACGCGCTGCCAACATTCAGAGAAAATGCTCCTCCTCTTGTTCCCTCAATTCTCCTTAATCACCTGTTTCCATTTGGAAACACCAAAAACACCCACCACAGACAATTCTAAGCTATAGATACTTTCTAAGTCAATGGCACAGACACTAAGATTTTTACCAGTACCACTGAAAGATTTGGGAAATGTCAGAGGAACGAGGAAAACAACTCCTCAGAAAGAATTCTCTAGCCACTACTGTTTTTAAAGCTGAAAAATATTTCTGATTGGTTCAGTCATACATATCAGTGTTAGAGCCTTTCCAGCCTTTCAAGATAGCTTAGCAGTTTATAAGGAAACTTGTGCTCTTAGTTTTGCCTAGCTCTACTCACCCACTCAGGAAAAACAAGACTGCTGTGCACACAGTATGCTGAGAAAATACTACCGTGATCTTGCCAATATTTCTGTAGCTTTAAGTTTCAAGAATTATATTTTGCTAAAATTTTGTTTTCAAGATCCCCCCTTTTGAATTCATAGTTCTCTCCAGAGACCAAGTATCATCCAATGTGTCAAAGTCTGCTCAGGTTCTGTTCATCAATATTAACAAAATGCTTCCCTTATGTTGCCAACGTACCATATCTCACATCTTCCAATTTGCTCAGATTAAAGAATTTCTTCAGAGGCTGTTTTGGGTCCAGTGGCTCCACAATCTGTCCAAAAGGGTTGCTCATGGTTGTTGAAGACACTTAGTGTCCCTAAAACAAAAGAAAAATCAAAGACATTTTCATGACATCTGTCCTACATACAAAGTACATGTCCCACAGTCTACAATGTGTCTGTACATATCTCCACACACAAAAGCCTGTACCAGAGAAAAAGGTACTGTCAGTAATTCCCTTTCCACCACAAATCTACTTGTAACGCATCTTCAGAGATAAAAGGTCTGAAGGAGTATTGTGAAACACAGGAGTATTGTGAAAAACATGGTTTAGAATCATAGAATCTTAAAATTTAGAAACAACCTCTAAGATCATCGAGTCCAGCTGTTAACAGAGCACCACCCTATCCATCACTAAANCAATCTGTCCAAAAGGGTTGCTCATGGTTGTTGAAGACACTTAGTGTCCCTAAAACAAAAGAAAAATCAAAGACATTTTCATGACATCTGTCCTACATACAAAGTACATGTCCCACAGTCTACAATGTGTCTGTACATATCTCCACACACAAAAGCCTGTACCAGAGAAAAAGGTACTGTCAGTAATTCCCTTTCCACCACAAATCTACTTGTAACGCATCTTCAGAGATAAAAGGTCTGAAGGAGTATTGTGAAACACAGGAGTATTGTGAAAAACATGGTTTAGAATCATAGAATCTTAAAATTTAGAAACAACCTCTAAGATCATCGAGTCCAGCTGTTAACAGAGCACCACCCTATCCATCACTAAACTATGTCCTCAAGTGCCACATCAACACACCTTTGATGATGAATCCATCACTTCCCTCGGCAGCCTATTCCAATGACTGGAAAAATTTTTTATTATATTTATAATACATTTATATTATAAACATAATAAAAATTTGATATTTTTATTATATAAAAATATCAAATACAAACGTCCCCTGGCGCAGCCTGAGAACATGTCCTCTCTCCTGTCGCTAGCTGCCTCGGAGAAGAGACTGACCCCACCTGGCTACAACCTCCTCTCAGGGAGCTGCAGAGAATGATAAGGTCTCTCCTGAGCCTCCTTTTCTCCAGGCTAAACAACCCCAGCTCCCACAGCCACTCCTCACAGAACCTGTGCTCCAGCTGCTTCACCATCTTGGTTGCCCTTCTCTGGACACAATCTCACGAAGGAAATTCAATGTCTTCATTATTCCCTTCTTCATGCTGTCTCTAGACAGTGTGCCTCTATGATTCATGAACCACCATGACAACATAGTCCCACTTCTTCAGTGTGTTGTAGTTTAACCCCAGGCAGCAACTAAGCACCCCACAGCCACTCCCTCACTCCTTTCTGGTGGGATCAGGAAGAGAATCAGAGCAGCAAAGTTGAAAAAACTCAGGCGTTGAGATAGTTTGATAGTTAAAGCTAAAGCTGGACCTGCAAGCAAAGCCCAAGAAGGAATTCATCCACCTCTTCCAAGGGCAGGCAGGTATTCAGCCATCTCCAGGACAGCAATGCCCCATCATGCCTCACGGTGACTTGGGAAGACAAACATCCATCGTAACTCTGAACACCTCCCTCTTCCTTCTCCTCACAGCTCTATATGCTGAACACAATGCCACATGTTGTGGGTCAGTTGTCCCGGCTGTGTCCCCTCCCAGCTCCTTGCACACCCCCAGCCTCCTCGCTGGTGCGGTGGGTGAGGAGCAGCAAAGGCCTTGGCTCTGTGTAAGCCCTGCTTGGCAGTAATGAAAATATCCCTGTGTCATCAACCCTGTTTCCAGCACAAATTCAAATCACAGACCCATACTAGCTATTAGGGACAAAATTAACTGTATCCCAGCCAAAACCAGCAGAAGTGGCATTGATCTAAAGCTAAACAGACAGACATCTGCATTCAAAATTAAAACCATACCAGAAAACACTACTGTTTTGAGACAGAAAGTATTATAGACTAAGATTACAAATGCTACCAGAGACAAAAAGAACCCTCCTCATTTCAGAAAGATTTGTTAGGGTCACCACCAAAAAGAAAATTTACATAGGCTCTATTTTAAACAACATTTTAGTTTGAGATATTTTCTTCTTTTGTTGTTGCTTACATTTTTGTGGCGTAACAGTTTGCTGGATAAAGCATTCCTGTGGAACCTAGGACTTTTAGGGTTCACATACAGAGAAGTTAAAGGACCCTGAGCTATTCCCCATATCAAGGCCAGCTAGCGAGAGGGGCCTAAGTTCCAGAATACCAGTATCTCTTAATAAATTCCACTACAGAAAATAAGTTAAAATCCCACTGTAGAAATATCTCTTAATCTCCAGAAAAGGTTAACTGCATGCAAACTACCTAACGGAATACTTCCTAGGACACACTGAAGACCTGAACTCTGCCCAAGTCTCTTGTGGAAGAATTGGCTTAGGCCAACAAATGCCAAGGATCAAGCTAACAATTTAACAGTGAGGACAATTCTCTCGCAGTGCCTGGCAACATTCACAGTCACGATTAAAATTTTTTTAGAAGAGACATAATCACAGGCCTGATTTCCAGATCTGTTGATGTTTTCCCAGAGCACTGTTCCTGTCTTCATTCAAGTAACATTATTTTCTCTTGCCCCAGTTTTTCAAACAAGAAAACTCACAACAAGTCATGAGATACACATGACAGGCCTTGGAGACTAATGCAAAGGGATGCACAAAGTCCAGTATTTGTTAAACACAGACAAAGCAAGGCCAAAGAATTAATCAATTTATCTCACCTGCCAGTTTCATTGAATGTTCAGGAAACACTACTATTTACATTTATGGGGGATTTTTAAAGTATTCCAGTATTGTCAAAATTTAAAATTCATGTATTTTGAAGACAACAAAGGGGAAACAGCAGAAATGGTGACAAAAGAAGGTCCGGGGTATAAAGCACCAAGATAACATAAAATAAAGAAAAATTTCCAGAATTCTTTCAAAGAAAACAATGGGTATTTCTAGATAAAAAGCTGAATGCCCAGGGAAGATGGAAGGCTGGCAAATGAACAGACTGCAAGCACACACACAACCTCAAACGTATCACCTCTCATGTTCCCATTGACAAGTTATTTTCTGAAACTCCTCTTCCCACCTTTGCACATACTCATCCTGTACACAAGCCCCTGAAGTTTTAGGCATCATCATCTTTAAACACCATAAACTACTAGCTATTCCCCTAAGCAAACTCTGTGCTTCTATGACCGAGCATGATCAAAATAAATTGCTTCTTTCCTCTTCTTGCCAGCTACCCTCCTGTTGTGATTTACTTTTTTGCATTCCATAATGAGAACTTTATTTTATGCACATCTATTTCTCATGGGAAAGTCTAAGAGTAGCTGTACATAGGAAATATTCGGATATCCTGACAGATAAAGCAGATCATTAATTTGATATGACCACGAGTCCACTGTACTCAGTTCACATATTCTCATCCAAGTATAAATTGCAGCTCAAATGTTTTCCATCCAAGTCCATGTCTTGGCAAATCACAGCAGCAATTCAAGATGTTATGACACATTATCTACATGTTAACATTACTTTACCAGACATCACCCTATTCCCTGAACAGAAGTTTTTTAGTTCACAGTATGATATGCTTCAGTACTAATCTCCTCTCATCAGCGAGTTACACAAATAAGCCAAACTGTGGGCTGACCAAGGCCTAATCATAAGTTCTTTCCGTCTGCCTGATAGGAAGAACTCTGTTACAAACCTGGAAGCCATTCAGAAATACCTGAAAAGAGGTAAAATCTCTAGAAAGTAATAAGAACTAGCAGCATTGCTGTAGCAAATTTCACACAGCCAGGAAAGCATCAGTCACACCAACTACTATTTCCATACAGTAAATTATAAGCTGAGTGGCCACAGCACAGAACTCTAAACCAGTCATTTGCCAAAAAGATGTCTGGGGGAAATACTCTGCACACTGAATATACCAAAATTTTTAAAGTAATCCCTGTGATAGATACAGGTTAACTTCTTGATTACCTTGACACAGGTTAATTTGTGACTGCAGCACAGAATATTTATTCACGTCTTGCAGGCATTGAAATGTAAATACGCAAACACAGGGGAGCAGACATCTGTCTGCCTGGAACTGGTGCTGCACGCAGGGTCACATGCGTTGGCCATGGCCACTTTGTGACCACATCAATACCTGCTCAGATATACCAAAACAAGCACTTGATCAACGCAACAACCTTAAAACAATTTGTGTGGAGATTACGTAAGAAATTGTGGATTATTCAAACCTGAAAATGCAGAATAGGATTTAAAAAGGAGCATCTTATTACTGACACAGACCCAGAGAATATTATGAGTTGGAAGGGACCCACAAGGATCACCAAGTCCAAGTAAATGGCCCATACGGGGCTCTAATCCACAACCTTGGCATTTTTAGCACCATGCTCTGACCAAGGGAGCTAATCTCAGGGTACTGGAACTTTCTTAATGGGTTGCATGACTTGTATGAAGTGTACCAGACAAACAACAGCTTTATTTCAGCCCCTCCTTAGTGCCTACTGTTAAAATTCTGAGAGCACCCACGATTTGGCCCACACTTATGCTGATCATCTTTAAATCTGAACTCTGTAGCTATCAATATTGCTTTCCACTCACCTTGTTACATCAATGCAGTAGCTCATTACTGTGCCACCACACTCAATCTCTTGTTAGAATATGCCTCAATTCACCCAGACTGCACATCAGCTCACCACAGAAAATCTGATTTCTATTTTTACTCTCTTCCCCAGAGAAGCAGAAGTGCAGAAAGATTATAACCATGAATACCGGGAGGGGCAAATTTATTTGGATAAGGCTGTAACTTTCCAAATATAAAAAAAGGAAGCTGTTTTTTGCAAATGCAACATCTTGCCCTTTAGAGTAGAGAATGAACCCTTGGCCACAACAGCTGTCTCTTGCTGTTTGTATCCCTACATATGACACAGGACAGTTCAAATTTCTCTGGAAACTCAAGTTTTACATTGCGATGCTCTAAAAAAGCTTTCAAACAAATAAAATCTTAGTACAACAACATTCCTCACTTCATCTGTATTGAGTGTGCCAGCAAACTCAGCTTTTACCATGAGATCTCAGATGTTAACTAGCACCAGAAGATCACTGCGAAGATGCCTACAGGCTGTAGTGTCTGTGGGGATCTCTGTGGTGTCCTGAAGGTCACGCCATTAGATGATCACGACATAAGAAAGATGCACAAGTCCAAGGGGACAGATGGAAAAAGGTGTCTGTCCATCCTCTTTCCTTGCCTTCTCCTATTAGTAAATCAAGTAAGTCAGATACATTCAAAGAATATTAAAGTCTCACGTGGATCTCCACAAAAAGGATTTAAGTAAGTAACTTAAAATCTTTTCTTTCTTTAAAAAAAGAACATTCACGGGAGACTTCAATGTATGTTGCATGTGCGCTTTCAGATCTTCAGCTGTTGTAACTTTTCTGAGTATCTAACATAAACACAGCACTGGCCACATCACAACATTATTGACTGGAAAACGACTTAGCTCAGTTTAAAGCACATGCTTGATTGACAGTGACTCCTTGACTCTACTTCACTTTAAAAGCAGTTGAGAAACTTGGGACAATGACAACAAATATATTTTACTGAAATTAATGGCATTGAGAAAACATCATAATATATCCCATAAATTTTCATTTGCAGAAATTATCTCATGAAGATCATAGAGAGGGAAATACTGTATTTAGCTTCTCACTATACCTGAGAAAAAGTCTGAAAACTGTTCTAGACATCCCTTTATTAACATACTATTCTATTCTCTTTAGAGCCGACAGTGAAACAGAATAGAGCTAGTCAAGACTAAAAGCAACAATCTCTTCCACATCACAAAAAAAAGAGATTATTTTTAAATAGCACGGCTACACTTACACTCATTGGTTGTAAACAGATCCATACTATCAATCGTATTTATTAGTTTGCGGTTTTTTAGGGATATTAGAGTCTCCCACTCATCTCTCACCATCCAGAAAAAGAGAAAACTGTAGCCACACAGAGTACTTTCCCGCTAAAATACATGCTGACGGCAAATCATGCTCTTTCTGTAGTACATGACACAAATGTTTACAAAAGACTCATGATTAGTAATAATCACATTTATTACAGAAGTGCCTGAGGACAAACCAAGGACACAGGTTATTTTGTTTGACCTGCAGAAAGGAAAAAAGGCTCTGGATGAGACAACTTCCGTCTAAGCTTCAGGACATAAATTAGGAACAGAACAGCCACGGTTATTCAGCATTTTAGTACAGATATATATTTAATGCCACTTGGAGAAAGGGAACATGTTTCCACAATTGCTTTTTCTATTCCATCTTTGGTTTCTTAGCTGCTGTCTTTCCAATTACGAAAGGGTGCCTACATTATTAATGTTAAGAGGTTAATTTTAGACATCTCTTCATAAAACTAAACACGTAATATCTTAACTAAAACAGATTTCAAGTAGTAAATGTTCTTTTTCCTAAAAAGTGGGTAAATTCTTGGCCACCACTGGGAAGCACACACTCAGCAAAGAAGCAGTTTAATTTGAACATTTTACCAGACTCTAAAAATGCTAAAAAAGATTACACTCAGGCAAAGCAAAGATGCTATTTTATCAGTCATCAAGAAAAAGGGGAAGGCTCAGACTTGCTGGTACTTGCAGGAAATTTGTGAAGAAACATGACAAAATATAATGTTTCTGTGATGAAACTTCCAACTGAAAACTGGGAAAAGAAGACATGAGCTGGCAGGACCACCATGATAAAAGTCCTTGCCTGGTGATAAGGCAGGACCTAGGCAACATTCATGACCTTACCTGAAAAAATGCAGCATCTTCCATCCATGCTGAATCTGATCTTACCACTTCCCATTGCAATTATCGCTCCTACTCCCATAAGTTACTTCCCTTGGTTTTGTCCACTCAAATGGCTGCCATTGTATGTATCTGTATTTAGCTGCCAAGTTTGCAACAAGCACCTCCAAATAGCAAAAGCAAGCAACTTAAAAAAATCTAACGCGAGCTGAAGCAGAGAGGCAGGCTACTGAGTTATAAATTTTTCTTCACAACATTGAGCATGCACTTCATGGCATTACTAGCAGTTACATCTAGCTGAACAGCACTTCTTTAATTAAGGGCTATTGCTCAATTCCCCTGAGCCCCTAAAACTTACACAGCTCTTCTCATGGTTTTTCACATTCTACTCAGCAATGGGGCTTCATTAGAAATGCTGATGACTACTTCCAGTTTACCTAACTTATAGATGGCATAGCCATGAATAAAGATCGCTAAGCAGGTCCATCAGGTAGGAAGTTCCATCATATGGGAATTGCAGCATGTTCTGTGCATGCCTACCTTGCCTGAAAACCAAGGAAGGAGAATACCCATGTTAAGCATGTTGACAGAAGCCTGTATTTTTGATATGGAAGGGCAACCTTTTCAGTATCAGTCAGATGTTCAAAGTAGTAAAACTTCGCTAAGTAAATCCATCCATAACTCAGGTCAGTTTAGAAGGAAAATCCTAAAAAAGACTTTTTTTTTAGTTTAAATATCCAAGTGGCCTAAGAAAAATGTTTTTATTATCCTGGGTAAATGGACAGACAGATAGAGATGAACATACACACGACAACACAACAACAAAAAAACTCATCTACCCACCAAAAAATGGCATTATAACAGCCTTCAACACCAGAAGTAGAACAAGAAGAGTCTTGTTTTATAAAAATATAAAATGCTATAATTACTTTTGGATGTACAAAGAACAGATGAGTGCAATTACTGTTGCAATAAACACAGGTTTCTTGTTTTGATTTGGAGAAGCTCTTATTATTTAACCCTTACTCTACCTGTGGCAGATAAGGCCACTATGTAACAAATACACCGTTGCATTGCTGCTAACAGCGAGGAGATTTGAGTGGTGGTTAAAGAGACTGGAGAAAGAATCTTTGTGTTTCTTCATTACACAGAAAAGTCCATCATTACATACAGATCCTTAAAGAGAAGGCCACTAAAAATTTGATGACTGAGCAACTATTCTGATGCTATAAACTACACTAGTATTCCACACTGGAAAAAACGTAGTAATACAAAACGGAGGGTTTTTTAAACAATGTCTAGGCAAAGTTTCAGGGAGCCCATTTCAACTTTAATGCTCAAGAGGAACACTGTACTGGAACAAACAGAGCTTTGGATTGCAGATTTTCCTGCTTTCTCCTGCTGGCTGAAACTTTTGACTGCAATGCTAAAATATTTATTTATTCAGAACCATAATGTGCTAAACTACCAATGCACTGAACAGGTTGCTAATTGCATATTCCTATAATCTCTGTATCTAACAGGCTGTCATAAGTATTCTGACCATTTCACTTTGTTAGCAATGCTGTATTGCACATACTGGAACTGAAAGTTTAGGTCAGAGAGCAAGTTTGTGAAATCAAACATTTAGGTCTTAAAGTAACTCCTGCTCCAAGTGAGGTGGAAGTTTAGATGCGTGCCCAGTTCCAAGATGTAGATATTAAACCCCCTCAAGTTATCCTTCCAGAAAGCCAAATGCTACGTCCCCCCTCACTTCAACACAGTTGTTGTGCACTTACAGCTTAGAGGGACTGTCAAAACACTTCCCTCGTAGAGATCTCACCAGCTTTTGGTAACCCCGGCAAGCAGAAGTATGTAGTGTGCTCTCATGTGCTCTCAGACAGCCTCTGAAATGTGATCTAGTCTTAAGAAAATCCAGATCATAATTAAGCAGGTGTAAATGTTAAGGGAATGCTTTGTCAGCACACTCACCACTGAGTATCCCAGTTAAAAGTAGAGACTAATTTTCCTTTTTTTGCTACAGGAGAATGAGCAGTGTTATGCCTGAGAATAAAGGGAAGCTTATCTGGAGACTACCAAACACTGAAAAATGAAGTGTTGATATTTTTTTTCCCACCTCGTGAAAGAGCAACTCTGAACTTTAACCTACTTCCTACCTCTATACAAACTTGCTGCTTTTTTACCCTATGCTTGTACTCCTAGACTGTTCATTAACAAATATGCAGCTTGGACCAGTTTTAACAAAGAACTAGCTTTCAGTGTTAGAAAAAACCCAAAACCAACATGGAAGCGCTGCAAGAAGTGTGGAATACAGAACGTGTGTAGAAAGATTTGGTCTGAAATTTTGGTTCAATTTCAGAAGGCAGGATTAAAAGACATCTCAGTATTGGTCTGTTAGTTTCAAAAAGCTCCTGTGAAGGCTGAAGAAATGCAGCAGAGGTGCATGGGAAAGGCAAATAAAATGAGAGTATTGTGAATCAGCGCTGTACTCATGCCATTACCATTATACAGCTCTATAAACTGCTCTCTCTGCACCTCTAAAACTCCTTTTCTGCAACTTGAAATCTGAACTGTTTCAGAGCTACCAGAGGTATGTAGGTGGAAGGATTCCTTTCAGAATGAAGAACTCATGAGAGGATTACTACTGTTGTGAAATAATCTGACACTGTGGGGGGAACATCCTAACTTTTTACACTATTTCAAGACAAATCCTGCATTTGTGGTCTTGAAATAATTTTCTCACACCAAAAACTGCTGCCTACAATCTCAGCAGTTATTCAACTACTCATGTAGATGAATCCAGCTTATAAACACCCACAGCTTCAGTCTGTAAGCAGAACAAGTGTGTGTCTGATACAATTTCATGAACTTGAACTAGCTGTTAGCAGAGTTTACTGGCCAAGCTCCCTGTGGAGGCAAATTAAGTTCCACCAAACATTTTTAAATCAACTTTTTCATAACAGTTTTCACACAAAAAGGGTAAACAAAAAAAAACCCAAACAACCAAAATTAACACCCGCTTTCACAAGCATCCAGAATTCTGATCCTACAGCTGTGAGATGTCCCAATTCTTCCACGGAAGTGCCAAATACCTAGAGGAAATCTTCTGAATTAACCAATCCCTAAGGCAGCACTGAAGGCAAAAACCCTGAAAAAAATTTATCTCCTTTTCACACAAACAAGAGCAGACTGGAAATTAAAACTCCTCTCTACCGTCTCTATATTTCAACACACAAAGGGACCACTCTTCAATTCATATCTTTCTGCTTAGCTTAAGTGGATTGTTACTCCAAGGAGGGAGCAAAGTTCCAGCTCTTACATGGTAAAATTCTGCAGCGAGAGTCTATGCTGGAAAACACTACAAAAGAGATTTGCTCCATTTCTTACTATGCAAATATTATTTCTTTTCTAATTTTCTGCATTTATTGTTTTGGCTCTTCCACCATTACTATAAAAGCTTCACCAAATAATATCAAAGTTGGAGTGTATCATCCTCTGGCCAAAGACAACCAGAGAGAAAGAAACCTGCTAAATTACAAATGTGATATGACAAAAACCTGCAGTTTGAAAGCCCTATGGTCTTTTCAATTCAGCAATAGTCTACATGATATACTCTGTAAAGCACAGCTAAGTGATCAGACTTCTTTTTATGTGGAAAGCTCCTCCAGGAATCTCCTCTGTAAAGTCTGAGATGAGTAAAGTATTGATAATTTTCCTAATAACTCTTCACACACACCACAGATCCTGGAAGGCACAAGACTCAGCCGCACTTCCTAGTCTATGCCCACTACACTCCTCTTACTTTCTTTGAAGCAGTAACAATCCCCAGAAGTTTATTAGGACATTCTGATGAAGTACAATTGCTTTTAAGCAAAGCATTACTAAATAAACATTCCAGTGTTAATATTTCTCTAGGGTGGTCTTCCTTTACTTCGGTTTTGTGGATTGATAAAGCCGGTCTGAACAATAGCAACAGCACTGAGTGCTCAGAGATATTAATTCAATCCCAGTTGTTTGAAGAGAGAATCCTCTGTTTTAGACCAAGTTTCCTGCCGATACTAAAAAATACTCAAGTCCAGACCTCTCCGTCTTCCCCTTTATCGCCCTCCCCCTACCTTCACTAGCTTTAGAGGTGGAAATCAAATATCAAAGTACAACTTCCAGTTAAAAAATAAATGAAAACTATGGTGGTGTTACGAAACATGGAAACGTGCTGAGCATAAGCAGGGACCAATCCAAACATATACCTAATCTAGATACTGAAACTGGGCATCTCCACAGCCACAGTCCTAAGTCAAAGTAAATTAGAAGGCAAATATCTGCACCTGCACTACGACCTCCACGACTGTTACAGAACACCTGCACCTGCTGTCTGTGCCATGAACGTGAAACAGATTATTTTGTCACCCAAAATTATTAAAACCTGACACTTTACAGGCATCACCTTCCAATTCTTTTCTTCCATCCTTTCCTCGTCCCACTTATGTTGCAGATCTACTGACTTTTTCTGCAGCACAGAGGAGCTGCTTGATATGTACACTTTGCACTATCCTCTACTATTTACATATTACTGAAATACCAACAGACAAGGCTCGAGTAGTTCCAGGAGGAAAATTAATGTTCAAACTTCATCTAGATGAGGACAGGGCAGCGTAACTTCTCTTCCACGCCCGCTCTTCTCGAGCTAAATCCATTCCTCTTTCTCCGCTCTGCAAAAGCCGTCCCCTGTACCCGCTGTGAGCCGGCCCCAAGCCGAGTGTTGGAGAGACCCGATTTCGCCAGCCGGGGACTGGAGCTGCGGCGGGGGCCGCACAGCCTGCCGCTGCTGCTGCCGCCGCTGCTACGAGATGGTGCCTCGCCGGGGCTGCTCCGCCAGAGCCGCCTTCCCTCCGCAGCATCCAACGGCCCTTTCCAGCCCCCACCGAGGGAGCCGGGGCCGGGAGACGACGGCAGGATCGCCCGTGCCGCCACCGGGCCCCGCCAGCCGGCGGTCCCCGCCCTCTACCCGGGCCCGCACTCGTCCCTGCTCTGCCCCGAGGGGCGCCCCTCCACCCCGCCACCTTCCCCGCGGCCGTCGGGAATGGGCACGCCGCGGCCGGGGAAGCGGCTCCCAGGCACCCGAGCCGCCCGCGCCGGGCGGCAGAGAAGCAGGGCGGCGGGGGCCCGCACTCACCGTGGACCGAGGAGCACAGACCGCCGCCGCTCGCCGTCAGGGGCCGCCGGGCACAGGGAGAGGGGAGGGGCGGTGGCGGGCGGGCTCCGCCCCACGGCCCAAGGCCAGAGCGGCGGTGGGATGGCGGCCAGCCGCTGGAGAGGGAGGCGGGAAGGGAGGGAGGAAGGACGAGCGAGCGGATGGCCAGCCGGGCGGCGGGGGCGCGGGTCAGGCGGGCTTCCCCTTCCTGCCCGCAGCCCCGGCTCCGCAGAGAGCCGCTGCTTTCCTGGGCCAGCCCCTTTCCCTGGGTGGGGGAGGAGGAGAGAGAGCGCTGTGAGTGTAGAGGGGTGGGTAGGAGGGTGGTACCGAGGTCAAGGTCAGATCTGCTGTGTGCAGAGCCATCGGAGAGACGGGCACCGTGACATGGGCAGCGGGCTGTGGCCTGTGATGTGCCTTGTGCCGGCCGTAAGTGCGCCACGTGCTCCTAGCCCGAGCGCTTGCTCAGGCTTCGGAGGAGTCCAGAGGTGCTGTCAGTGAAGCCCGGGCCCGGAAGCAAACCGGTGTCGCTCGGGACACCACCTGACACACAGGACTGCAGCCTCATCCTCGTGGCAGTGCAGTGAGTGGGAACTCCTGTCGTTTCTCTAGGCAGGGGGAGAGCTCACTGGCCTGGCTGTTGGCAGAAACAAGCTGTTACTTACAAGCTGGTCAAGATCAATATCATGACGTCAATATTAAAGAACAGTATCAGAGTACAGGACATCCTAGAGTACATAATTTACATCACCCCCATAGCTGAGTGCTGTGGAGCGTTTATCAGTGCCCAGCGTGTTCCCAGTAGAACAGTACACGGTTTGGGCATGAATAATGTTGAGGAATATATTCAGTGCTGGTAGTCACGGTGCAGCTGCAGTGGGAGCTGCAGGCTGAGCTCTGGATAGCAGGAGCTAGAAGTAAGAGGCCAGGAACTGGCATTGACCCAACAAAGGATGCAGGACCCTGTGGCCCAGCCAGGCGAGCAGACATTGAGAGACACCGCAGGAGCCAATGGTTCAGCTGGAATACCCCCAACTTTAACACACTTAGGCTGTGAGGCTATAAAAGGCCAGGGTTTGCTTTACTCAGGGTCCCTCCTCGGAGACACCAGCTTGAGCTGTTACTTTGTCACTGCACCATGATTAAACCATTGTAAGAATCCAGGAGTCTGAGACTCTGTCGTGAGAAACCTGGGATCCAGCCCATAAGGAAACCTGGTCTGACTGGGTGAGAGTGGGGTACGTCGGGAGTCAAACAGGGCACCGGACAGTTCAGTGGAGCCACCCATTGTGAAATGACCTCTGTTCCAGCTCACATGGTCTGAATGTGCCTGCCAGAATGGTTCCTGGATGGTCAGACAGGATCCAATTCCAGGAAAATAATTATATACATAGTGAAGAGGAGTTGCATGGAAGGAATGTAAATATTCTGCAAGTCTTGGAAAGGTCTTGGCTGGCTAGGAGACATGCTAACCACTGAGAGGTGGAGTAAAACAAGACCAGTAATGTTTTGTTTTTACCTGAAGAAAGCTCAGGCTAAGAGCAAACTGAGTTACTTGCTGGCTTTGCTGCAGACGAGCAAGTCTCTGGTGAATGAAAATAGAAGTGCTTAGCTCTACCTGTAAAGAAGGATGAAACATAGAAGATGCCCATGATGTCTCACCTGGTTGGTTGTGGGTTGGATACCTGCACACTGACCTGTGCTGCCAGATCCTCCTGCCTGCATTAATTGTCCAGCTGGAACTGTCAGACCAAGAGAAATCAGTGAGAAAGACCCCAAGATCTAGCAAACAAGATACATTGAGTAGGATCTTTTATTTTTTTTTTAAACTAAATACAGAAATCCTGGCTTTGGCATACTTGCTACACTGGAACAATTAAGACTTCTAGGGGCCCTCTGTAGTAAAACCTGCTATTCTGTGACCTGATACCTCTAAATAGCCTGTAATCTACAACATACAGTACTTCTGAGTTATTGCTCAAAATCACTTCCATGTTGGCCTGCTTTCTGTTCAGCATAAATACCACATGGAGTAATTCACTTGCACTAAGTTATTCTTTTAGAATTGTATTCGTTTTTAGAACATATGATTTGCTTTAACAAATGGTTAACATGGAACTGGACATTAATTCATAATATATTTTTCAAACCTTTGGCCAGAGAGGTTCCTAAGACTGAGTTTGGCAGAATACAGTTATGGCTGTAGTTTGGCTTTCAGCTCTTAAAGGTGGAAGTCCATGTTTCTACATGACACCACAAAACAGTAGATGACTCTGATGGTATGAAAAACCAGACAATTTCTAAAACCTCTTAGTGCTTTCCTTACAGCTTTAGGTGTTTCATTATTTGATAGAAGTTTTATTTTTGTGTATGTTTAATTAATAGTAATAAAAGCATTTCAAGTAAGTTCCTCTTCATGAGATTAAGTCCTGTAATGACTCTCTGGGTCACTTCCTTTAAAAATAAAATTTAAAAATTTTAACTTTATTGTTGTTGTTTCTAACAGAACAGACTTCCAAGGCCCACGTGTATCAGTAAGTTTTGAATCATTAATAAAATCCTTTATACCTAGATACCAAAGCAATTGCTGCAAAATCTGATTGACCTAAAATCTCTTGGATAAAAAGCAAAGACTAGTGAAAACAGCAGGTCAGCAACAGAAATGGGAAATCCATACATCAGCTCTGACTTCTCCCAGTGAGTATCTGCAAGGTTCGTACTTTCTGTTCTGTGGGGAGGAAAGGCCCCTGAGGTTGATAGGTAGAAGGGAAGATTTTATATCCCAGAAAGAGAGGCAGAACTGCTTCAGTCTCTACTGGTTCTGTGTAAGGAAACAGAGGCCATAATGGGATTGGAAGACAGGCTGTTCATTCAAGGGTTTATGGCAATGCTGTCTGAATGTTATTGCTGGTGTTTCCAGCATTTGAGTATTTGAGGCTGTCATTCTTCTCAGTGGAGCTGAGTTTACAATAATGTGTCTTATTTAGCGGATGACTAAAAATGTGTGGGCTTGCCTTTCTCCCAAGACTGTCAGGAGGTGAGAACTATATTAGATCCATTGTTTGTAAGGAAGATGTTTACTGAAATGGGTTCTTGGGTTTAGGATCAGATTGCAAGGATGTCCAACAGTTTTCTTGGACAATCACGCATTGTGTTAAATCAAGATTTTAAAAAATTATTTTCTGTTCTTGCAGTGAAGATGGATGCAAATAGGAGTAACAATGCCTTTCATATTGCAGTCATGTGCATCCTAGTGTTTTTAGGGTTTTTCATGAAATTATTTCACAGCAGATGAGGAACTATGTGTCAGTCCTTTGTCCTTTCTGTCTTGCTGAAATCCATTTACAAGAAGCTTGGTCTAACATCAGATTCCTTCTGGAGTGTTCTTTGACGTTATTCACCAATGTCCCAGAAGTCCAGGGAACATATCATATCTGTTCAATTCCTATCTGACTTCACTATTGTGTCTCTAAACATATTTCACTCTTTCTGATCCTATCAAGAAGTTACAAATGCTTTGAATTCCCAAGAGACAGCTTTCAGCTTATTACAGCCAATAAAGCCTTAACATACAGCAGTAGACTTCAGTGTTGTAGCAATCTTCCATGAAGGCTCAGCTGATCACTGAGGTTGCAGCAATCACAGGATTGCTGCAATCACAGGATTGCTGCAATCACAGGATTGCTGCAATCTCAAACTGGACTAGGATAGGGCTGATGGGGAGGCAATAAACTTGAGCTGGCAGTCTACAGGACCCAGAGCTTTGGAGCTGTCATCAAAAAGAAGTGTCTGCATGTATCCTGCTTTTCCTGGCTCTCTGCAGTATAATGAAAAGGTCTGGAGAGGTTTACTCTGGTGTGCTGTGTCCCTATAAGCAGCGCTTAATGGTGTATCATTTAACATACTATGTTCTACAGAGCATATGAATCTATATATTCATATGAGTTCAACACTCAGTAAAAGTGTTGCACTCCAGGAAGCCATCTGTGAATGAGCTGACGAACTGGTGAGATGGTAGCTTGCAGGTTATGGCCTGCAGCTTGTCCTGAGTACAGGAAAGTATATTTGGTGGCTCATGAAGGAGTTCATGCTGAGTTTTCATTGTCAGTCATGACTGTTTTAAGCTGTTCAAATAGCTAATGTGCAACAGGAGTACAAGTGTGAAAATAGAGAGTTTGACAGCTCTCAGAAGACCTCTCAGAAATATCAGAGTGGATTCCGGTTACTGAACTTAGTGAGGGCCTGCTGCATCTCCCTCTTTAATTAGATGATTGTACATCCTCTAAAGGAAATTCTGTGGTTGTCAGATTTTAATAAATATATTATAATTTGCTTCTGGTCTTAGCACTGGTTTACTCAACTGTCTTTCTTTAAATGAGTCTTCACAGAATTGCAGTAATGTTTATTGAACTTCGGGTTCAGTAGTAAACCAAAGATTTAAGTTCTGCCATCTACTGGTTAAACGGGGTTTAGCAGAGGCTCGTTGTCACTCCTACCAGTGACTTGAATCCTGTCCTGAGTAGAAACTCACACAAGTGCACTGCCAAGGAATAATACCGTTTTCTTGCAGAATAAAGGCCTTTTTTCGACTCTTCCACAAGAACTGAAGGGGCTTGAGGATCGGACTACGTGCCGAAATTTAAAGAATAAATTGTCTGAGACAAGTAAAACTCTTCACTGTCAGCACTGCACCTTCAGCACCAGACTATGTGATGCTTTTGGAGAATTCCTTCCAAGGTAGGTAATTTATGATCAGCTTATAGTTGCTGTATGGAGCATGAGAAAGAAAAACTCTTTGCACCACAGAAGTGGAAGGATTGTTCTTGTCCCTTTCAAGAGTAATGATATAACTTGCAGTAAATGCAGAAGTCTTTGTTGACCACCAAGTGTATTTCCCTTCATATCCGGAATGGTATAGAGGACCTTAACCCAGACTAGATAGCTGTGAATGCTCACCTGAAAACAACCCATATTCAAAATATCCTTTGAACTTTTGGTGTATAGGCAATGTACAACACCCTTGCACACAGTAAGATTGGACTTGTGCTGTTCATAGTTCGTGTTGCAGCTGCACTAAAACTCCCTTACTGAGCTCAGGACTCTGACAGAACATGTTACTCATCTGATACAGCAGGATGAAGTGGGGAGCAAACTAATGCAGAAAGCTGGTAGAAGAAACAAGCTCTGGAGCCCAGGCAATTTACCATCTATCATGTGGCTAGTCTAAGATACTGGTTTTCACTTTGCCACTGTACCTGCCCAAAGAACTTGCACACACAGCCACTAACGTTTACCTAAGAGGCATCTGTTCCCTACTACATGCTTGCTGCATGCATTTGGTGACTGGTAAACATAACAGCCTTGAGCATTCACTACAGCACTACCCTTCCATTCCCTGTCCTGACTAGTAACTACTTGTAGTTGCTCTGACATATAGAACTTTGTAAAAAACAACCGGCACATTATAGAAAGCAATGGAAAACATGCTTTTTGAAAAGAGGTCCGTATTTTATACTGCCTATACGTACACATTTTGCTCAAGGAGCATTAAAGATGCGCAGAAAAGCAGCAGGAATTCCTTTTCTGCACTCTAATGGTAGACTGTTTGTCTGTAACATTTTACTTATCATTATGCCTGAACATAAGTGACTAACTGTTGTTAACTACTTTTCAGTGAAAAATTGGATACCGCCTATTTTACCCCAGACGTTTGTACTAGTACTTTGCTTTTGGATTCCTCAATTTTCCTGCAGCAAATTAAAATGCTGAATAAAACTACCAATTGTAATTTAAGAGTATTCCACTTAGTTTCTTACAAGGCTTCCTGAACAGAGCATATCATATCATATCATATCATCAGATCACTTATGATATGGCACAGTCAGGATGGATGTTTCCCTGACATACTTTCCTGCCTCTGAGGGCAGAGAGCAAATGCATCATGAAGAATATACCCTGACCGCTAGTGAAAGCGAGAGCATAGAGCTAAATTACATCTCACAAAAGTTGTCTTTTTTGCCTGTTTGCAAGTAGTTCAGTTCTTTGCACACAAACATGGAACATGGGGATAACATAGTGAAGAAGACAGGGGCTGGGGGGCTTTTTTACCCTATTTCTGAGCACAGCACTGAGATGCCATGAGAGTGGGAAATCCTCTACTACTGCTCTGTGTGCAAATAGTACCTCTATTGTTAATCTCTCTTCAGCGAACAGACTGCCTCATTTACCAGAGACCTTAATGAAAAGCTGTGATTGTGCCAACATAAAGTTACCCAATGGGACCTCCTATGAAATCTTAACTTGAATGTTACCAGGCTCTCAGTGCTTCATTTCCATCAGTGCAATCTCATTCACCTCTTTTTTCCTAATGCACTTCAGCACTCCACTGCTTAGATTTCCATGATGTCAGTGATCTGTGGTGGGAATCTGCACAATTCATGGCTTGTCTGTCCTGTAACCAGCCTGCAGGTGGGTTACTGGGTTTGGGATGAACTCTCAGCTTCTCTCCAGGCCCATCACAACTTTGGTGCTGGTGCCTGATCCCATATTGTAATGCACAGGTGCAGGATCGCTATTAACTTAGTGGTAGGCCCATTTATAAGTTGGATAAGTTGGATGCTCATTTCTTTTGGCCTGTGGGGATTTTAAGGTCATCAGCTTCTGTAAGAATAACAGTCACTGCCACATTTCCTTCCCTGCCTGACCCTCTGAAATGTCACACTGTTGCCCAAGCTACTGGCTGCCCTGCACACCTTGAAAATTTCTATCCATGACTGCCTGCTGGTCCTGTCCATTTATGTCACAGAGCACACAAGCAGGTTTTTAATTGTTTTACTTGCAGCATGGATTGGAAAACTCACATTCTTTCTGAAATCTTGAACTGAGTTACACATCATAAAGTTTTGTGTGTGTAACAAGGTGATAAAGCAAGCCAACAGCCCTGCTGGGATAATGTGGGGAACTGCTTTAATACTGAACTTGGATCTAACTTTAGGGTTGCCCCTGCTCTAAGCTCCAGAGTCCTCTCCTATTCCACATTATTCAATGAAACGAACACCTACAAAACCAGTGCTTGCAGCAGCATTCATAGGAATTATCTTTCCATTAATCAGTGATGGACTGCACTCAACAGAACCCATTTTAGTTACAAACCTCATTATAGAGCAGAAGGAAATGTAGTGGTAACCAGAAGAAGCAAATGGGGACTTGGCACATACAGATAGAGAGACGCTTCTGCTCCTCCTTCTGCTTTCCTTATTGTGGAACACAGCATCTCCAAGTCAATGCTTTCTTGGTCAGGGGGTGTTTACTTCTGTTCAGCTGTACCAGAGAAGAGCAGTGATCCACTGGTGAGGGGCAGCTGGTCTTGAGCACAGCATTTCCATTACAGGGGACACCAAGGGTGCGCAGAAGTACTGCTGTAGACCGTGCTGGAGCCAGCACGATAGCATCCCCCTTAGCACCAGCCCAAATGCTGCTCCAAGAGAACACGGGGGGCCCTGCAGGCGTAGGGTTATATGGAGTGCCAGGTGCCTCTTTCCAGGGGAGGTTGAGGTCTAGCTGAGGTGCAGGGCTCAGGTGCAGGGCTGCCTGGTGCAGAAGCTATGGGAGAAGGCAGCACACCACATAGCACCGGGAAGGATGAACAGGAGGATGCCTCCAAGGAGGTGCTTCTGCAGAGGCAAGTGCTGGAGCCCTCTGCAGCGGTGACAGGTGCAGGACTCTGCCTGAGTGAACAGCACTTTGGTTCAGGCATCACTGAGAGTCAGCCCTGCTTGTGCACACCCAGAGAAATGTGCCAGGCCATTGCCTTCTCAGGAACCAAGGAGCCTAGACCACAATTTACCAGGACCTAACAGAACCATCCTGAGCAGGACTAGACAAAACTAAAACTGCTTGTTTTGTCTAGTGGCTGTACTCCTGTGCCAAGCAGGTTAACTACAAATCAACCACATTACACTACAGATATCTGTAGCCCCACCCCGAGACCACTGAGCTCTCCTGTACAGCAGTGGGTTGTAGTTGTTTAATTACATTACTATTTAATTACCATTCAATAATTGTTTAATTATAATTTTATAATTATTTAATCATCAATAAACCCCTTTAACTCCACTATGATGACTTACTTGAGAATTTATCTGCAACAGCTGCTTAAGAGGTGAGACAGCTAAAAGGTTATGCTGGACTCTGCAGCAGGTTTGGACTCCCACGGTGGGAAGGTTGAGACTCCCAAGGTGGAAATGTTGGGAGCTTGCAACTCCTGGCAACAGGAGAATGACTCCTTTTGGTCATGTAGGTATGAACTGAAGGCACTCGGGTGCCATACTCTGAAAACAGAAAAACAGAAACAAGTTTGGTTGGGAAAGACATCTGAGCCCCTCACAAGGGCAGAGCAAGTCATGGTGGCGGGGGACTCTACTTCTGCCGACCTCACTGTCTCAGAAGTTTTGCTGCTTGCCAGGGCCTTTGATCTGTGGTGCTTCTGTCAAGCCCTCAGGCCCTCACCTCCTGTCATCCATGTGGGCACCATTGACGCAGCCAAAGGAGAATTTCATGCATGAGCACATCACTCTGGAGTCTAGCACATGTGGTATTCCTTTACGTTCTTGCTGGTGAAGGACTAGATCTGTCCTGTAGGCCAACAGGCTCTATCAGGCATAGTGATAAATAACACTATATATTTATATATATACACATACATAAAAAAATGGTGTTTTATATACTGGGTTTTTGATACATTATTAGAGTGTAGAATCAGAAGTTGCAATGTGGTTTTTACAAGACTTGGACATTTCATTTTCAGAGTGCACAACTCTTACTAAACCTCAACAGCAATCCGTTATTCCATATGTGGGTGTTTCTGCATATTTTGCAGTTCAGAATGCATTAAGCTACTCTATTCATAAGAATTGCTTACATGTTCCCGAGGTCTAGAGACAAAACATGACTAAAAAGTTAAACTAGCAATCCTTCACAATAAATAAAACCCTAGCTGGTTTTTCAGTTGGTTGGTTGGTGTTTTCCTCCCAGAGAAGTGATTCATTAACTCTGAGCAAATCCCTTATGTATGTACTTTGTCAGGAAGTTATTTGTTCTAAAATTTAAGAGCTGGAAATAAGCTATTAAATATTAAAATCAGTGTACTTGAAGCACAAATAACTTGCCCGTCATATCATCATATTTGCTATGGGCTGGGCCTAAAATTTCAGCCTCTTGACTTTGCTATGTCATTACACAGTTTTCTTTATTTTCAGCTCTGATAAGGCTTATTATTTACTAAATCTCCGTTTTGTTAGCAGAACTAGAGGAACTCCTGAAATAGTAAGAAGTGTAAATGCTAAAATATATTATGAGTTCTACAGTTATGTCTGCCTGTGATAAATTTATCTACATTTTCATTAAGTACTTACTGCTGACTATAATGATTTTGGTGAAATAAAGACGTATTACTTGATGGGATCTCTGTACATTTTTTTTCCCACAAGCAATGGATGAATTTAAACTGAAGGACTTTTGTCTCATTTAAGACTCTGTACCTATGAGAAAAGTGTGCATATATTTGATATGTGAACATTAATATGTAATTTTGTTTCGATTATGCAGTCTAATGTGTTCCTTATTATAACCTTTACCTGAAAAGGTATAGTCTCTTAATCCAGCAAAATAAAGAATCAAATAAAATGTTGAAGGACATACCATATCTTACTGCATAACTTGGAACTGACCCAGAACTTTCTGTTGGCTTTCCACAGCAGAGCTTTTGCTTCTCTTACTCAGGGGCAGTTGGTGCTTTTAACTAAAAAGTCAGCACTTGATTAATTTCTAGTGTGATCAGAACAGTTGTTTTAAATACTTTTTTTCAGGAAGTAACTGTAGAGCTATTATGAAGCCAAAAAAAAAACCAACCTAATTATATGGTAGGTACCTGTATTTTTTTGTAGTGTGGGTATAAGACATTGAATTTCTCTTTTGTTTCCCATTGCGAGACAAAGACTGCGCAAACATGATCGAATACTTTTGTTGTCTCTTCAGCCGTGAGATTCTGAGGAAAAAAGAAAGGTATCCTATTTAATTGAACATCAGGATTTACTTTTGGTTCAGACATCACCAACTTGGAGAGATGAACATGCTGCAAATCTGAAACCTTTCTTGCTTAGGAAGGTGATACTTCATGAACCACTTCCTTTCATGACGCAAAACAGCGTTATCCCTCACTTACCAAATACTGATGTGCTGGTTTAAACCAAATGAAACCAACCCCGCTGTAGCTCTTGTTCCCTGCTGGCTGTCAACAGGAGGGCACATTCAAAGCCACACCTGCGTTTTAAATTCTTTATTCTTAGAAGCCACAATTTATTTTAAACTTTCCTTTTCAACCTCCACATATGGTTTGTGTCATTCCTCTCTTCCAGTGCCTTGTGGTAATGAAGAGAATTCAGAAAACAGAAGTCAACAATATAGAAGATTCCAGCTAATCTACAAAGGCTTTTGCTCACGGCTCTATGTGATAGGTACCATTGGATTTCACACTTTCACACCTCACCAACATGTAAAAAACACATTTTATAGAAACAGAAATTTAGCAAGATTATCTGGCATCTGGGAAGCTAATTACTCCTGCTCCCATCATGTGAGTGGATGGATGAAATTGTTCGTATCTCTCTGAGAAACCAGGAAACTGGAAGGTCAGGAGAGTCCACTGAAAAACAGCACAGCTCCATCTGCTTTTCTCCCACTACTTCCATATTTATACACTCTTATAAAATCCTCTCTGGATCCCACCTGGACCTGACAAGATTATTTATTTTCATGTTCTTTGAAGCTTGCTTACAAATAAACTGCTTCATGAAAGAATTGACTAACTGAATTTCATCATACTGAGTGTCAAGAGAGCTCTGGCATAATTAATTCTATTCCTTAAAGGATAAAAACATGGTGTGATATTGACAGCACATCAAACTGATTTAATCCTTTACATATATTTGGGATAACGTACCAGAACTTGCATTTCTCAGTTATATTGAAGGCTTTCTATCTGTCACAATACGTCTTCTCCCTAGATATAAAGAGTACAAGAAGGTCACAAAAGGTTCAGAAGACCCAAGGTGCAAAGCTTGCTCCATTTACTGAATAAAACTCTACCAAGCCAAGAAACTTGTAAAAATGACAATTTTCCTGTACTGCCTGCCCTGAAGTTGCATAACTTGAGTTTAATGGGGTTATAGCATCCAAAGTGCTACAAAATGTTTATCTGGTTATAAAAAAAGGTAACTTTTCTTTTCAGGGGCCTTACATTTTTTTCCTATTCTTGTCTTATTAATCTTGTGAAAACAAAGACAATGGATGTCAAAGAATTTTGCCTGTTTTTGTCTGTGAGGCACTTCTTTTTAAAAAAATAAATGAAAGTATACCTAAGAAGAGGTAGTTTTATCCTGTTTCATCCTTCAGTTACAAGCCTGTCAAGCAACAATTACTGCATGAGGAAAAAACCACTTCTAGTGAGTTATTACATTTGTGGATGGGACAACTCCAGTAATTATTCTTTACCTCACTTTTTTTCTACTGTCTAGGGCAGCAGGTCTGCTACACATGTGAAATGGAAAGGATGGGTAGCCTTCAACTGCTGCCATATTCCATGGCTGCTGGCAGCAGTTGTTTTGGAAGACTTGGCTGAAGACAACCATTGGATGGTTTAGGTTGTTTTGACTGGTTACACAGTTTGCTCAGAGGGAAGAAGGGAAGTTAAAGCACAAAAAGTACAGTTCTTGCCTATGTGTTACAGCTTATAAATATGTATCTGGAGAGCCAGTTGTTAAAAAATAGCCAAAATCCCACACTTAATTTACACCTTAATGATAAAAACTACCATTCCACATTCTTCTATCAAAGAAACCCTGTAACTACCTGCCCTGGTAAGTGATTCAGTAGTGTATGTAATTATTTGTTAATTGAATGCATTTTCTCCTTTTAATAAAAAGATTAATTGATTACTTCCTCATGCTTTTGAAACGGCCAAATTCTGATACCATTATAAAGCAGCTTCCCAGATCATAGGAAATACTCATTCATATGAGTTTCAGCTTCCCAAATCTTTGGCCTCTGACTCTTAAGAGGGGAAGAACTATTAGATCAATACAAAAGAAAGACATTCAAAAGCACAGGCTGTGTTGAAAAGAAAGGCAGGACAGGCCAATTAAACTTCACTCAACCTGCTCCTCTGCTTGACTGCCTTTAGGGTAAAGAGGCTTCTCCTCAGATGCAGCCTCAACACCTGGTTTCAAGTTCTGCCCTTTGCCTCTTGTCCTCACAGTCTTCAATGGTAACACCTCTTCCCACATGTCTCAAGTGGATGAACAGCAGGAGGGGGGCTGGGGGAGCAAAGTCTCTCCCGCTTTAAGTAAAGATCAGGTTAATGATCACCTGAGGAACTTGAACATACTTAAAGTCTATGGAGCCCAATGACATGCATCCCAGAATCCTGAGGGAACCAGCTGATGTAGTTGCCAAACCACTCTCCATGACATTTGAGAAGTTGTGGCTGTCAGGTGAAGTCCCAGGTGATAAAAAGGGAAAACATTGTACCCATCTTTAAAAAGGGTAGAAAGGAGGACCCTGGGAGCAACTGACCTGTCAGCCTCACCTCTGTGCCTGGGAAGATCATGGAACAGATCCTGCTGGAAGCTGTGCTAAGGCACATGGAGGACAGGGATGCGATTTGGGACAGCCAGCATGGCTTTACCAAGGGCAAGTCCTGCCTGTCCAACCTGCAGGCCAGGCCTTCTATGATGGAGTGACTCCACTAGTGGACAAGAGAATGGCAGCAGATGTCATTTATGAGGACTTTGACATGGTCCCCCACAACATCCTTCTCTCTAAATTGGAGAGAGATGGATTTGATGGGTGAGCTGTTACACGGATAAGAAATCAGTGGCATCCAGAGCATAGTGGTCAACAACTCTGAGTCACAGTCAGTGGGACATCAGTGACCAGCGGTGTCCCTCAGGGGTCTCTACTGGGACCAGTGTTACCCTGATTAATGACATAGGTAAAGGGGTCGAGTGCACCCTCATCAAGTTTGCAGATGACACCAAACTGAGCGGTGCTGTTGACACTCCTGAAGGACAGGATGCGATCCAGAGGGACCTGGACAAGCTCGAGAAGTGGGCCCATAGGAATCTCATGAGGTTTAACAAGACCAAGTTCAAGGTGCTGCACCTGGGTCAGGACAACCCCCAATATCAGCACAGGCTGGGCATGAACAGATGCAGAGCAGCCCTGTGAGAGGGCCTTGGGGGTGCTGGGGGATGAGAGGCTGGACATGACCCAGCCATGTGCACTCCCAGCCCAGAGAGCCAAACGTGTCCCAAGCTGCATCCAAAGCAGCGTGGGCAGCAGGGGAGGGAGGGGATTCTGCCCCTCTGCTCCGCTCTGGTGAGACCCCACCTGGAGCACTGCATCCAGCTCTGGGGTCCCGGCACAGGAAGGACACGGACCTGTTGGAGTGAGTCCAGAGGAGGCCACCAGTATGATTAGGGGGAGGGAGCATCTCTCCTACAAGGAAAGGCAGAGAGAATTGGGATTGTCCAGCCTGGAGAACAGAAGGCACCTAATTGTAGGCTTCCAGAACGTGAGGGGAGCCTACAAGACAGCTGGAGAGGGACTTCTTAAAGACCCTCTCCAGGCACTTTAAGAATAAATAAAGGTGTGTATTGACAGAACAAGGAGGGAATGGCTTCAAACTGAAATAGAGTAGGTTTTTAGGTTGGATATTAGGAAAAAATTCTTTTCTGTGAGGGTGATGAGGCACTGGAACAAGTCACCCAGAGATGCTGGGGATGCCCCAGCCCTGGAAGTGTTCCTGGTCCGGTTGGATGAGACTTTGAGCAAACTGGTCTAATGGAACGTGTCTCTGCACATGGCAGAAGAGTTAGATGATCTTTAAGTTTCCTCCAACCCAAACCAACCCTTTGATTCTATGATATGATTCATTTCTCCTGTCTGTTCAGATCCCTATAGATGGCAGTGTAATGACCGTTCCCTCAGCTTGGTGTCATGTGCAAACTTGACATCACTTGACAATACAGCTCTCTGTCACCCTCTCATGTTCTTGATAGACACGCTCAATGCCCAGGTCTCAGGAGAGACCCCTGTAATATTCCTCCAGGCAGAGTTCAAGTATGACCCATTAACCCCTACCTGCTGAGCTCAACCATACAACTAGTTTTTCACCCGTCTACTTGTCCATCTGTGCTGAGCCATAATGTTCCACTTTGGATGCAAGAATATTGTGGGAGAACAAGTCATAAACCTTGCTGAAGTCAAGGTTATGCTGGTGTCCCCTCCTGCACAGATCTACACATTTGTCATGGTAAGCCATCAAGTTGGTCAGGCACCACTGACCATTGTCAAATCCAGTATTGGCTGTTCCTCACCGTCTTCTCCTCCACGTGCCCAGAAATATGTTCCAAGAGGCCTTGTGCTATGATTTTTGCAAAGACCAAAGCAAGGCTGAGTTTGCGGAAGATGGTACCTATCACTATGTGTTTTGACTGATTCATTGTCTTCAGCAGACACACACCTTCGAACAAAGGTGTTTCACACTGCTTCCCTCTTCCGCATCCTCCTGTATATCTGGGACTTCATACAGCTCTGTGGTATCCTAGATACATTTTCTAAATCATGTTTGTAAAAGCAATTAGAAGTCTTTCAAAGCTTATGTATGTAACTACTCACTCTTTCTCCCACCATAAAAAGTCATATTATGCTTTCTTTGGTTTCTTAATTATTTCTACTGTTTCTCCTTGAGAAGGTCAAATCCTTCTGATCATAACTACATTCATATTCATAACATGGAAAGGAGATGTAATGTAAGAGTAGTAGAAACTAGAATATGCTAAGAAATTTTAGAACTTCACTGTTGGTCTACAGGACAAGAGGATTTATTACACAAGAGATTTATTACACCAGGTTATTACACCCTTCACCAAAATACAGATAAATCAGAGCCAGGAAAAAAAAATTAACTACTATTTTCTGGTCTCTCATGGCTTAATGAAGGTACCTGGATGTTGTTTTGAACAGCTCAGTGGAGATTCTCAATACAAACCTGAGATTAAGGACCCAGTCAGACAAGCTGAGATGTGGACACAAAATCCAAAGTCATAGCCTCCTTTCTTGTCCCAGCCTACTCCATCCATAATACTTTACCCAATTAACAAGTCAAAGAAACAGAGGCATTCCGGAGACTAGCAACATGGAAACATCCAGGTGTGTAAACATTTTCCAAACTAGCAACAAGAAGGTTAAGTGAACAAAGAGAAAAAAAAAGACCTGTGTTATAGAAGAGGGAGATGGCTTGGCAGAATCCCTTTTCTGATGAAGTCAAAGATGTTGAGTGTAGAAAGCAAAACCTACAGCAAATTATCTTCTTCTGCCAATGCATCATCACAAATCTTCCTGAGGTGGAGCTTTGTGTGCTCTAAAATGGTATGATGATGGGATAGCAAAACCTTCCAGACTGATGTCACGGCAAGAAACTGGAGGTCTTACCTCGGAGTCCAGAGAAGGGCAATGAAGCTGACGAAGGGGCTGGAGCACAAGTCTTACAAGGAGAGGCCGAGGGAGCTGTGGTTGTTTAGCCTGGAGAAAAGGAGGCTCAAGGGTGACATTATCACTTTCTACAACTCCCTGAGAGGAGGTTGTAGCAGGTGGGGGTCGGTCTCTTCTCCGAGGCAGCTAGCGACAGGAGAGAGGACATGTTCTCAGGCTGCGCCAGGGGAGGTTTAGGACGGACGCCAGGAGGAGTTTCTTCGCAGAACGCGTGGTTAGACGCCGGGCCGGGCTGCCCGTGGAGGCGGCGGGGCCGGCGCCGCCGGAGGTGCTGAAGGACAGGCCGGGCGCGGCGCTGAGGGCGCGGCCAGCAGGGGGCAGCGCGCGCCGCCCGC
>VZTI01002349.1:67722-92194 GCA_013397865.1 Struthidea cinerea | reverse complement strand
TTTTTTTTTTTTTTTTTTTGTGGGTTCCCTCTGGGCATGGTGCTTTTGCTGGTTTCTCCTTTTTGATTACGTGCTGTTTATAACTCGTCCATGATATTGCTTTGCTTCTTTGTATTCCATAGAAAGCTGGTTCTCGTCCTGATTTTGGAGCACCCTTCTCAGGTGGCAGCTCTGAATTTTCATTGAACCAGGCTGTCCCTGGATGACTTTTGCTTTTTGGTTATGTCACTAGTTTCTTCCAGAAGTGTTTCTAACTCTTCATTTCTTTAGCTCAAACTGTCTTCCTTCTGGGCTACTTGTTGCTCAATTAGATCCATCCCGAGGTGACTCATGAAAGTACCTTTGGTGAAACTGCTTTTGCAACACCTACAGAAAACAGGTGACTGAGTTACTTGAATATGTTTAATTTGACTCGGCTCCAGTGGGGAAAGAGCAGGTTGTATGTATAATATATACACCTTTCTAAAGGATTAAACAATACATGCTGATCAACTCCTGTTTTTTTCACATTTCTCCCTCCCCCCCCGCCCCCCCCAGCCTTTTTATATAATGGTAACTTTCAGTTTGCGAGAAGCCTGTTAGGAAATGCTCCCAAGCAGAGAGCGAAACCTAACGCGTGTATGTCACAGTGTGATAAGGAACATGCTGGAAGCACACTTATTTTTTTTCTAAGTGTGCTACCACAGTATTCTTCCTTTTAAGCCATATTGCTGCCTACTCTTGTCTCACTTGTGGAAGTTTGTTCTTCAGTAGAGTACAGTCAACCCCTCATTTCACTTCCTTTTCTTACTTAAGTATTTTTATTTGCTTGGCTCTAGAGGAATGGGGGTGGGGGTGTGTGTTTATATTTATACATATATATTCACATATCTTTATGTTACTTTGTTGCTTTTTTTTCCTGTTTAAAATTGAGTATCAGTGATTTACTTGGAAATATGTTTAGGGTTATTAATGTAATGTGCTGATATCATACCAGTTGTGTGATGTAACTGTCACGGCACTTACTATTCTAAAAATAGTGTTGTTTAAGATCTAAAACAACTAACAGAATAAACTATGCTGTATTTAACCACAACTTAATCCATCCCTGAAGGTGTTACATACACAATACTGCTAGAGACATTCTGAATATTTGGCTAAACAGGTTTTCTTGTAAGAAATTATTGAATTATTTGAACTTCAGGTGTTAAAATAAGAGCATTGTATTGTTCTGCAGGGTAGTGTTAGGTTATGGTGGCTAGGAAATAGGACATCCAGTTTAAGTGCAAGAATGCAGAGAAAAAATCTCAGTTCCTCATTGTTTTTCTTTCTGCTTGGCAGATTGTGTCACTTTTTAGTGTCTTGGTTTGTCATGATATAATTCAGGAAATGAGTCTTTCCTTCTTGTTCAATACTTTCTCTGCAGAATGTGAAAATACTAACTGGTACACCTTGTTAACCAGTGAACATAAGAAATAATCCACTAACCAGTCCCTTAACTGGTTCAAGCAAAAATACTTCCTGAGTGCTGAACCCATTATGGGATCTTTGCTTGGGATCTTCATGAATACTAGGAAACTGCTAAGATTCCTCTAAGCATGAAGACAGCATGAGGGAAGGCTCGGAACATAAAGTGAAAAAGCTAATCCTATCTGAGACCGCGGATGCTTTCTTTCAGAATAAAAAAGGCTTTTTGTGAGATGACAGATTTTCTTCAGAATCTAGTTAGGATGGCAGAGTGAGTGTAAATCATCACACATATCAATTTGCGTGAGAAACTGATTAGGACAAGCAGTCCTGGAATGTATCTGCTGTAAAAAGAATCCCTTAGAATTAAGATAAAGGTGTGGGCTGAGCAACAACATAGGAAAAACTGCTTTTTCCCATTCAACCTCTTCTCAAAACAGTGTTGATACAGAGTACTGAAAAAGCTGATTTAAAAATGTTTGGATAGTCACAAATATATATAATTTAAAACTCTCAAGATGCTTTTGCAAATCGTTGCCCAGATTTTGGGTGGATGCTGTTGGGTGTCCCAGTGGCACAGTACTGTGCTGAAACAGTTCTGCCTGGCAGGTGTGCACGTGAGCTGTGAGCTGTATGTCTGCCCTCACTGTTGACAGTTGTCACTGGTAGTAATAGCAGCCCTTCCAAAAAGTAGTCACGATCCCTTTATCCTAGAAGGGGTTGAAAATGGTGCTTTGCAATGATGTTTGATGCTCCATCTCTCTGTCTGGATGGTGGGCAGACTTAATTCTGTAAACAGAAGATGCTGAGTGAGAAGCTGAACGTGTGATCGAAAATGAGGAGGTGTGAAAGAAGAGATATAACCTCAAAAGCAAAAACAAAGGATTCCTGTTTCAATTTCTGTGCAAAAATCAAATACAGACTTACACACTTGTATTTTCTCTTGTGAATAAGTTAACTAACAGCAGCTGGGACTATTAGGCCTCGCTAGGCAAATTATTTTTTAAAAAATAGGCTAAAGTAGAAGGTAAAACTACTATCATGTTAAAAGCACTCTTCAAAACAGCCAAATATCATTGTGTTCATTTTGGTTTTGACCTCTGTTATTCTGTTCTTATTACATTTCCTTTGCTCCAGAATAGCTCCTGTTTGGCAGATGCCTAGGGATTTCTTGACACTATTGTATTTTTCATTCAAGCACTTTTTCTTCTGGTGAACCAAATAGATTATTTGAAAATAAACCCGTAAGATAATGGACATATATTACATTTCTTTGGTTTTACTTTCTCACTTTTACTTCTTCTCAGTGTAACTTTCTTCTTAAATATGCTATTATGGGAAATCTTAAGAACCCTTCAGCATGTGTTGGTAATTCATGTGTATGAATTAATAGCTGATTATGCTACACAGTAAACTAAGATCAAGTGCTGCAAGAACTTTCTCTGTCTGATCAATTGAGAAGACCACGTCAAACAGCATTAAACTGAAATGAATATATAAACCTTGATATAATTTCCCTCTTTGGGAAAGATTTATAGTTTTTCAGGGATAGATTTTGAATTTTACTGTTTATGAACAGAGTTATTTTGTCTTGGAAGTTCTAGTGTATTTACCAATGGTATATGTAACTTGCACTGCAGGCTTCTGATCTCCAGATAGATGTAAACACTCATCTTCTATGAATTTTGTATGATCTTAGACATGTGAAAGAGACTGTTGCTTCAATTAAAGATAAATATAGTCTTCGATCTCATCAATGACTCAAGCATAAGTGGTGGAATTAAAATCCTCACACTTTTTTAACAGGAATCTTTCTAAAATGCTTGAAGTGAATAAAAATTAAGAATCAGGATTAAAAAAAAAAAAATCACGGAGATCAGCACTTTCAGTTTGCTAGCCTTTCTGGAAATAGTGCCTTGTGAGTGTTTTATTTTCCTGATTCGCCACTGTGTGAATCATTTGCCTTTAGCTTCCTGACCCTGTCAATAGCTTTGTAGTAACCACACTGAAGAAAATACTGAACGTACTTGCCCAGTTGGCACAGGTTTCTGTTTTTTTCTTTTCTGCATTTTTTCGAAATCTCTATTCTTTCCAGGTCTGGGTTTTTTTCACTCAAATCCTATAGTTTTATACACATCCGAGTGTGATGCAACTTGGAAATGAAGCCGTATAGGAATGACAAGTAGAGGTTGCTGTGGCAGCTCTGGGGTGTCTTGGGTTTTTCCTTGTTTTGTGTTGCTAGGAAGTGTTGAGATGTCTTAGATAATCCAGAGACTACCCAAGTTAAAAGTGTGAAAAAAATTATTTTGGGGTGGTACAGATTAATAATTGGACCTTTGTTTTTATTATATCCAACTTTTCTTTAAAAATTGTAACTGTACTGTGGAGGTATGTGGGTGCTACTGTAGCTAAGCTTAGCAGTGATTTTTGTTCTAGTATCTTCAGGATTTTTTATTATATTTTTATGTTCTGTTTTCAGTTTTTAAGAGCCAGAAGACGGATTGCAAACCTCCTGTCTACTGGTTATATCACTGGGTGGAAAATACTGGGTTTATGTGAAAAGCTGCCTGGCTCGCCTTGGTCCATTCAACATCTTATGCATGTTTTGGAGGGAGTTCTTGGTTTCCCGCACTGCTAAGAGCACAGAGCTAACTCACTGAGCCCCTGTGTGCATGGGATACGTCTGGGGTTTACTTTGTGCGATATACCCCATAGGTGCAGGACTGGTCTGTATTACAGCTGGTCTGGAGCCTGTAATGCTGAGAATGTCTCCAAGTCTTTGGGTATTGTGAGAGTGTCCAGGCAACTGTGTCAATATCACGTTTTTCTGCCAAAATTCCATCACAGCTTGTGAAGTCCTACTGTGCATTAAGATCAGCTAAGATCCACCCTCTTTATTTAAGTGTAACTTTAATTCTTCTTTCTCAAAGTTGAAGAAGTGCTACTGTTATTTCCCTTTTATACGTGTGGCGTATTCGTTTGGCGTAGGTTATGTCTAACATAGCAGAAGTGTTAACTTCTGGACTGTTTTTTCGTAGGAGACATCTGTGTTGTTATTGGAGGATGACACTGGCATGGTGGTGTGTGAATTTACTTGTGCTGTGCTGGGTAATGAGTGATAGTGGTGCAGGAGGCCACATGTGTGAGGGCTGGCACCTTGCAGTGTTCATGCAGGGTGCCTAGGCATGATAACCTCATCAAGTCAGCAAGTCTAAGGGCAAGGTGCTGCCACTGGGTAGGGGCAATGCCAGGCATGAGTACGGACTGGGAGAAGAAGTCATTTGATAGCAGCCCTGTGGTGAAGGACTTGTGGGTTGTCATGGGTGAAAAGTTGGACTCGAGCTGGCAATGCCAGAAACCAAGCACACCCTGGGCTGCATCCAAAGCAGTGTGGCCAGCAGGTCAAGGCAGGTGATTGTGTCCCTTTACTCTGTCCCTGTGGGACTCCACCTGGAACACTCCATCCAGTTTGCGGTCCTGAGCACAAGAAAGACATGGACGTCTTAAAGCGTGTCCAGAGGAGGGCCATGAAGATGATCAGAGGGATGGAGTACCTCTTCAATAAAGACAGACTGAAAGCTGGGGTTGTTCAGCCTGGAGAAGAGAAGGCTTCCAGTAGCTTAAGAGAGGGTTATAAAAACGAGGAAGAGGGACTTTTTATATGGGCAGATAGTGACAAGACAAGAGACAATGGTTTTAAATTGAAAGAGAGCATCTTTAGATTAGATTTTAGGAAGAATTTCTTTGCTCAGAGGCTGGAACAAGTGGTCCAGAGAAACTGTGAATGCCTCATTCCTGAAGGTGTTCCAGGCCAGGTTGAATGGTGTGCTGAGCATCCTGGTGTGGTGAATGGCAGGATGAGTTGAAACGATATGATCTTCAAGGTCCCTTTCAGCCCTAACCATTCTATGATTCCATGAGGAAGTTTTTGTTGCAAGGATGCTTGCAGTAAATGTCAAAGTGTTTTAGTGCATTTTCCTTTAAATTGAGGGCTGGGTTAGTCTTCCTTGTAGTTTTTGTTGTGCTGTTCTGAATGCTATAAGCTGTATCTCTTTGTTTTGACCAGTAGCTGTACATCAGCTGGACAGTGCTGATAAACAATTGACAAAGTTGCTCTTTGTCAGGCATCACCCTGAAAACAGTGACTTGGAGAAGCTGTTGCAGCCAACAGCTGCAAGGAGCTAGGCATTTATGACACTGGTGTACATGCCCTGCAGTAGGTGGTTCTGGGGTCTGGCTGGATCTTCCTTGTTGCTCTTCTGGTTTTAACCACGTCATGTTTCTCTGCCCCTCCTGTCCAATTTCATTTACCCATGCTGCCGAGCTGGCCCATCTCTGCTCCAGCCACTGGCATTCAGTTGATTGCATGGGCAGTCTGCAGCAGAAGACAAAAGAGGCACCAGCTTAAGACAGAGCCAGGAGAAATTGCTGATTGCTAAATGGTCTTCAAGAGGCTTGTAGTGGTAACTGGTACTTGATTTTCTTATCACCATGGCATCTTGCTGAAATTATGGGTTGGGTGTCATTGGAGGACCTTCTCGTTTGGAGGTTGTTAGGATCTATAGCCTTTGATTGCATGTGCAGGGAGTGTGATCAGAGGTTTTTCTGTCAGCCTTTGAACTGGCTTGACCCTTTCTGGCTGTGTAAGGGCTGCAGTCTGGAAAACCTGGGAAAAAGCCACAACTGTGTTAAATGGTCTTGCATCTGGCTTGTGTGGGCAACCTTCATCCTTTAGCCTGTACAAAAGAGCTACTCGAGTGCTTAATTTTTTGCCCTCAGACAGATTTCTGTGGTTCAGAGACAATTTCTTTTTGGACTCTTGCCTTCAGCATCTCTGAATACTGCTGATAGTGCCTATGATTGGGAGCCTGTGGTTCCTCCATGCTGGGAGAAGAGTCACAGCCAATGGTCTGTTGCTGTTATATTGTTGGTGGCAAAAACTGTGTCCCTCCAGGCTCCCTGTGCAACTTCACACTGTTAGTGGGAGGCCTCTTCCTCTGAAGGATCTCTTTTTTTGCAATTGTCAGGAGATGAGTTGCTGAACTCTCCCTTGATATTGTAGCCCTCTTGGAGATTTTTTGTTTTCCATCAGTGAGCCAGCACCTTGTCCCAGGGCACTGTCCTATCTTTGGTCTAATATTCAAGAAAAGAGAAGGTGCTGGTGCTTTCTGGATGTGAATGAGAGTTTGACACTAGTCATCTTCCATCTCTCTGAGGAAGAAAACACTCTTAATACTGGAGACCTGTTCAGTACTAAAACTGCATGCCTCTGAAATTCTGTGTTCACCTTAATTTCACTGGTGGGAAGTCTGATCCAGCTGTCTTCCAAGAGGGAAAAAGTAAAGTCTATGCAGAACTCACCTTTCTCATAAAACTTCACGGAACAGAATCACAGAATAGTTTGGGTTGGAAGTGCCCTTAAGGATTATCTAGCCCAACTCCCACACACCCCCTGCAATAAGCAGGGACATCCTCAACTAGATCAGGTTGCTCAAAGCCCTCTTCAACCTGACCTTGAGTGTTCCCAGAGATGGGGCAGCTACCAGCTCTCTGGACAACCTGTGCCAGTGTTTCACCATCCCTATCATAGCAAGTCTCTTCCTTATACCCAGTTCAAATCTACCCTCTTCTAGTTTGAAGGTATTACACCTTGTGCTGTTGCAATGGGCCCTGATATCTTCCTTATAAGCCCCATTTAAGTATTAAAAGGCTGCAGTAAGATCTTTCTGTAGCCTTCTCTTTCCAGGCTGAACAATCCCAAGTCTCTCAGCCTCTCATAGGAGAGGCCCTCCAGCCATCTGGTAATTTCTGTGGCCCTTCCTTGGACCTGCTCAAATGTATCCATTCTTTCCTGTGCTGAGGATCTCAGACCTGGATGTAGTGTTCCAGGTGGGGTCTCGTGAGAGCAGAGTAAAGGTGCAGAATCACCTCCTTTGACATGCTGGCCATGCTACCTCAGGTTTTTATCCACCAACATCCCTAAGTTCTTCTCATCAGGGCTGCTCCCTTTCTGTTCACACCCCAGTCTATATTCAGCTGGGCCGTATCCTTACTGGCCATACTGTACGGATTGGAAAGAGAGTGGAATGGAGATGGCTGCTTTTGCTATTGTGGTATAACTTCCCTGTGCAGTTATTTTCTCCTCAGAGTGTGAAGCCTTGGTGGAACTGAGCACACAGTGTAGGTGCCTTTGTCTCCAGCTGTTGGTGCTCTGGCTTTGCCTGCTTAGCAGAATCTAAGAAACCTGCTCTGGGTGAAGTCAGGAGATGGGAGGATGGAGAGAGTTCTCTTTTGGCAGGTGAGGTCCTTTAGTTCATTTGTCAGTACTCGTTTTACTGTCCCAGGAAGATGGAGAAGCAAGATACCTTGTTGTAGGCTTCAGAATATTTACAGCCTTAGGGATGAGAGAGTGAGAAGTGCTTCGGTAGCCCAGGTGCTTTGTGAGGCTAGTACAATTCAAGCAAAGTTACTATAACCAAATGATTGACAGTTCAAGTGTATCATTGAACTTATTTGACTGTTTTCTTAATAAGTAGCTTGTCTTATTTTCACTTGTCTTGTTACTTTGTTATTTTCTACCAGCATATCTGAAATGTAAATGAATAGGAATTCAGATGTGCTGCCTTGAAATTATAGAGCTCAGATGCTACAAAAACTTTTCTTTGGAGTATCTGTACCTATAAAGAGAAGGTGTTCTCATGCAGACAATTCTGGAAATGTAAAGTGCAAGGCAATTCACATTGAGTGGAGGCAAACTGCATTTTTGTCAGACAGGGTTTATACTGGTATCTCCATGTAAAGAGAAGCAGGTGTGACTGGTTAGTTGACAAGACCAGAGAATCCTGGAGAGAGAAAAGCGCTGTTGAATACAGGTGATCTATAAGGATACTCAGTAAGTATCTGGAGAACCTTAACAAGGTTTTTGTTTCTTTCAGATTTTCTGAGGAAGAGTATTTACTGTGTGGTTTCATTGAACTGTAAAACAAGCAAAAGCCTGAAGTTTCTCACCACAGTGAGAAAGGAGGGTCTTTTTAACGCCTGACTTCTTAAAGCTTTCAGAGGTTTTTCCATTCGTGTCTCACCATTGTTTGAAATGTTCTGGGAAGACCAAAGCTTCTAGTGACAGCTTTCCTGGTGACATTTAGAAGCATTGCACAACACACTTCTAAACTTAAACTAGGCTGTGTTTTTGTCTGAGAGAGGACACCAATATTGCATACAGGTCTTTGAATGTTTCTGCTGAATTGGGAAATAAGCTGGCAAAGTCCATGTACTGCATCCAACATTCCTTTCAGTGAATAGTCACAGTATTCAGACTGGCCTGTGGTCACAGTCGTAAATGAGAAAGCTAAATGCATCTATGTTGGCAAGCTGCTACAATGGAAAAGGAGCTCAAAGCTGTGCAACAAATGTAAAAGTTAAGTAAAATGAAAGTGTTGCTTTTAAGTTACTCATGAAAATAGTGATTCCTCCACGAGCTTGAATGGTCCTGTCTGCATAAGCAGTCTGGTAAGTGTGTTTTATATAATTTAAGAACACTGTGATAGAAAAAATAAAAGTATTTTTCTCCAGTCTGTGACTAATTAGCCCGTGGGCATTTTCTGAAAGCTATTGTCTTTTGACTGTCAGTGGATCTCTTCAGTGAACGCAAAGGCAGTCCTGCTAAACAAAATAAGCTTGCTTGCACACCAAGGACAACTTCAGAAGGGAGTGATAAAGCCCCTGAAGGACAGAGGCAGATTAAACCTGTTTTGGCTTCTGTTATGTCAGGCACATGCTATAGGAGAGCAGGGAGAGCAGAGGAAATAACCTACTTAGTTTTGACCAAAATAAAACTTTGTTTTGAAAGAGTTAGATTGACTTAGGCTGAATTGTCTTGGTGCTGATATACCCTTTAAGTCCCACTGATTCATTGTTTGGAAAGTAGAGACTGTTATTGTTGTCTTGCATAACAGCTTTGAAGCTTTGGTTTACTCCCTGGCTTTGCTAGATTGCTTGTTTGTTTTCCTCCGTCTGTCTACAGGCAGTTGTCCTTCCTCCTTCTGTCTTTTAAGCATGCTGCAGTAGCTGTGCCTCCTGCAGTGGCCATCTTTGCCTTTGTGTGCATGGGGGACTTCTATTAACTAATCTGAGCAAGCCAATTCTTCCATGTTCAGCACTTCTGTACCTGTCTTCCTTCCCCAAGCGCTCGTCAACAGCCTCTTTATATAAACCATTTCTGCAATTTCATGACTGTGAGTTCTGGCAGAACCGAGCTGGAAGCTATGACATCTCTGTGAATGATGGCAAACAAAATGGGAACTTTGGAAGCCCTTCCAGGTCCTGGAGTGAAGCAGCTTGGTTTGGTGATCCACCAGAAGGCAGAGAGCTCTGCTGTGTTTCAGGGCAACCCTGGGGATATTAGCTGGACTGAAGAAGTATTGACATCTTCTTCCTGAATAAGAGGGGCAATAAGAGAGCATCTTGTTTTCTCATATTCTAGCAGTGACTGACAGTGCTCTTAAAAAAAGCTGTTTTTTCAGTTGCTGAGCACTATCTTGTTTTGTTCTGGGTTTTGTTTTCTCAGTGAGGGGAGGGATGAGAATAACCACTTGAAAGACTGTAGTGTAGGCAAATGCAAAGACTTCCTCTTGTTCCGGATTGTTGAATGCCTTATATAAGTTAGTGACATATGGAACAAAGATTCGTAATAATTGCATCTTTAAGAGGAATATTTATGTTGCTAGAAGTACTGATGGCTCTCTGTTCAAAGCACTAAGTTTTACAGAAAGCCTGGTAATGTTTTGAGGGTTTCATTTTACCCCTAATTCATTCTTTGATCTTGATAAAAACAAGACGTGTGCTACGTGATGAAATTTATAATCTGGTATATTGACTTGAAGTTAAAGAACCTTGGCTTCAGTAAATTGTTATGCTTCAACAAACTGAAAGTAGTCGTGCTGATTTACAGCATGTAGGAATCTGACCCTAACTCTTCCGACTGCGTAGATAGATGTAATTGTAGTGCACTCTTAACAGTAATGCTCTCTTTCCTGGAGCTACTGAAAATGAAAATTACTGGAGATACTGAAAAGGAATCCAATAGTCTCTGCTGGAGTGAATTACCCCTCTGGAGTAAATGGTAAGAGCCATTATTCTCTCTGTAGTACCTGTTGCATTTCAAACATAGCCATGCTTGCTATGAAGCACAAGGCTTGAAACTGCACTGCTTGTCCTGCTGCCCCGAGGAAACTGCTGCTAAACTTCATTTGTTGCAGAAGTTGCTGGTCTGTTGCACCAGGCGAGTGGTAAGGTAAAAAATGCCTATGCTGCCACCTTCCCAAGGGGTCCACTGAATTCAAACAGTTCTCTGGGGAAACAAAAACAAAGTCCTCCTCTTGGTGCTAGTCACCCTGGAGCCGTGACACATTTGGCTCTTGGAATCATCTACTAGCAATGCAGGCTCTGGCGAAAGTTACCACAAGGTACATGTCCTTTTGCCACCTGTGGGAAGCTGGACTTCTTGTGTACACCTTCTGGACTTCTTGGGTACCCTCTTGTGGCAGTCAGAGTTTGGGGCAGTTGTGGCTTGTTGCAGTCTCATTACAGCTAAGTCTGGAAATGTGTGGTGGGAAGCATTAAGGGGCATGGTCCTGTCTTTTCAGAGACCTACCCATCTTTGATGGGCAGAAAATGTTGCTCCTTGCAGCTGCTGGGACTTGTTCAGGTGAAAAAAGGATGTGACTACAGATGAGTTTCATTTGATGTGTGAAATGCAGTAAAGGGGTGAAGGTTGTCATGTGAAAAAGGAGGATAGAGATTGTTGGAGTGTGGAAGTTTACTTGTGAGTACAGAGACACACCTCAGAGTAGGAGTTAACTTACACTTTAGATGCCTGATGAGAACTTTGTCCATGTTTCTCCATCCTTTGCTTCATCTTTTTTTTTTAAAAGATAACCTTTTTAAAATGAGGTGTTTAGATAGAGATAGTCCATAACACTTGGAGACACCTGTTGTTGGAAAAAAACAAACTGTTCAATATTTAATCTGGTAGAAACTTTATTTTATTTCATCCTATAAAATTTTTGTGTGCTTAATAAACAACACTCCCCTGGCCATCAAAGCCTAGTGCCAGAGTTAGGTGGTAACCATAACCACAGCCTTTTCTTAGCCTCGGTTTTCTGAGCATCTTAGTAGAAGACAGATATAAACAAAGATACTGTGCATGGAAGGTTCCCACTGGAACTGAAAGTTGGCATTCACAATGTGTGAAATGCTAAAATAAAAACACACTGACTACATGCCTGGATCTGGGTGTCAGATAAAAGCGATAGAGGGAAGCAATGAACTCAGTCAAGGCTGCACATGGATTTGTGGCAGTGTGGGGGATTGTGCTACACAGCTCTTCCATTAACAGTCCACAACCTCCTCTACAAAGGCCAGTAGTGAGATGAGAGCTCACGCTGACACCAGCTGCTGAGGATTACAGAAGAATATTTCAGCCTATCATTTTATTGCTCGGCATGCTTGAATGCAAAGTGATGGACATGAAGGGGAGGAAAAGTACTCTTACAAGCTGCTGAGTCTTTAGTCAGCTTTTACAGAGAGGCAGGAAAGGATCTTAGAGTTGTAATGATGCATCCAGGGAAATATGTGCTCATTGTGTAATTGTCGAAAAAAGGCAACTTGAATGCTAGACTATTAGGAAAAGACTGGGGAGGAGTGGCACAAAAGCCACCTCTGTGCCACAGTATAAAATCAGTGTGGAGGTTCTCTCTGTGCAGTGGCTGAGCTGCTGCTGAGTCCATGGGTGTCTGATGCAGCATTAGAACTCGAACATGGCGTTTTCCTTTCTCTGTTTTTTTTTAGTCCCCTTGTAATTCTTTCAAGTAATCTATGTGCATTTATAGGGCTTTTTGTAGAGATTTTCCATTTATGTAATACTCCTACATACATCAGGCCATCCGTTCTAGTAAACTCTCCAAGACAGGGACTTCGTCCAAGTCTTACATTTAACAAGATGCCTCAGAGAATTAGTGCACTTAATTTAGTTGTATTTATATTCACATTAATAAGATGGGTATGTTCTTTAATGCATTGCACTTAAATTTTTCCAGAAATGAAAGATTTACTGTGCTCTCATAGCTGGGAAAAAGAATTCTGAGTTTCTAAGCCATTTGTGACTGATCTAATGGTTTGTTTCAAAAACAAGAATAAGCCCTTTAGTCAACTAGGTCATTCAGTAATCTGTAACCTTTGTTAAAAGATTAGAAGAAACTTTGGCAGGCACTTGCTGGGAGTTGAAGTTGGTGAAAGTGAGCAGAATGCGAACGAGTTATGGCAGTCACAAATAATGTCAAACAAAATGGAATTGTTATTTGCCAAGTTGTGCAGGCAATACTGAGGAGTTGTGGTATTGTCATTTTATGTCAGAATAGGGCACTTTCCCTGTGCTGGCTCTGCGACAGGCAGTACCAGTTGGCCAAAGGAGTGTGTTGTTTCCTGGGAGTCACTGGAGCTTGCTGTGTGCCAGCATGCACAAGGTGTGCTGGGAGAGAGCGCTCGGCTGCAGGAACTCGCCTCTATCTTCAGGTGCAGGAGCTGCTGCTTTTTGGGACTCCTCGACGTGACCTCGACGTGGCAACGATAATGCTGGTGGCTCCCGTCTGAGTAGCGCGGCACAAGCTGCAAAACCCAAGAGTGGCGGCACCCCGCGCTGAGGGCAGCAGGAGCGGATTGTTACAAGAAGCAGATTGTTACTGCTGCTTGTAGTACTGGAGCAAGTTAATTTTGAGATCTAAAAACCTGAGGCAGAGGGGGCGGGAGGTGACTGGCAGGAAAACAATCCAGGCAACAGAGAGTTGGAGGAAGAATTAGAAGTCACTTTTCCGGTGCTTTTGTTAAGCTCGAAGTGAGTGCTCGCTGTGAGTAGATCCACAGTAAGTCTTGCGTTAAACTGATCACATTTCCAGGAGAGTACCAAATCCATTTTGTTCTTGTGTTGATATTCCCTTATCCTCCCTGGAGAGCAATTTGATAGTTCTACTTATAAAAATGTTTAGCAAATGCAAAAATTCATCGTTAAAGATAAAAGAAAAAAATTAAATGAAACCTAACATGTTAAAAAAAAATGTACAAATAAATTTCTATTCGAAAAACACCAAAACTGAATTATGGTGGGTATTTTCCCAAAGAGGAAACAAACGTAATTTTTAACACCTTCTAGATTTTGCTGAGGACTGAGTACTCTTTTCAAAAGGGGGAGAAAATTATGTGTTATAGCTGGTATTTCATGAGCAATTCTTACCCAGACACCATTTGCGTGGGGCACCAGTACATAGCTAGAATCTCTACAGGACATAATCCACTTTTTTCTTCTTTGTACTTCTGCGTTCTGCTTTGAAATCTGTCTCGAGGACAGAGAGAAAAACACATATGTGGAAAAAGTGTGACATATTGGAGGGTATAAATAGCCCTCATTTTTCTAGGAAGTGTTACACAGCTTATGAGTTACAGTGATTCCCAGCTTTTATGTCCTGCCTTCCTGGGGAGGGCTGGAGAGAGATGTTTTCTGTTTCTTTTCGAGTGTATGTTGGAGAGCTACTGGCTGTATGTTCCATGAGTTGCCATATGTACACATTGCCTTTATCTTTATTAAAACACCAAGTCAAACAGGATGTGGTCGGAAAAGTGGCCCAGGAAGTGATGGCTTATGGGCAGAGACTGCTGTAAAGCAAGATCTCCTGCTCCATATCGACAGGGAGCAGCACTGTGATGACACATGGCTTCTTGTTGAGCATTGGCAATGTCTAATTTTTCACAAGAAGGAAGTAATTTATTTCTGAGTAGTAGAAGGCCTCAGAGAAAACTTGTCAAATATGACTGGTGCTGTATGCCTGACCAGGTGCTTGGAGAGACCATGTAAAGCCCCCTAAACCTTTAAGTAAATGTTTTGTACAGTGTCTGAAAGCTGCAATTGAAATTGCTTTGTTGTTGTTGACTTAGACAACCCATAGATGTGTCTGCTTGTAGCTCATCACTGAGTTTGTATGGATCAAGAAATCCTCATCCTTTAAGGAGAACAGTCTGTCCTCTTCCTCTAAATGCTTTTTCCTCAGAATTTTGCATTTCACCTACTGAAACTTTGCACACAGTGTCTTCTGGCTTGTTTTTCCTAATGAAAGGTCACCCCTTAAAACGCATGAAACCTCTCCTAGGTGTCAGAACTTAGGACTTAATTAAGTCTCTTTGGGACTATTGATATGAATGTAGGATTCTGCCACCCCCCCCCCCCCCCCCCCCATACTGTTAATGCTTCAGTTTCCTGCCATTTTGGGTTAATTTTTTTCTGTGTGGAATGTGCAAAATAAAAACAAAATGGTAACTTGTAGAAGTAATTTCACCTCCTGAGGAATGTGACAAGCAGAGGAGGAGTTGTGTGAGTAGCTCCTGAAAAATGTGTGAAAATCTTTCACTGTGAGTGTTACTGTCGATGTTTGGGCACTGCTTATGTCCTGCTGTTTGTTTCCTGATATTCCTTAATTTGATTATTTGCAAATGCTTCAACTTTCTGGCCGACATTTTAGGAAATGAATTCTTTTCTGTCTTGTCTTCTTCTGTATGCGCTCAAACAATTAAAACCTTTATGCACCTTCCTATTTTGCTCCTTGTCTGAAACATTCATTCACTGTTTGGTTTTACTGCTTTTCTGAAGTTGCTGATTTAGTGTATTTTTCTGTGTCATGAGATGTCTCCTTAGCTGAACCATATGTTACTGTCTTCATGCTGGACCATGTTTTGCTGGGTTTGTCACTGCAAAGAGAAAATTGTGGTATCGTGTAGCGACTTGGGTTGTCAAGTAAGTAGAGAACATCTCTCAAGGTCCATGGGAGGGGCATCCCTTCCATCAACTGGTTCTCTGAATTCCCTGAGGTGTTTGTGTAGGGCTCAGTTAACTTGTGCATTGAGTTTGTGTGCACTTAAATCTAATAGCCACTTGGAGAGAGTAGTCTTTCAGACTTCAGTTGCCTGCTGCATCTTGCAGATCATAAAACTCCTGTGATCAATCTGCAGCACCATGCTCTCTGCTTTCCTTTCTAGCCAGCCTGCTTCTGAACTAGAAAAATGAGGGAAAACAGTGTTATTTCACTGAATTTCATTAGTCACTGCTGGTTCCTCCTTGGCTAGTTCTCACCTCTTTATGAAGTTCTTGACATCTGCCTGTTTATATTTGAAGCTTCATACTTTGCTTTTCATGGGTCAGAGCCATGAGATCCTTTGTCACGATGCTTCTGCCTTCAGAGGGCATTTCCCCTCACCCAGCCAGGTCAGGTAAGTTTTGGGCACCACTCTGAAGCGGTGATGAAGTCACCTGAACAAGTGTCTGAGGCAGATGTCTTCAGGGTGTGAGTGGCAAATTTAAGATTATAGGTGGTAATGGGCAGGTAGCCTTTGACCCTTTTCTTCTGTAGCTTCTGCAGACCTGCTCTCACAGCAAGCAGGTGACCTCCTAAGGGCATCAATAGAAATATTGCTGAGACCTAAGGAGAGAGCATGTTAGTTATGCTGTCATTATATTACTGTATGTCCGTGTTGAGATAACACATCAGTGATGAGGATTCACCAGTTCTCTGTGTGGAGTCATACCTGTTTTCTGGAGCAGGAGATGCATCTTTCCTCTGCCTGAACAGTGACTTTGCTTTCTTTGGTCTCCTCTGTGCTGAGAGGCTGTGTGCTCCTTCCCACCATAGAGATCACCTCCAAATCTGTTGAGCATCTGCATTTGCAGCTGTAAGAATCCACTTTATCATCCTTTCTTTGACTGTTTCCTTCCCAGATCTGCCCTATGTAGTTGTAAACAGCCATAAACCTTAGAGATAAATGTAACATTTCATAGGACCCAGCAGAAGATTTGGGTCTACTCCTTCCCACTTTATTTCATCAGTGCGGTAATCATTCTGGGTTCAACGACGGATGATGAAAAACACATGTTTGTACACAGTAGCAACTTGCAGTGCTTCGTTTTCTGACTTGCGGATTAATGAAAAAAAAACCAAACGTGTTCCTACTGCTCATACGAAGCTAAGTGCCAGTGGGAAAGGTGTCATCCTTTTTCGGCTGCCAGAAGGAAAATTTACTTTGCATGTGCTGGCAATAAGCCGTCTAGAGAAGTGGACCTGGATTTTATTGCTTCAGCTGGCATGGAAGAAGCAGTGTTATGCAATCCGAAGTCAGTGAGCTGGACAAGGGGCAGGAGAGGAAACTGACTGCTTTTGGTGGCACTAGCGCATGCAGTCGGTGGCAACAATGGACTGAAGATGGGAAGTTTGAAGCACTTGGAGGTGTTGTCAGATACTTGTGAAACTTAGGAAGTGGTACAGTGTGCTTATGAAAAGCAGGGACGTGGGAAAACCCCCTGTGTACAGCAACAGTTGCCGCTGGCAAGTGGTCTTCTGCCCAGGCACTGAGAGAGGTCTGAGCTTCCATGCAAGAGGTCAGGACGTGAGCATCTGCACAAGGCTTCACGCTTGAACTGTTAGAGAGTAATTCTGAAAGAAGGAGGACCTAAATCTATAGCTGCATTGCTTATTGGCTCCTAATTAATCAGAGGTGGTGGGAATGAAATAAAGAATCCCTTGTTTTCTTCACGCAGCTTAATGTAATGCAAATTCATGGTAAGAAGCTGTGGAAAATATCCCCCTCATGAGAAATGATTTTTTCAAACATTGTCATGCTTGAAAACTTGCTTTGTGGAGCTCGGATGGAATTATAAACCTGTAGTAAAAGAAATAGTAAGTAACTCTTGACTTCCAAAGCTGCCTATAATTGGCAACCTTTAATTTTGTCTCCATCCATTACACTCAGTTTGTAACAATACTTTGTTTTCTCACATTTAAGTCACATGCACTAGCTTGTAGAATAATTCACTTGCAGACGTGTCCATCTGCTTTGGCTACATCAAAGAGCTGGTTTGGACTGTTTAAAACTTCTTTTGAAATTTAACAACTCGTTTTGATGCTCATGGAGGGAGAGAGAGTGTGGGAGGACATGAATTGCAGTAGGCTTGTACTGTATTGGGATAAACTCTCCTTCCTTTTCCACTGCCAGCATCTTAGCTAAACAACTTGGAGTTCATGCACTGCACAGGGTGTGACAGTTGTGTACGTTCTCAAACCTAGGGGATAGCAAATGTGATTAAAAAGATGTATTCCTCACTGTATTTGACTCCATTTTGCGGTTTGTTTGATTGATTGTGTTTCCTGAAGTCCCTTGCTTCTGAAGAATTGCTCACAGTTCTAATTTTATTTCCACAGTTTGCAACTTCATGTCTCACGAAAAGTGCCTCAAGAATGTCAAGATACCATGCTCATGTATTGCTCCCAGCCTTGTAAGGGTGAGTAAAGAGACACTGGCTTGTCTTTTTCTTGGGATAATAGCACACATTTATCACTAATGAACATGGTGCAGTATAGCAGTGGTTTTTTTAATATCGTAATGCATAAATTATATTAGTCATCACTGAGGCTTTTATAGCTGCTCACAGGCAAAACTACACTTCCTTTGAAAAGTCTCTGCTATGAGCAGCTGTAGATAGTCTGTCTTTGACGACCAGTTATTTGCATTCTTTAAATATTACTAGATGTTCTTTCTGTGTGTCATCACCTGGAAGTCTCGCAATATTGGAGGGAATGACTGATGAAAACTGCACCATGTGTCATGCAGGTGAACTGAGTACATCACCAGTTTTTTTACTATTTTATATTACAGCTATTACATATTAAGCTACTCTGCCCAGCAAAGGAGCTGTGTTTGTCTTCTATTGATTGCTGCATCTTAAGAATCTTCTTGTTTGTTTTGTCTAGAGAATAAAGTCATTGCATTGTAAGTATAGGATTTCAAAGCCAAAACAAAGAGGGCAGGACTTCAATTGATCACAGTAGTTCAAAATTTATTTTGGTAAGTAATAAAGTACTTGCTTTCAGATGGCTTGTGACCTTCTCCCACAAGACTTCATGTGTAAGAGATTGATTTAAAGGGTGCAAAACATTAATCAACTTTACAGAAGATAATAGGATGCAGGTAAGGTATTAAGAAGCTAAACTGAAGAGAAAACAAAGTGTGTTATCCACTTGGAAAAGGATGACAGAAGAGAAATAAAAGGGGAGAAGGACATGAGAAATTTACTAGAGAAGTAGTAAAACACTACAAATACCTTAAGGAGCCATGTGCAAAAGTCAAATGAGACATGGCTGTAAAATCAGTCATGTTCATTACAGACATTGCTGACTCAAAGCACATTTATGGGAATCCACTGCGTAGACCCGTGAAGGGGAGCTGATTCCCTTCTTTGTGTCGTAAAACATTTTACAAGTTCCTTTTTTTTGTGGAAACCTGTGTAAGGGGTGAGAGATGTGAAAGTTTAAAAACAATATGCAATTTGAGTTACAGGGATTGGATAGAGAGAAATTGTCCATTTGTTTTTCCTCAATATGCTTTGTCTAGGTGATAAAACTGCTAGGCTTTTCCAACACAAAGCTTTGCTTTTTCTCTTTCCTGCTTTTCCTCTTTCCTTACATACTTTTCATCTTGAGAGGTGTCAAAAAGGTGTCTGATACATAGAAATCTGCCAGTGATGTAAGTCCTGATGTAAGATACTGATGTAAGTCCTAGGACCCATGATAAAGGGACATGAGAGTAGTGAGAAATGCTTTTACTAAGAATTAGCATCTACTGTTGTTTCAGTATGCTGGCAATCAGTCATTGTAGCAAAAGGAATAGTGAATCAGATTATATAGGTATTTTTGCAAGGGCCTTTAGGGGGATGGCAAAAATCCAACTGGAAAACAGTAATTTAATTCAGAGTGCGAGTGTTGTAAACATTTATGACTGCTTCTTTTGTGGATTTGTTCTAAATTTAATTCATTGTTCAAAATAGTATTTGTTCCTTTGCTTTTATATGGTAAAAGTCCTCCACTTAAACTTACCAGTGTTCCCATTTTCATCTGTTGTAGACATCAGTGTAATTTTTTTCTCTTTTGTCAGTCCCTGTAATCTATCTGCCCCAAAACATAATTTTTATCTTGTGATTTATCTGTAAACCATAAACACAAATTGTACTGCGCAGCAAGGATAGTTATCTTGGTGGTGTTGTCAGTCTTTGAAACTGTTTGCAGTTCAGCATTGCTGTGTTTAGCCACAAAGAGTCTTCTGTGTTTTCTGTCTTGAGCTGTAATGATTTTGTTTTGAAAACTCTGGATTGTACTGTTCGTTCTGGACAGTCATGTCCTCCTTGACGTGGTCATCCAAGTTGCATTAATCCTGATCAGCTGTACAAGTGAAGTCTGCCATATGGGAGACGTCGTTTTGCATGCAGGCTCTGTCAAAGCAAATACTGGGCTTGGCATTTGCGTAAAAAATATAACAGAGCAAAGAACAAATGACAGTCATTTATACAATTTGTGGAAAGTTTATTTTCCTAATCTCTCCTTTCAGATTATTTATTTATTAAAAGGTCTGACGTAGGAGGGAACACTGGTGGGATTTTTTTCTGATAGTTCTTTCAGCTATGTCAATATTCAGTGTATTAGAGAAATGAGACTTTTTTTTGACTTGCCTGGATTTCATCTAGAGAAGATGGCAATTGTTAAAGCTCATCAGTGTGTGTCATTTGATACTAAGACAACCCATGAGAGAATAATTTTTCAGCAGATGTTTTGTGGAAACTTTTATTCCTGTCAGTAGGGTTTCCTTCCCAGGGTCAAGTAAAGGCCCACAGAGTCGCAAGCGTGCCACAACTGTGTCCAGCCTCAGATCATTCTTGATTAATTCATTCTTAAGGCTGACCTATGAATTTTTTTCTCTATTGTAAATCACTATCACCTGCATTTAGTATTCCAGAGTGGATCCAGGTCATGATGTTTCTAAACAAGCCTTCGTGGATCAGTCTTCTGAAAAGTTTGCAGGGCATATGATTTGTTCCACTGGTAAGGTCTCAGCAACTTCTTCAAATTCAAACTCTCTCTTTTGTACATTCCCGTAAGTATTTACCCACTTTGCAGTACATGTTTTTTAAAAAAAGGGAGGAAGGGAGGACAAAAAATAATCCACACCCAAACACCAACACAAAACAACAGTGAAAACAAAACCTCTTTGGGGTGAAATGTGAAGTTTTGTTTTACCTTGTTAGGTTGGAGTTGAAGCTGTATTACAGCATCTTAGATTTGCTATAGAAATGTGTGTGTATTTTCTGTGTAACTGTTCTTGGAAAACTGAATCGAAATGAGACCACATGAGAACTGGTTTAGTGAAGTTCAGCATTTGCTATGCTTATTTTTCCTTGTTAGTGTTGGTGCACTGCTCTAATGGATTCTAAACATTGCCATTTTAAGAAGGTTTTAAAGTCTGCTCACGAGACTTTGTTGTGTGCTGTTTTTCTTAAAGGCAGGTTGTCCAGAATGGAAAAATGCTAGTCTAGGTCATCAGCTTCTGAATCTTTTTGTGCTAAAAATAAAACTTTGCTCTGTAAGGAAGGCTGCTGCATTCATGGGCTGAGGTAAGGAATGGGAAGGCTGTGTTGCTTTTGGGGGTCTCTGCTCTTGCCGTTGTCTGCCAACCTGAGTTTCTCCCTCTGGCTGCTGGGTTCATCTGTATGCAGCATGGTTATCTGGGTCAGTTCCAATTATCTGAATGTAGAAGATCTTTCTAGGAGGGCCTGTAGCAATGGGATGAGGGGCAGTGGCTTTAAACTAAAAGAGGATGTATTCAGACTAGATTTAAGGAAGAAATTTTTTACAATAAGGGCGGTGGAATACTGTCTCTGTTGCCGAGAGAGGTGGTAGATGCCCCATCCCTGGAAGAGTTCAAGGTCAAGGTTGGACAGGGCTCTGAGCAACCTGACCTAGTTGAAGATGTCCCTGCTCATTGCGGGGGAGTTTGGACTAGATGACCTTTAAAGGTTCCCTTCCAACCCAAGCTGTTCTGTGACTCTGTGGTTTTACCTGGGCCCTTGCTGGGTAGCACTGACCACCTTCTGTCAAGGTCTCTCTCCAGTTCTCCAGCAATTGACCCATGCTTGTGTTGCTTCAGCAAGGCAGTTGCTTGGGGACAAACAGTCACATGGCGTAATTTAGAATCCAAATTAGGGTTAAAACTGCTTGCTGGTAATCTTGGCACTGCACCAAGGTTTCCTCTTTTTTCTCCCTGAAGTGGAACCTCAGAGTCTAAGGGAAGAAAGGGCTAGCACCTCCTAGTTCATAAACTCATGAGAGTTTATTATGCTCTCTTGAAACTTGATCTGAACTCCCAGATGAGCTCTGCAGCTGTATCAGTGACTCTTCAGTTTCAGAAGCATTATGGGATGTCACTGTGTTTGTTTTAATTCTTAATCTCTATCTTGATAAAAGGAGATGGACATTGATTTCCTCTGTAGCAATAAAAGTAGGGAGTGAGTGACTTTTGCATGTAATTTTTTCTTTACAGTACAAAAAATACTAGTCCAAGCATCTCTTAATTGCAGTGGAAAGCTTTTACACAAGTCTTACTTTTGAGCAGAGGTATCATATAACTCTGGTTTGAAATAGTATGGGATGCATTGTACAGTTCCCATTGCAAAGCGTCCTTGAGACCTTGGAGTATATAAGGGCAAATGTCCTGTCACAGAGATCTGTAGGATGGAGAAAAATAATCCTGGATACAGCGGGATAGCATACGGATGTGTGCATCATTCCCTTGCGTTAGCCCCAGTTAAAACTTGATAATTAAGAATTTGATTTTGTCTCTCCTGTCCTGTTATATGTTGAGACACCATTCAACTTTGTATTCTTATCTCACTTCAGAGCTATTATATGGAATGTGTACTTACATTGTGTTTAAACACCAGCCAATAAATCAAGTGCTCAGAGCAAGAATGTCAGTTTGGACACAAGTGATGAGTAGTTGATAGGCATTGTCCTTAAAAGGAGAAAGAAACAGAGGGCATTCCAGAGCACGCAGGGTGTTCAAGCTGCAGAAATATTTTGCTACTAAATCAGAGAGGTTTCAAACAAATCAAAGGACTGTCTATGATTACTGAGTAATAAGGAAGTAATTGAAAAGATGTCAGTAAGGGCAAAAGTTGAATCACAAAGTTGTTAGCTTCTCTCAGAGAGCGTGTAGTCTAGGCCTGGTCAGAACAGTCATGGGGTGTAGTGAGGTGTGTTTACCCTATCTACCTCCCTAGAGCAAAGGTTTATGGTGTTGGAGTGAACATTAGAAACTTTAGATAGGGAAGTGCTTCTGCAGTTAAACATCCATACATGGCTTTTTTTCAGAAACACCATTTTAATTTTTTATCAGCAAATTTATTTTGGCCTTATGTTGAGAGCAGTCTTTGAGAATGACCCCTTGTGACTGCCCTTGTGGGCATCTAATGAAGATGGTTGCTTCCAAGCTGCTTGTACTTATCCTTAAAATGCAACAGTGTTTTTGAACTGCAAACTACTGATCTTAAGTTAAATTCATTTTACTCAACCTTTGGAGGCTATTGTTGAGACTGTTATCATCCTTCTTTCTGTGTACCCTTTCCTACTTGGAAGCTGTTCAGCCCCACACAACTTCAGGTCCTGCCACCCTGGTTTCTTAACTTCTCTGGTGTTTTTTACAAAGTCATGCCAAGTGCAAGTCACCCTGATGTGATGGGCAAGGAGATGCACGGGCAAAATAATATCTAGACATAGGCAAGTTTTAAGTCGGTAGTTCCTTTTCAAGACTGCCCAAGATAGCAGCTGTCACGTTGGCATTTGGTATATCTGTATTTCTCTCATTCCCCTTTGAGCCTGTAAGTCATCGCCTCATGATTCAAGATGAAGCGGTCTTCTGCCTGAGCTGGTAGAAAAGGAGTTGCTGCTGGGTGAAAAACAGGCCTTCCTGGAGCTGTATTTTTCCCCTGCTGAGGCATCCTGAAGGCTGCAGACCAGTAAGACACCCTGGCCTGACTCTATACACAAATCAGAGGGTCTGGAGGGTAGCTGGGCCACTCTGTACAAAGTGACTCCACCGTAGTGGAAGAGCACTTGAATTTGTGATAGACTTTGGTCACATGCTTGATATCCCATGACATTTCAGTATGAGGAACAATTTTAAAAGCTGCTATCAAAAGAAAGCAATTCTACCCTTTGTTTTTCTTCCAAAGTTTGGATTTTAAAAGCAGTTTGTTGCTGTTCTTTTTGGTTAATGCAGAACTGCTGTGCACTTGCACAGATTGCACTGAAGGAGTTAGAATCTAAGTCTTAGGTTTCCATAGGATCAAATTTTATTACAGGCTGATAGGAACATTTACAGATACGTATTACATTCTCTAATGCCTTGCATTCCTTAACAGATGGCAGGAAGTAGAACAGAAACCAGGAGTATCTTGTCCCGGAGTGCAGAGTCATTCTGGAGATCATGCTGGAGTGTTAGCATTATACTTGCTGTTGATATGCTTCTGATCAATATTGTAAGGGCATTTAGATGTCATTTAATGGTATTACTAGAAGAAATTTTCTGTATTTTTCTGTGGAAATCGATTTTAGTGGTTTTCATAAGGTAATTTAAGTAGTTGGATTGGAAAAGTGGTTTTAAACTCTCATAAATTATTAACATTTTCTCTGTAGGCCACCTTATGCCTCTGTACTTTGCTGTACTTACGCAGGTGGATATAAACGAGGCAATAACATGTAACATTCTGTATTCTTTCATGATGTTTCACTGGCTTTTCTAGTCTGAGTTTTAATTTTTTTTTTAATATATATTTATATATATATTAGGTGCTTGGAACTTGTTCATCAATCAAAAATATGTTGGGAGAAACATTATGTAGTTGATGTGTTCGTTATGTTGTACTTGCTCTTCTTCCTTTTCTCTTTTTCCGTCTTATTCCCATCCCATTTTCCTTCAGGCTCTACAATGCTTTTATACCTGTCATCTTCTAAAGACTGTTAGAAAGACCACTCACGATAACCAAAGTTTCTTTGGCTTGTTTCATAAAGAAAGAAATTGAAGAAACATTTTCTTACCTTTTTTCCCCTTT
>VZTI01002349.1:0-67697 GCA_013397865.1 Struthidea cinerea | reverse complement strand
CCCCCCCCCCCCCCTTAACATTTCAGTCAGCAAGTTGTTCCCTTATTTTTGACCGTGACTTGAGACTTCAGACAGTTGTCACCATGGTCTGAACAGCTGAAGAATTTAGACTTGGTCTCCTTCCCTTGAGTTTTCTAGATAAGTACAGTCAGACCCTGAATAAGTTTGCCTTCTGTCAAAGTCCTTTCTCACAGTTTTTCCCAAAATAAACACTGTTTTTTACATGTCCTTTTTCTTCAGCAGAACCTTTCTGTGACAACAATGAAAAGCCTGCATTTCTAAGCTAGGTTTAAGATAAAATAGCCAGACTCGTGGCCAGAAGAAGAGTCCTCTGTGTTTCCAGCCTGGGTTGTTGAGGGGGTTGGATGCTCATTCTGGGTGTCCAAAGCAGTTTGTTCACCACTTCGGAGCTAAAGGAGGTCTCCCCTGTGTCTGATTTCAGGGGGAATTCTCCCTTGGCTGGCGGCATGGTGCTTGAAGTGGTGGCAGGGATAGGGCAGTTAAGATGACACTTGAAACCTAAAGAGGTTTCTTTTCTGGAATGTGCAGAAAAGCTTGCCTGAAGAAATCCCACCAGGGCTTTTCAGTACTCTCCTCAGTTGCAGTGTCTGGGTTGGGTTGTGCTCACATTGCCATTTCTTCCCAAGTTTCTGCACATGAATTCATTGTGTAGGATGAATTTTGTGCAAGGGGCCTTCTCCCACCCAACTTTTATTTTTGGAGCAGCTGGAGTGAGAAGACAGTTCTGGCACTTTACCTCCATAGTAAGTGAGCCCAGGTAACTTGTATGTCACTGTACAAAGTGGTTTGTTTCTTCCTTCTCTTGAAGAAGTAGCACAGTGGGCAGAGATTATGAGCCTTAAACTTAATATGAGGTAGTTTGATTGAAGCTCCTAAGGCTTTCCAGGATCATTTTCCCCCCCAAGGATATATATTCTTTTTGTAAGCATGCATTATATGAGTAGAGTATTCTGATTTAAAAAAAAAAAAAAAAGTAAGCCAGCTATGAACTTTATGTCAGTTAGAGCTGGAAGGCTGCAGAGAGTGAAATTTGGGGTTGGGCTGGTGGGAGTAGGTTATGGACCCAAAAAGAATGGTTTGGCTGTATTTTTAAATCCCCAACTTGTACATAAAGTTAAAATTTGAAGCTTTTGGAGGCAATGGTGTTTTGTTATATATCATATTGGAGATACTCATATGAAATCCTTTTTGTAGTGTGGCTGTCAGCCCAGCTTGCTGGGGCACCTGGGATCTGAATGGGCAGTCTCCTGGTCAGTCAGGGACCAAGGATCCCTCCAGACAATATGGTCTGCTGGTGCAGTGAGCTGGTGACTCCGTTTCAGTGGTCAGCTGCTGTGCACAATCCTGTTCATGTTTGGTAACACAAGCGTATCTCGTACCTCTCTTCATCCTCTTTTATCTCCCAAAGCTTAATTCTGAGGAGCACTGGAGGAGCCACATGCTTTTCAGTTTGGGGGTTACTGATTTTTCTTGATTAAAGCTCCAGCTTTGTTCTTTTCTCCTTGTGTTGCATCTGGCAAAACTTCATCTCACTTCTTTCATTGTTCATGCTTGAATTGCAGGATTGTTTGGTGTAACTGTCCCCACACTTTCCAAGGCAGAAATTCATGTGGGAATTAGATGTTTATAACTGGAAGCAACTCCTTGGGTCATCAAATCTGTGTTCACAGTATGTGTCAGATTTGCTGCTAATAGTTCTCAGGAAAACCCCAATATACAAGGAGAAAAATGCAAATCCTGATGAATAACCTTGAAACGTTTTTTACCAGTATATCTGAGAGGAAAACCTGTGACTACATATATCAGAAGTCATTATTACCAACATTTTACTGGGAATGATTCATTTCATTTCACACCTAAATAATAATTTGTCAGACTTTACCAGAAATACAACCGCAAGACAAATGTGATGTGTTCATTACAGCAAGGAGGGCATGTGAAATGCATAATACTGAATACCTAAATCGTGGCAAACTGCTGTGGAACTCATTTGGATTCTAGGACTTTAAACATGCAGTTATGTTCCTTCCTTCATGTGAATGTCACTTTAGCAAAGCTGTGCATCTTGTAGGAAGAGTAGTCTTTAGAACAGCTATAAAGCTAAAGTACGTTTCTTATTCTTCACTTTACTTCTTTCGTCTGTTGTTCCTTTGGTACTGTCACTTCCCAGCTTCATTATTAATCACTAAGCAAGAAAAAAAAAACATTTTAAGATAAGTGAATAACATCCTGGAAACACATTTGCCGAAACTGTTAGTACAGAAAGCTCTTGGAAGGGAAAATTGTAGTGTATCATTTTCCACCTGCAGTCAAGAGGAACCTCAGTCTGGATGTACTTCACGAGCTGGATCTCTGTCCCATTCAGGCTTTGAAGCTTTGGATAAGGCAGAGAAGACCAACCAATGCCTGTGTCCTGATCAGACAGTTGGCCAGGCTGTATTCAGAGAAGAAGTGAAAGGCATGTGGAGAGCACTGAACTGTGGCAGCACTGAGGTTTTAAAAACTGTCTTGCATATGTCTTTAGGGTATTTTGTTCACCTGTGCAGTTATTACTCTTTAATTGTCCTTGATTCAATTAAGAATGCTTGGAAGAACAGCTGCAATTACAGGTAAGTCCCGAAGGAAGCCTTTAGATTCATGTTGCTGTGAATCATCAAGAAGCTGATCAGCACTTAAAAATATATACAACACATATTAATGTCCAAGAATTTTTAAAAAGTTACCTTGAAGTATTTAAAATATGTTTGTAAGTATGATTATTTCTTAAAGGACGATTCACATGTCTACTTATTCTTGTGCTTAATTAAGTTTACATTGTATGTACTGCACTATTATTACAAGACAAAGCTTGTGTGCAAGCTTCTATGAATTTTAACTGACTCTTTGAAAGTTGAAATTGGTGATGTCTTATGCATTCTTTGCTGGCAGGTTCCTGTTGCACACTGTTTTGGGCCTCCAGGACATTACAAAAGAAAGTTTTGCACTGTGTGCAGGAAGTCCCTAGAGTCGCCTGCCTTTCGATGTGAAGGTAACTTAAACCCAGTAACCTACACTTCCCTTACACTGCACACCTCGAGGGTGTGTGTGTATACACACACATCCACTTGCTGTGCTTCAGAAAGTTCTGGTTTGTTTATTATCCATACACTGATCGTGGGAAGGTGAACTTCAAACTAAGGATTAATAAATCAACCACCTTCAGTAAACCACAAACTTTGTCAAACCCATATGCTCTTTTCATCTTTCCTCCAATTTACTTTGAGCAAGTCTGGGGTGGTGATGGTGTGTGATGAATCCATGTGAGATGTGCAAAGAATGAGGAGCTATTATGGCAAAAGTAAGATTTGTTCTGTTGAGGTAATTTATTTCTGTTTCCAGTGGAAGCTTTTGATACAGAGAATCATCAGGTATTCATATTTCTAGAAAAGAATGTAGAATTTCCTGTGTTACTAGTCTCAGATATCTGTTACTTGTAATGAGAATGAGGTACCTTCAATGGAAAGATATTTGAAAATATTATTTTTCAAAATAGTACTGCTCTGAGTGTTCTGACATGGATTCCCTGAAAAAACAGTTATTAAAGAAATCACCCAAACACCAGATTTTTTACTTGAAATACATGTTGGCATGAGTACATGACTGATTTTGATGTAGGACAGCTCCTTAATTCTCCCTTGTCTTAAATGTCTATTAGCTGTTGTTCAGTTGAGTTGTGAGGTTAAATAGAATTTACTGTTTATAGGCATATTACCTCTGAACTGTTTAAAAAGAAAGTCTAATGAATGAAGAACCAGTTCTGCAGGGAATTTAGTTGCTTCCAAAATTGCTGTTTTGCTGAAGATAATGTCTTATTTAATATGATTTTCTATGTGTATGTGTAGGGGAAGCACTCCTCTTTGATCAGGGCATTTAGACTTAGAATGGTGCAGTATTTCTGTTTCTGCTTTTGTCTGTTGTGTAGCATAATGGAGCCAAACTGTTCTTCTGACTGGTGGGAATATGTCACCTGATACAGTTACCATGTGACCTGGAGAGTTTGGTAGGATGTTCAGTGAGCTACAGAAACCACAGAGAATTTTCTAGTGATCTGACTTAATAAGACTCAGAACCTGTGTGGCATGAGATAAACACAGAAATTTGAAAAGAAAATAATTATCACTAGTTATGCCCTGTTAACTGCTGCAAATAGCTTTAGATTAGTGATCCAATTTACTTAAAGCTTTCTAAGTTTTGCCTTCATACTCTTACTCTCTTAATTCTACTGCATTAGTATTGTATCCACTTGTTGTGGTTTAACCAGCAGCCAAGCACCACACACAGCCCCTCGCTCACTGCCCCACCAGTGGAATCAGGGAAAGAATCGGAAGGGTATAAAGTGGAAAACTCATAGGTTGAGGTAAAGACAGTATGATATGGAAAGCAAAAACCACACACATAAGCAGAGAAAACCAAACAATTCATTCCCTGCTTCCGAAGGGCAGGCAGGTGTTTCGCATCTCCAGGACAGCAGGGTCCCCTCACGCCTCACAGTGACCTGGGGACACAAATGCCATCACTCCAAATGTCCCCTCCTTCCTCCTTCTTGCACCCAGCTGTAAATACTGAGCAGGATGTCAAATGGTCTGGAATATCCATTTGGTCAGTTTCAGTCACCTGCCCTGGCTGTTTCTCCTCCCAGCCTGCCGTGTACTCCCAGCTTCCTCACCAGCTTGGCAGTATGAAAAGCAGAAAAGGCCTTGGCTCTGTGTAAGCCCTGCTCAGCAATAACTGAAACATCTCTATATCATCAATCCTGTGTGCAGCACAAACCCAAACCACAGCCCCATTCTAGCCACTGTGAAGAAAATTAACTCTACCCCAGCCAAAACCAGCGCACAAGTGCAAAGAAATACTTTTTTCAGATGTTTCTATTTAAGTGTTTGTAAGCATGAAACACATGAAATCACATGTTGTATTTAGGTATTACAGATGTACAGACTTTTTTTTATTGTTCATTGAAGATTCTGAATTGCTTTCCTCACATGGATTTGACAGTTTTACTATTTTGTGTGGTGTGCCTTTTTTGGTAGCCCTTTTTTTGAATACCAGTAAGTTTACAATTTGTGTCTCTGATAGTTTTTTAAGATGTTATCTTAAAAGGGGCAGCTGAAGTTCATAAAATGCACAAGGTTCTTCCTTTATTCTTCAAAAATGCTTTTGAAATTTGTTTTAGAAGTCTAGTGTTTTAAGCTGTATCGCTTTTAAATCCAGATGGAGATATTGAACAGTCTTCCATTTTTTTGTTTACTTCTAATGACTTAGCTTAATATTGCAAATCTACTCTTGTTTATGACGTTCATGTCTGACACTAAAATTCAGAACTTTTCCTAGACTCTTTACCATAATTGAGATTAAAAAGAGAGTTAAGATGGAATTACCTTTTCTAAGCAAATAATTTACGTCATTAAATGTACTTGTAAAATAATTTTAGTCACTTGTTTTGGACTGTTTATATCTTAAAATAGAATAAACTTTCTTGAAAGGAAATAAAAGGTTTCACCCACATAAATATTGTGGGTGCACAGTTGGGGATCTGTTCTCAGAAATGAGCATGCATGTGTATTAACCTGTGGTCAAATAAATACATACACTTCATTGGTAAAAGTTACAATAGTTGGACTCCAAATTCTGCTGTCATTTACTGATTGCTTTGGTTAGCTATTTTTGCTACCAGGTTTCACTGGTGTCAGTTGAGCCTGGACTCATGATGGAGAGAGTTGCTCTTCCTTTTATTTCCAAGAAGCAGGGATGGAAAGTAAAAAAAATAATTTTTTTGGTGCTGAATTCTTTATAAAAGTTTCTTGTTAAGCATTGACCAGGAGCAGCAGATTTACTGGAGAAGGAGGCAGTTAACATTGTAAAGGTTCTTCCAAGTTTATGTATCTAAAATTAATCAGTCTGGGTGTTTTGGCAATTGAAAGAACTTTCATAACTAGTTTGAATAGAAGATCATCATTCTGTTATGATTTTTAAAGTTATGCAGATTATGGAATGGCTGATGAAGATGAAATTTCTTTTTGTAGGACCTCTGATTTGACTTGATCTTTACATTCAAAAATGTCCTCTTTCCTACAGCAGGATAGTTATCTTAAGGGATTAAGTCCTATGACACTCCCACCGTTCATGTGAACATATTTCTTATTAATTCTGGGGTAGTGTTAGTGCTAGGAGCAGCAGATGTGAATTAAACCAAGGGTAAAAACCCCTCTTTGTTTTTACAAAGTATAGCTAAGGGTAGTGCATGCCTATGTTGGCAGAATTAACAATAAAACCCCCAATGCTTTTGTAAATTCCTTGAAGTTGTAACTTCATCTACAGACACTTTTACCATTAGCAAGAATATAACTCAAAGTATCTAATTTGCCTGGTATTTGAACTGGAAAAACTGCAAAATACTCCTGTTCTCCCTATGAACAGGGAGAAATGAGGAGGAGGGACTGTGCCACAGCTCAGAGAGAAGTTCTTGAGTGCAGTGAAAACACTGAGCGTGGAGAGCTGTGTGTGTTTGTGGTTGATTTAGTCACGAGTCTTTGCTTTGGGTACGTTATGTCTTCTGTGGGGTTAGAAGAACACAGTGTTAATTCTGCTCACCTGTGGAAGAGTCCAGAGAGATTTCAAATTGGGTTTTATTCTCGATGTAAATTAATTACCTTGTTTTCAAGATACTTTCAGATAATGTGCTAGTGTGTGCAGCTGCCACTTTCCAATCTTCAGGTTACAGTTCTCATATTTTTGTGATATGCTTGGAGAAATAACCTGTTTGACCAGAACTGAAAAAATATTTGAAAAACTTGATGCTCGTCTCTTGCTTTCATTTACTCGATGGAAAATCAGATGCCTTCCCAGAGCAATACAAGTATTTACAAAGCAACTACAGGATGGAGGATCTTTTTCATCCATCTCTGTCTCTGGGGCCCACAGACAACCCTCCTAACTCTTGAAATGATGAAGCTAGGTACTAAGATCTTTTAGTTATTGTTTTGGGGGTTTTTTTTGTAACTCATCCTTTGCATCCTAGCTGCAGATTCTTTTCTTTCATATCTGGTATTTCATGTCTGCTTTTAAATAATGAAGGTACTTTAAAACCAAAAGTTGCCTAAACCTTTACAGGGTTCACTAAGACTTCTTCCACCCACAGTACCTACAATATTTTGGAAGGCAATGTTAACCTGACTTAGGAGAGTGCTCTGAAAAAATTATCTCCTTTTTTTGACAGTGAAATGGTCATTTATGTTGTATATGGTGATTGAATCAAAGTAGCCTTTAGGCACAGGTATATTGGAGTAGGCAGCAGTTCCTGTGAAACTGCAAGACAAAGCCAAGCAGTTGAACACATTTAACTTGCTGTAATTGGAGGAAATAGGACAAGTGCTGCTTATGAGCAGAATTAGCTCAGCCTTTCCTTTATATTCGCTGCATCTTTTTGACAGAGAGGAAGTGGAGGAACACACAGAACAATGCCGGTAAACTTCTTTATTGTCTGCCTTTGCTGAATGTAAAGAGAATAAGGAGAGAAAGTATGGTGTGAAAAGGATAGTGGAGGAATGTTGAAGGGAGGGAGGAAGGAGATGCAGAAAAACCCTGGAGTAACCAGCCTAAAGATTTCTTGTTTTTGTGCTTTTAGTTTGTGAGCTACACGTGCACACAGACTGTATCCTGTTTGCTTGCAGTGACTGCCGGCAGTGTCACCAGGATGGGCACCTGGACCACGTAAGTGCAGATGCCTCTGCAGGGGAAGGTGGTCGTGCATTTTGTGGACTAGAGAAGGAGCAGTCTTGGTCTTTACTTTCACATGCTGCCAGTTGTCAAAGCACTTTTGTTGCTTATTGGCAGGCAAAGGACATGTGTGACTTCAGAACAGAGTGAGATGAACTTAAATGCTGATACAGTCACGATGCTTTTGAACTCTTGCTGAAAAGTCTGTGGAATGTGTACAACGTCCAAACTAAAAATTAAAAAAAAAATCAAGCGTCTTATATAAAAGTTTCCTTTGCAAAAGCTGGCATGGAACTCTTTTTTTTTTTTCTTGTATGTTGAGCTGTTGGCTGCATTGCATCCCTGGCAAACATTCTCTTGTCCTCATGCTTCCTGCAGTCTGACTAAGGCAAGACTGCCTATTTTCTTATCTTCTCACAGTACAGTAGATACAGAATACTGATATTTCAGGATTTTTTTAAAAAGAATTTTTTTTTAGTGGACTGTGAAGGAAAAACACTGTGATAAATTTTTTGATACTCTGATAAAACTTCTTTTAGTGAAACGTAAGATTGCTAAGATTCATATTTATCTTGAGAAAAACTTAATGCCCTAGTCTCTGTTGCTATTTCGTCAGAGCTGTTTGAATTACTGATTTTAAAGCTGGATTGAAGATGCGTCTGTATCTGATTCATGTAATGCTAAGTCTTGATGTGTTCCCTCAGGATACTTACCACCACCACTGGAGGGAGGGAAACCTTTCTTCAAGTGCTCGTTGCGAATTTTGCAAAAAAACCTGTGGGTCTTCTGAGGTGCTGTCTGGCATGAGATGTGAATGGTGTGGCATCCTGGTATGTTGTGCTGCTGCATGTATTTGTGGGGACCGCATATACATGGGCATGTGCTTATTTAAACACTTGATATAAACACCATTTATTCACACACCGTATAAATATATATTTTGTATACACTTTGTAAATACACTTAATTTATACACTTATTTATGTGTGCATAAATTTATATTTGTGTGTTAGATGGGAAATCTGATTTTTTTAAAGCTTCCTCATAGTCATTTTAATGAGGAACTCTCAAAGTCGCAGTGAAGCTTTATATAAATCCAATGGAATTTAACAGGGACTAATCACAGATTTGTGGTTGGAAGCCTGCAGTCACTTTCTGTGTTAAGTCAAAATTTCTTTCAAATCATGAATTCTGCAAGGTTAAAGACTTACCATTCTAATATGTTTACTGTTATTTCAGTATAGAATAGGTGTTAACCCGTGTGGTTGGGATTTTGTTAAGCTGTCAATATCAGGTTCTGTGTTTTTTCCATTCACATGGCACATGTTTATTTCCTGTGCAAGCCGATGGTACCTTTCAATAATTGTAATGGAAACCACAGCTTTTCACACACTGATATACAGTGTGCTGTGCAGATAACAATTAGTCCATCCAGTTAATGCCACCTTGTATTAAAATATGATGGAAGTGCAAAGTAGCACCAGATGAAGTGGGAACTGAAAAGTGTATGTAAGAAATCATGAATTTGCTACTTAGGGCTAGATGAGGTACTCCATGTAGTAATGATTTGAAATAAAACTCTAGACGTTATTCAGTATTTAAGGTTATGATTTCAATGATTTATATTTTTTTTTACTCTTATGGGGTTGTATTTTAATCTGAGACATAATTTCCAAGGTGGGAGGGACTGTTTTTGAGAACAGTGTAGGAAATGTAATGTGCTATGTGACGATACATACAAAGGTATGTGTATTCAATAATGGCAGAAGATTTGCAACAGTGTAAAGGCAGAAACTATCCAGTCACCCTTTGGAATAAACCTGAAAACAGTCTTACCTCAGAATCTGCATGTGAGTACGGCTGTGTAAGAGGATACTGCTATTTTCAAGCTATTCAATATAACCTGTGCACCTTTTCCATTTCCCCCAGTAAATATCCATATAGAATAGAAGATCAGAGTATGAGACCAAAACTTTAAATTTCTCCATATAGCAGTATAGAAACCTTTTGTTTTTAATAGAGCAGGTTTGTGATCCTTGAAAGTTTCATGACTTATTAAGACTCCCCCATTATTGGTTATACAAAACCTGAATCAAACAAAAAAAATATATATAGGGTGAAAAAGGGGCATTCATTTAATGAAGGTGAATTACAAAAGGTCTATATAATCCCTAACCTGAGTTATACAATTTCAGTCATAGTTTGTTATAAATAAATTTATTTTCTTTGTGTATCACAAGTTCTTAACTGATGTTGTTGTTTATAGGCTCATGCTGCTTGCTATGTAATTGTCACACCAGAATGTACCTTTGGAAGATTAAGGAATATGATTCTTCCTCCAAATTGTGTGCAATTGTTTTCTCGCAACTTCAGCAAATTGCATTGTTTTCGAATATCGGAAAATATGCAAACAGAATCAGGTAAAACTTTCAAAGGTGAATGCAATTAATTGATGAGCATATTTAACCTAGTGTCATAATTCAATTAAGTATATTATTGCTAATTTTTACTGGCTTTTGTGGCAATACTGTAACTTCTTGCTATTTCTGGGACAGGTTAGAGATTTTTAAATGGATACTGTGCAAAATGCAGAAACTTCTGTTTACTAGTGCAGGGCAGTTTGTGCACTATTCTTGAAACAAAGAAAGTGAAAACCTAAAATCAGAAAATTTGTGGTGTTAGTGGTATCATTGCTACAAACACTTACTTGTCATGTCATGTGTACAGATACTTTTATTTGTCTCTTGGATTAAGCATTTGTCCTTTTTAAGATTTCTGTGCCGAAACGACACCATGTGTCTACGCAGGGTAATGTTCTGCTGCCATCTAGAGTGAATGTTTGTTTAACAGCTCTTTAGGAATGAGAATTTTTTTTAAGCCTGAAGTACACAGGTATTTTTTAATTTTTATTTTTATTATTTTGCTCTTGTAAAGCCTTTCTTGTGGTGCTACAATGGAATAGGAAAGGAAGTAAAAAGTAGGCAAAATACAGCTCATGAAAGTTAAATACTTGCAACTGCTCTTTTCTCAACCTGGCAGATTTCTCTTGAACTTTCTGCTCTGAACACATAGATTTGGTTTTGGTGAGGAGAGTTGATCACGAGCAAGAGCCCTGTGTTCTGTGTGCAGAAGCTGTACCAGAGCAGTCCTGCTACTGCATGAGCTGCGTGACCCGAGGTCTCAGTAACCCAGTCACACTCCAGTGACCTGTCAAGAGTGTAAAGGCAGAGAGGTGGCATTAGGTTGCTGTTGTGAATTGGTTTTTTTTCAGTGAGCTATTTCTCTTGTTAGTGAATTTGCTTGCTAGTGGGCAAAGATGTAGTATAGCACCCACTTGAAAGTTATGGACTTCCTAATGCTTCCAACATAAGAAGTAACAGAAATAAATAGTCTGGATGAGCTTGATTTTGCTGCAAGACTCATTGTGAACTTTGATACAGGTCTATTGTTAGGTATTTCACAAGTGTACCAAAGGTTTAAGTGAAGATAAAGTTGTATTTTTATAATTAAGAGAAGTTAATGACAAACCTTTCAAATAGAGTCTTTGGTTTGACTTTTCTGATGTTAACTAAGTTTCTCTCTTGAACAGTGGTGTGTTCCTTTAATATGTCAGACTTAAACTTTCTCTTTTTTTAAATTTTAAACCGCCTCTTAATAAAAATTGAACACGGAGCACCTTAAATGAGAAAATCCAAAGTTTTAGCTGCACCTTCTAGTCTCTTCGTTCAATATTTTAAGTGATGGAAGACTTAGAATAGAAAGGTTTTCTGTTTCAGGACTTATGCTACATGCTAAGTGTGTGCGTTCGTGTTATGCACAGTCGAGGTCTTTTAAAGTAAGAATGACTTTTTTGCATTTCTTTAAGGAAAAAGTATGTCTGATACTTTGAATTGAGAGAATGCAGCCATTAGCTCGTGTTCAGAAGCAGATACACAGGGATGCAGAAATATTCACTAACTTAATTTGGACCATTTCCAGTGCTTTATTGTGATATGAAGGGGAACAAAAATCAAATTGAATAAAATTTGTTTGGAAAGCCAGAATGCATTTTTATAGTCCTTAGCCTGCATGTAACAGACATACAATATAGCAGCACCCTGAAAAATCTCATTTCTAACACAGGATCTCTTCTGTGACCTGTGAGAATTTCTGCCCCTTGGGCTCAGCTCCCTGTCATCCAGTGGGCAGCTGCCTCCCAGGATGGAGGGGCTGCTGATACCCAGGGGAGCAGGGGTCGAGCTATGGGATGCTCCCCTTTCCTCCTGCTGCTGATCTGTTGCATACCTGTGAACTTGACAGCTGCCCCAGCAATTGACATCTTCCTTTTTTTTCATGGCCAGTGGGCCACAGCTGTGGCTCAGCACAAGGCATGGTGAGTAATATTTGTATTACAGTACCTGCCTTGCACTCCACTGTGCATAAAGTGTTTTGTTCTGTGTTTGCTTAGCTGACAGTGCTGTTTAGCACCTTGGTTTAGCACCTGCGTCCTGAATGTTCAGGTACTAGTCTAGTGTCTTCACATGTGACTCCTTTTACACCATCCACATCCTGTTGAGCCTTGCTTCAAGACCGAGACAGACCTGTTGCTGGACATTTGTCATTCTCAGTCGTCTGCTGAAGATCGGGTGTCTGCAGGTCGCTGTCAATAGCACCACATACCATTGCTATATGCTGTTTTTCTTTGCCCAGATTCTTCCTCAAAGGCAGAGCCAAGAATTGTCTTGGACTAATTCTCACGTCATCCTGTGTCAAGGAAATTCAGTGCCTTTTAGTCCTTCTTGTTACCCATATTGACAGAACAGACCTTCACTTTCTTACAAAAGCCCACTAGCTCCTGGCATGTGCTGAAAGTTACCAAGATGTGTCATGGGTCCAGCAGCTCCCTGATGCTCTCTTAGGATTTATTTGATGCTCCTCTGACAAGAAAGCAGCTCAGGATGGCTGCCCCAGGAGTTGCTGCTGCTTTTCCAGGGGAAAGGCATAGACTCTGGCTGGCAGATCTTGTTAAAGATTGTGTGCCTGTTAGGGATGTTTTAGGGGATCAAGGAACTCCTCTGTTGGAGGGTAATTAGCACTTCTGTGTGATGGCAGGCTCATTAAAAAGTTCTCCTGACATGGCATGCACAGAGGGTACTCCTCTGTTGCCACGGCTGAAAAGGGCGTCACTCAGAAGATTGTGGAAAGACCAGTCTGAGGTACCAAAGTGCTGGCAGTTGCCTGGATGAGTTGATTGCTGCAGGCAACTCTTCCCAAGCTGGTGGTTGGGAAGTGCCAGATGGCTTGTCCCGTGCAGTGAATGAGCACACCCATCATTTCTGACCTGCTGGGGGCCATTTGTCCGAAGTAGCTTTCGCCCTGGCATAAATGCTGAGCTTCATCACCAACACCCAGCAAACATCTCTGTGCTGAAAGAGGCTTCTTTAAAACTCTTGAGCTACTGGGAGATGCAGTGGTAGAGCAGTGTAGCCCCTTCCTCCAAAGGACTCCTGTCATCACGAATTTCAAATTGAACTTCACTGGAATAGTTTCAAGATGCTGTTGGTGTAGATTTCCCTACTATTCAGACTGAAGGAGAAAGTCTAACAAAAGAAGTTAGCTTCTTTCCATCTAAACTGAGAAAGAAGAGGGTTGGGAGCAATCAGGACCAGTAATTTCCTATTGTTATACTTACTCTTTTTTTTAAACTTAATTGTCTGGAGTGAAATTCAAGAAGACATTCAGCTTTCTCTTATTTCAGGGTGTTTCAAGACCATACTGTCTAAATTTCTCTCCAGTTTGAAACTTGATCTGTTTGTCTGTCAGCTATAACAGGGAAAATATCTCAACACTCTTTTTATATTTTAAAACTCATAACTCAAAAGCATTATTGTTGGTCTTTCTTGTAGACAGTTGAAGCATTACCCAAATATTCAATGAGTTACCTGGTGTCAAGTTTAGGACTACTGCCTAGTACCCTTCTTGACATGCTATGATTCTGCTTCTTGGAAGGTTCTCCTGCTTTAGGATTTTGACTTCCCCAGTACCTCTTTTGGTTTGAAGGTCTGCCTTTACTGATTTTATTTTCTTTTTTCTTTCTTGTTTTGTGCTTTGATCTCTTGCTTTCTCCCTCAGCTGCAAGGCACAGTTTTTACAAAGGTGTTGCCTGGCTTATATCTTATGGGAGCTTTGCCTGCATCCCAGTCAAGACTGACTGGGATTTTCAGTGGGTGTGAGTATGACTGCCGTTATGTGATGAGCACTTGCATTGCACTCTACTGCTACCCTCAGAGAAAGAAAATTGCTCACGTTTGGATTTGCACTGGTCTTGTATGGCCCTGAGTGCCAGGAGTGAGAATGCAGTGAGGATGCTCTTCACAGAAGCAAATGCAAAATGTTCATAGTATTTATTTTAATCTTTTCTTAGTATTTTATGTATGGTTTTACAAGAGTGCATTATTTTCTGACATGTTAGCTCCTAGCTTTAGTGAGAGTGATGAGCCTACTGTCAAAATCTGGAGAGCAGCAATTTCTTTCTCTTTGAGTGTCAAAAACTCAGTTGTGGAAATTGTTTCTATAACCTCAATATTTCTGACTGGAAGGCTGTTACTGCAATTCCTGGACTGATTTGGTAATTCAAAACTTAATGGAAACCATCCATACTTTGGTCACAGGCAAACATCACAGCTTTAGAAAAGAATGAAATGCAGTAGTTGCAATGTTAAAGTTAATAATATAAGGATCTCAGGTATGCCTTCATTATAGTTACATGACAATGCAGATTTGTTTTTATAATACTGTTTTAATACTATGATTTATTACCGTAAAATAGGTAGAAAACGAAAGTGTGCTTTTCTGACTGGTTCCTTTTGTGTTAGCTTGTTTGATGGAAACTGTTCTTAAATTACAAACACCTTCCTCCCTCCCCTCCATTCTAACAAAAATCCTTTCTTAAAATGTTTCTGCTTTTACAGATGAAGATGATGATGTTGATGGGTCAACACAAGGATCAACAAAAGATATCCAAATTTCAACCGATTCGAGTAAGCACAGTTTTAGTAAGGGGTGAATAGTCACCCATTTCAGTCTTTATTCATATAATCTTAGCTTGTATTGCCTTATGACAAAATATTAAATGGCTATTTTTCTAATGTTAGGTTTTAATTTCAGGTCCAAAGTTTTGGTCCAACACATTTATCCAGGGCTTTACAAATATCTCCTTGGTATTTTCCATTGGTAGGCTGACCTAAGAGACTATCTGTTCATTACCTTGACAAATAGGTCATTTCTCTCAACTTGGTAACTGAAGAAAGAAAACATGGTGTTAATAGCCCATACATAAGCAATGAATTTAAAGGGCAGACAGCAATGTCTTTTCAAAGCCTTTTGCTTGTAAGTTCTCTGGATCCAAATTTTGCTGAGGACACCAGGTGAATTTTTTTTTTTTTTGGCTTGGACTTGTTGCAGTAAACAGGATTGAGCTGGACTGGCCGCTTCCTATGCAGTTACATTTTTAAGCATGTGGAGTTTTCTGGGGTTGGTAACAACCAAATTCTTACTTTTCAGAAGATGAGGTAAAACTGCAATTTCAGAGTTTTCCACCCCTATATCCATATCAGTAACTAGAACAACATGGTGCTTGCTACCTAATGTAGCTGCATGGACTGTTGTAAAAAAGGACATTTCAAATCAATAAATAATATATACTTTTTTTAATCCTGGGGCTCTTACAAAATTAAGAGGCTAATTGTGCAAATGCTATTTGGATTAAAAAAAAATCAACTCAATAAGTAATTAAAGCAGTTATAGAAGAGATCCCAAGCATCCTCTTGTTTCACTTTCTTAGTTCCTGCATGATTTTAAGCTAAGATCCACCGATATACTTCCTTATTATGGGAAAATAATCTGACTAACTGCGGTTTATCTGAACAGCTTTCACTTTTTCCAGTGTTTTAAGTGACTTATGTGGTCAAGTGTGAGGACTTCTTCATTTCAACAATTAAGCCTATTTCCCTTACTACTGTCAAAAAGACCAAATTATGTATCCGGATATTTCAGCTGGATTCGTTAAAAGTATTAGTGCAGGCCAGTTCAGCTTTAGTTTAGCCTTCCCAAAAGAAGGAAAAAGATATGAAAATTAAGGGCAGGATACAAACTTTAATATGTCATTTGTTCAGGCCATCTCTGGACTGGAGAAAGCAGCAGTAGATGGTATATTTTCAAAGGTCATGTAAAGTATTGTTAGTTGTGTTTTAAATAGAACGGTGGCATAAAAATCGCTTTCTCGTAATGCATTTTCACAAAACATAGGGCAGTGCAGAGCACAGTAACTTTGCTGTGATTTAGAAAGCTCAGCTAAAACCACACTCACAAAAAGAGTCAGAAACAGCATTTACTGATAAGACAGGACGGACTGTGGTGATGAGGTCCAGGGCATGGCCGTGCAGTACCAACCAGCAACTTCTTTAAATGTGACCAGGTTCCTTTGTCTCCTTATCCCGCTGTTTTCCCATACTAGTTCTTCTCCAAACCACCTTGATCTCTCCCTTTGATTCCTCTCCTAAAGTTCCCCTAACAACCCTTGTACCATCCCAGAATTGCTTTTCACATGCATCTCGTATACCCCCGCAATCTGAGAGACCTCCTTGGCCAGTGAGGTGTCCCACAGAACTTCCCCTGTGGATTCATCTCGTGTGTGTGCCACCCCCACACCATGGGATTGATGACCTTGTGTCAGCTCTGGATGTGTCTTCTCTGATAACCAACCTGATAAAGTTATTGAGGTTCACCTGACAGATGTTGTGCTGTTGTGCCTCTCTGTGTGTGGGGAGTCATAACCTATAGAATTTAACATGACAATGACATGGTTGTAGGGGCTGTACTACTTTCACCTGTCTCTTGATAACACCATTTGTGTAACATGGGTCAAGAAGGAGCTGCTCACTTCTTCTGTGTGTTGACTCAGTACATCTGCCACGTCTTTTGGGATGTTACCACGCTCTCCTTCAGGAGTGTCTGAACTCCATTACATTTCAGAATATTTAGCTTTTTTTAATTCCAGCTCTCTATGTCTTAGGGGTATGTATTTTTAAAAACAGTGAAAACAAGTCAGAACAAATTGAATAACATTGGTGTGGAAAGACACACTTCTTCCATAAGGAAAGAAACCAGTAGAAAAGGATACAAAGTCTGTAGTTTAGTATTGGAAGAAGATTTGAATTAGTAGTCTACATTCACTTTTGTTTCTTTGCTGTTGTAATGGGCTTGTTGAGTGAAGTGTAAAGTTATAAGATCTAAGTCTTAATATTGGTAGCTTAAATGTGTTAAATCAACCACTATATATAGCCTACCAAGATACTGAAATCAAAATAAAATTAACATAAAAACAACCATACCGTTTCTGAGCTGATAGATGTAACAGACATCCAAGCAGATTTGGAAAAAGACACTCTCTGCCCTGTGAGTGTCTCTCACTGGCTGCAAGTGAACTGTCTGATTCAGCATGCATCCATCTTCTGCAGGACAAAATTCAGACATCAAAGAAAATCCGTTCTGGAGGAGGTTTTAGAGGAATCTGTCTGTCCAAGAAGTGGGGGCTGCAGTGCTGTCAGCAAACAAAGGTTTCACAGCATGTCCTTCCACAGCCTCTGTTTTACCCTGCTCAGGTTGCTGTTCATCTGCCGAGTAAGAGATAAAATGGTTTTGTATTAGATAGACCCAAGGCTCTCTTCAAGGGCAGTAAAAGAAAAAATACATAATTCGTACATGCATAAATGCCATCTTGTAGGTTGTGAATCCTAATACTGAAATAAACCAAAATTTGATAGTCCCCACTGTTGTAAAACGAAGCAGCAGTAGAGAAGGAGAGCATAAAGCATGTAAATAACACAAGTTTTTGGGGGAAGAATGGTGCTTGGTAAGCTATGTGGAAAGAATTTAGTCTTTTAAGAGTAATTTTCACAAATACACTCAGGATAGGCCTCTAGCTTTCTTAAGTGGCAAAACCATTCCGGGCTGCATCATTTTCCTATCTCCGTCACAAGCCACTTGTAAGTCTTTTCAGAAGCCATGTCCTGTCTGTGGGGATTTGGTAGTCAAAGGGAATGTGAACTTTGGACTCATCCAGTGCTGTTTCATCCTTTTCCCAGGAAAACTTGGTATCTTAGCCTCTGAAATCAAATTCCACAATTTGGTAAATTATGCCTGGAGTTAACCTTTTGTAGTTATTTTTCTCTTGAAAAGGGTAAGAATGAATAATGGGTTATTTTCAGCTCAGTATCCCATGGTAAAAAAAAAAAAAACAAATGTGTTTTCCAGGAGAAAGTCCTGATACTGTGTACTCTGATCCAACAGGAAGAGATAAAAGACGTTTAGCAGTGAGATGCCAGTATTACAAAACAGGCAGTAACTCCTTTAAATACCACAATTTGATAAGTGCATCTGTTGCATATTAGCAAGGGGGTTTACATAGGTGTACTAAGTAGGGGTATGTAGACTTCACTTCTGTAACTGGATAATTTTCTAATATTTAAAAACTGGAACAGGTAGAAGGAAGAGCTTTGTCTAACTTCAGAAGTGGCTACAGTTGAGCTTCTTGCCAAGGCTAGTTTGACAAATCAGACTGGCATAAGACACCCCTTAACTTACAAGTGTTGGATGTGCACCTGAATCAGTGGAGAAATGTACTTCTGGGTGACTAATTCTAGTACGTAGCTGTTTCTTCTTTTGTTAATGGCCTTCCAGAAGCTCATGTGCAAGCAAGCCATTTTTCACTGGGTTGCAGTAAAAGTGTCCCCCGTGAGGAGGACAGTGACAAAGTTAAATGTGATTTTTCATGGATAAAATTGAGGAGGTTTTTTGTGTGATGGATACCAGACTACCAGCATTATGTTTGTTTAACTAAGAAATATGCTTGAGCTTAGGACATTACCACTGGTCTGTAGATCTCCTTGTAAGCCATCTTATTTTGAGAGTCAGTCCAATTGTTCTTTGACTGTTCTTAAGACATGGAAAGCTCATAAAAAATTCTCCAGTTACAATTGCTAGGGATTCTCTTAGGCCAGCTAGTATCTCATAAGAGCAGACTACAAAGGCCCTTCAAATGAAAACAAGTACTAGAACTTGGATGAATGTTTTTATTCTCAGATGGTTGTCTGCTCTCTGGATTGCTAGAGAAAACAGCAGAGATTTTGATAGTGTTATGAAAGTTCATACTCAGAACATCAGCTGTGCTGTCAGTAACCAGTGTTCGCTTGTTTTCTCAAGTTGTGTTAGCTCTAAAGAAGGTCACCCAGGACACAGTGTGTCTATGCTATAGTTACCATGGAGATCACTCTGACAGAAATCTGTTTCTGAAAGATTTCCACTCTTTCTGGCATAAATCCAGAAGAATTTAAAGGAGTAGGTCACTTTCTGGTGTGTGCTATAATCTCAGTGCAATGGTTGTTGAGTTTCAAGGGTACTTTAGAAGCAAGAGGTGGTGATTTTTATATCTTCCTTATATTGTGTCTAAAAAGAAATTTACAACAGACACAGCCACTATGATAATTGGAAAATCCACGGTAATGCTACTTTTCATATCAACAAAAATAATTGAGAAGTCACAATGTATCATACCAGGTTGGGTGTGGCTCTGAGTAGCCTAATCTAGGGAAAGATGTCCATGTCAGGATTCTTGTACTCCATGATCCTTGAAGGCCCCTTCCAACCCAAAATATTTTATGATGCTGTGATTTTATTTGTTCTGTTTCTGTCTGTTTTTCTTTGTACATACATCTGTTGTACAGGCTTCTCTCCAAAGAGTAACAGCATGACTGAGGTTGGGGGCAGCATGGAGATTATCTAGGACAGCTTCCTGTTCAAGCAAGGTCACCCAGAGCATTTTGTCGTGTTCAGTAAGGTTTTGAATATCAGAATAGAATCATAGAATGATTTGAGTTAGAAGGGATCTTAAAGACCATCTAGTCCCAACTCCCCTGACATGGGTGGGGACACCTTTCACTAGACCAATCAACATAGCCAGTTTTGTCCCAGGGAGACTAGGATGACTTTGGAGTAGGATGGGAGGCTGTATTGGGGACTGCTTTGCTATGCAGTGAGGTCTTCATGTTATGTAATGAGAACGTCCTTGCCCACACATTGTGCCATGACCAGTGGAATTGATAATGAAGAAATATCTTTAAGAAGTGGATAAGTCTACACTGAAAAAGAAGTCCAAGTGTGGCTGTCACATCTCAGAATAAGGAGAAATAAAGATAATGAGAATTAAGGTATCATGATTTTTCTTTGAGGGTTAGAATCTCATCTTTAAAAGACTGCTTTCACATATAAGTATTAGATAACCCTTTAGTTCTGTGGTATCTGCTTTAGATTGAAGTTGGAAAATGTGCACTGAAGCAGTAATAGGTGGATTAGACACAACGTGTTTAGTTTCAGGTGGTTCAAGAAAGCTAGCACAGAAGTGTCCTTGCTAAGTATTTATACACTGCAGTCTTTTCTCATAATCTGTCACTGCAGCATTGAGATACCCAGTGATGCACATTTCTGCCTGGATTCTTGCTTGCTTTTTTCAGTCATCAGTTAGAGGTGGCTAGTGGTTTTCTTCCTCCACTTCCAGTTCTCCTTTTTAATCCTTCTGTGGTAAATGGCAATTTGCTAATATGTTTCATTGAACCTAAATGCTGATATTATTTGAGAGCAAAAGGCTCTCAGTGTTTTGTTTTGTACTACAAAGTATTTCCAAGCTGTGAGGGAAGCATGGAAGTAGACTCCATCGTGTAACATATCTCCTTTACAATGTGTGTTTACAGACTCCATGATTAACCAGTTGTGTGGGCATTACAGCTGGTGTATGTGGCTTTCACCGAATATTTCTAACATTTCAAGAATTGCAAGTGATAGCTTCTAGTGATTGTACTACTTGCTGATGAACGCAGGTGTACAGATTTATTGTGAGATAGACTCTGTAACACTGTGCTGTGCAACAGGTGACTTTCATTAATCGTTCAGTCCAACACTGCAATAAAAATGGCATATTCTGTCCATGAAGAATAGTTATGTCTGCTGTAAAGCATCGGCTCTCTGGGGGGTACCTGCAGGACACTGCAAAGCTGAGCAGCTCATCAGGTGTCTTCATCAAGATGCGATCAGGAGAGGACACAAGGTCTGTCTTCATGGAATCTAGTTTTTGGTCTGGATAGATTAACTTGGTTTCCTTTCCAGAGGCAGTAGGGACATATGTAATGGACTGGTAATATTAACTTGTTCCTAAAACCTCTCAAAACCTGCCTGTTCTATGAGAATTTGGTTGCGCTTTGCTGTTGTTCTTAAAATAGTTGTTTAAGAGAGACACTTTGTCATACAGCAGCCTGTACCTGAGTCATAACCCATCTTGGTGAAAGGTGAACCTGAAATCCTTCACTCTTCACCCTTTCACAGATGTCTGGGCAACAACCTGCACTCAACAGTTTGAGCATTGATAAGGCTTTAGTGAAGTGAAACACAGCAAAAGGCTGAAGGTCTTCATTTGCTGTACCTTCTTTCTTCTAGTTTTTCTATTGTCCCTGTATTTTCCTCCCGTTACCTGTACACTTAACCACCTATTTTAAGGACTTTCTTTGGAAGCATGTTCTCAGAATTGGCAGTGCTCTGGGAGCTGTTCTGAAGGGGACGGCACTTTGTCTTCAAGTTGTTCAACTTGTCAATAGTAAATGCAGTCTTGAATGCTGAGGATGAAGAAGTGATAACCTACACTGTATGGTTATAACAGTTACATCAAAAGCCAGGATAGAACTGTGATTACTCATCCCTCTTTCCTCTCTGAATGTAACCCTGTTTTAAATGAACAGTGACTAAACAAATATTAAAATATTCAGCCTCAAAGCTTGTCCCATGAGAAGGAATGTTCCCGTGAAGAAACATTTCAGTGGGTTAAAAGCAGGTTTTTAGTAGTTACGTTATGCCCTTCCTATTCAGGTGGCTTTCTGTTTCGAGCTGTGTGTTAATGAAATACAATTGTTTCCATTCAGGTAAACAAACACTAAAGATATTTGATGGGAATGATGCAGTGAAACGCAATCAATTTCGACTAATTTCAGTTCCAAGGATTGCAAAAAACGAAGAAGTTGTGGTAAGATACCCAGCGAGGGTCAATTTTCCAGTATGATACATATAATTTCATATTACAATAGTAAAAAGCTGACTTTCAGAAATATAACTGGACAACAACAAAAATCTGTAAATGGGCTATAATATTACAATGGAATTTGACTTCTTCATGTAGTGCTCTTACTTTAGAGCATCTGAAGAAATGGTGGCTTACATATCTGTAGCATAATGGTGACCACAGTATCGCTTGCTAAGCAGTCATTCTGCTTCCCTGTGTTACTCTGAAGCCTGATTTTACTGACACAAGCAATACAGCATAACCAACTCCTTAGATATTGCTCCTTCTCTGTAGTAGTGGTTTGATATTTGTCCTGGACAGCCACCAATACTGCACATGAGTTAATCAGCTTTGAACACTGAAGCTTGCTATACTTATCTCCACCTCCTGGCTGTGAAAGTAATGAATTATTGATCACATACTGGCCACTCCCTAGCTTTTCCAGTGCTCCATCTGGGATGGAAAAATTACTTAGTAGTAAATCAAGTGTGCTGTACAGATCTTTATTTACTGGGCTAGGCAGAGACCCCACACTGTGAGAGATAAATCCCGGAGTGGGAATAGGGTGGTGCACCATAGAATTGAGCATGGTGAGGTCTCAGAGTCATAACAGACTTGGCGGAGAAGTGTGAAGAATGTATTGCATCAGAATTTTTACAATTTAAAGCTAAAGATCATTAGGATTTTTATCTTAATACTGTGCTCAAAATAAACAGGAGTTTTGAAAATGGTTTGTAGTGTTCTGCATGTCAAAGATCTTTGAGAAAAACTACGTACAGGATTGAAAACACTTTTATTTAGGAGTGCTGCTTGCCTTTCAAGCACATTTTACCAGGCTGGTGCTTTTAATACCAGGGAAGATGAATACAAGTGTCATTAGTGAGCTGTATTGACTGCAGCATCTGTGTTAGCAGAGGTGCTACAGGCATGGGCCTACAATGGATGTAAAATTCCTGTGACTGTGTGCATCTTGCAAGGACAGCCCTTCCTTTCCTCTTCACAGGTGTGTGGGCTCAGGGCAGCCTTGTGGCTGGGAAGCTCACTAATTTTTAGCATCCCCCTTAAGTGCAAGAAGACTGAGTAGGCAGAGTTGGGTACAATCAAGGGTAATTTATCATTTTCCTTGTGGAGTAAACTTTACATGCATGAGTGTAGATTTATTGGACCTGAAATTTTGCATTTGGTCTTAAAATGACTATCACTTGCCAAAAATACTGTGGATTGTGTTCAAATACATTGGTATCTCAAGTTTTCTTCTTTCATGTTCACTAAAATTTGTTTTCAAAGCTTCACTCTTGTTTATTTTGGGGTTTTTTTGCCATTGCTATGTGTCCATTGCTCTCAGGTTAGAACATGCATTAAAGGTTCCTTTCATAAATCAGGTATTTATAATGTCTATGGCTGTATAGGTATTAATCGTGTCTTTTCAAGTAAATGTGAATTTATCTTGCTGTGTTTTAGGAGGCTGCTTTGAGGGCGTACTACATAAATGATGACCAGCAGGAGTATGAGCTTCAGACCTTTACGCAGCAGGTGCTGCTTTCTGATGATGTTATCAACAGGAATGATGCTGCAGAGGACAGCAACTTGGGCTCAGTATTCCGCGAATCTGTTCCTGAAGCTTGGATCATCAGAGCCAAACCAAAGGACGAGGAAGTGATCAGAATTTATCCTGCCTGGCTAAAGTGAGTATTTTCATTCTTGATCACCAGGTTATCCTGCTTGGCTACATTTGTCCTCTGTAGTCCAGCTTTGTTTGTTTTAGTTGTTGAAGCTGCAGAAGTCTAACAGAGAATGTAGTTTCTTTTTCTGTATTTCAGGATTCTTCCAGTCATTTTTCTGAGTGGGTAGTATGCATAACATTCACTTCCATGCCTGGAAACTCTTGGGTTTCTTTACATGCATGGAATATACTGTGCAACTTGTGCAGTTCAATTGTCATGTTTGGTGAGAAAGATGCAACTGTACATTAACTACATCTGTAAACAAATGATGACACGCACATCATGTGAAAAATTGATGGATTTTTTCAAAGAAATGTGAAGTAGGAAGAACTACAGTGTAACTTCCCATGTGAGATGAGGAGGAAGAAAATAAATAATAAAAAACCCTCTATATTTACCACTGAGACAGTATGAATTTTAAGCATATTTATAGTGGAAACAAAATGGTCTGTTGACCTACTAATATCTGAAGACCTGTGGGATAAAATTTAACCATGTAGTCATTTTGCTGTTGCAACTGCATTGCCAAGTTTTATGAAAGACTTGCAGGTTATCTTTGTGATTGGGAAGAAGCTAATCTGCAGTGCTACAATTGTAATTAGCAGTTCCTTGCGATGAAAGTGTTTTCTTGTCTGTGGCACTGATGCCACATCTGCCATGAGTTGCAGTGAACAACTTTCTCCAATTAATTCAAATATGTGCCTATGCCCAGAGAAAATTTTATACTTAATTTAAAAAGGTACACACAGGATAGGTCAAACGATTGTCCTAAAATAAGTCTTTTTCTCCTTAGGGTGGGAATGGCATATGTTTCTCTACGAGTAAATAAGGATAGCACTGTGCAGACTGTGATCAAAGAAGTGCTCCCATTACTTGGAAGGCAGGTGAGTGAAAGATCCTAAGCACGGCCATTTACCACCTGAGTGACCCTGAAGTATATATTTTCCTCTTCTGAAAAATTGCAATCCCTTAATTCGCAGTTAATATAATTATTGTTAGCATTTGGTGGATGATCTTTTGTGGCTGGCATGCTGCTCAAAGCTTAGTGCAGTCTTCAGGGTGGGTGGGCATGGGTGTTCTGTACTGGAAGGTACCATCAGTGTTTCTGGATCAAGCAGATTTACTTGCATGAACACCATGATTCTTGGGGTGCAGCACATTTTTACTGGTTATTTATGTCTTGAAATATTTAAAACACTCTTGCCTATGTAGCTACTCTGCTAATTTTACCTTGTTGGGAAACTGGCAATCACTGTTAGGATGATCATGCTTGTCTCCTAATTCTCTATGCTGCTTTGAAGGAAATTGTAAAATCACAGTATATCTCAAGTTGTAGAGGACCCATAAAGATCACTGAGTCCAACTTCCTGCTCCTTGCAGGATTTCCTAAAAGTAAAGTGTATGACTAACAGCATTGTCCAGATGCTTCTTGAACTCTCACAGACTTGGTGCCATGAACACTTTCCTAGGGATCCTGTCACAGTGGCCAGCCACCCTTTCAGTGAAGAACCTTTTCCTAAATTTGAACTCCCCTTAATGCAGCTTCATTCTGTTTTCCTTGGGTCCTATCTCTGGTCACAGAGAGAGGAGATTGGCACCTCTCCCTTCACTCCCTGCCTTGAGGAAGTTGGTGACCATGATGAGGTCACTTCTCAGCCTCCTCTTCTCCAGGGTGGACAAACCAAGTGACCTCAGAGAGGTCCTTCCAAGTCTTGCCCTTGAGACTTTTCATCATCTCAGTCACTCTGCTCTGGACACACTCAAATGGGTTGACGTCCATCTTATATTGTGGCACCCAGACCTGCCCCCAGCACTCGAGGTGAGGCCGCCCCAGTGCAGAGCAGAGCAGGACAATCCCCTCCCTTGCCTGGCTGGTGATGCTGTGCCTGATGCCCCCCAGGACATGGGTGGCCCTCCTGGCTGCCGCAGCACTGCTGGCTCATGTTCAACTTGCCACCGACCCAGTCCACGAGACCTTTTTCCACAGGGCTGCTGTCCAGCTCTCATCCCCCAGTTTGTATTTTTAACCAGGATTACCCCATCCCAGGTTGAGATTCTGGCAGTAGCTCTTGCTAGATTTCAAATGGTTGGTGATCGCCCAGCTCTCTAGCTCATCCAGATCTCCCCGTAAGGGTCCCCTACCCTTGAGGGAGTCCACAGTTCCTCCTAGCTTAGTATCATCAGGAATCTCTCAGTGCATTTGATTCCTTCATCCAGACAATTTATAAAAACGTTAAAGAGCCCTGCAGAAATTTTCTTCCTATGGTGGCAAGCAGCATCTCTGTAGCCCCCAAGGGCTGCAAGGAAGGACTCAAGGCTGAAACAGCACCCACGTTTTTTACTGTCTGTATTCCTTCCCACATCACTGGAAATTACTAGAGACATCTTGTAGTTGTGTGGATGCACATGCTTTCCTTGGAAGATAATCTCTTTTCAGTCTGCCTGTCCTCCTTAGGGTTGGTGCCAAAACAGCATGACTTTCAGGAAATGTTAGTAGACTTTGCTAGCATGCCAAGCCACTGGCCAGCCCAACCACACCGGTCTGGAGACACAAAGCTGTAGCGTGCGCATTTTATTCTGCACCTAGGGCTTGTGAGCACTCCAGGGAATCAGCACAGTTCCACTGCTCCAGGGCACAGCCATGCTTGCAGAGGGTGACTGCTGCCCTTTGGGGTTATTTATAGAGTACATTGGAATATGCATGTGACTACTATCTGCAGTAAGTGATAATCATAGATCTGTCTTGCTGTATCCTCTGTGTAAAGCATGCAGCTTGTTTTGGCTACAGGATACTTCCAGGATGTGTTGTCAGTCCATTTCCTCAGGTGCTGTGGACTTTTTCACAAAAATTGGAACAACCATGTCCAAAGTTTTGTCTCATCTGAAAAAAAGCAACAGTCAAACAGTATAGCTGGGAATTCTGTTAGGGAAAGATCTCTGTATTTGGGAAGCTAGCTATATGCTCTAAGAGACTTAATTCTTTGGCTCAGTTGCAATTTCTCCAGTAGTGATAATTTTTAAATGCTCTACTTGTTTTTCTGTATAAACATGCATACAGGAAATCTCTTTTTAATATCCAGAATTTGTCTGGGCTGCAGATGCTCCCAAGTTGCTTTCATCAAGTATCAGGCAAAACACATGTAGGCAGTTGAGGCTCTCAACACCCGTGTTCATGGCATGTAAAGCAAGATCATTTGTCTCTTGAGTCTCAAGGCCAAAATTTAAGACCCTTCCTCAATCCTGAGTGTCATATGTTTGCAAGGTTTCAGTCATTGTCATAAATGTTTCAGCTCTTGGTGCTGCTCTTCTGATCCAGCTGCAAGGGACTTGACTTCTCCCTAGCAGTAGCTTGGAGAAGAGACTGTGGCACGTGTGAGGAGGGTTTTATTCCATCAGTGCCTGTGGAGTGCCCCAGGAGATGGGGAGTGGTCAGCCTGGTTTTGCCAAGCTGGTTCCTGGGCCATCTTCTCAAAGAGCAGGCTCATTCCCAGTCCTGCCTGCTTTCTCTGGGAGGACATTCAGGAAATACCTCACATGAGCTGTTCATCGCTGAAGCAGGAGTGGGATTAACTGTGCTGTACAGGGACCCCTTCACAATGTGGCTGTGAGGGTGCCAGTGTTTTTAGGAGCATGGTAGCATGATGCCATGAGTGTGTGAAATGAAGATTATTCCTGTCTTGGAAGGAGTTGGTTAGAAGAAGAACATCATGGTTGATTTAAAAATATTTAATTTTTTTTTAATGTTTAATTTTCCATGCTCTGTTATACACTGTGTGCAGTATATAACACAATAATGTAAACATCTGGGAAAATTATGTCGTTCAGAAGCTGCATTTTCATGCTGTATCTTTTGGCAGACGGAGTGCCTCCAGAATTTCAAATTGGTGGAAGTGCTTATGGGCAGTAAGCAAGGTAAGTCAAGAAGCATTGGCCAAAGGCACATCTGATCTCCATGGGTTTTTTTCCCTGTTCTAACACAGTCCATTTTTGACAATAAAAAATAAAAAATTAAACTTCATGATGATGTTGAAATACTTAATCAGGAATGATGCTGGTTCTTTTCAGTCTTGTATGTCCTGTGGGAATAAGATTCACCTTCATTATTACGTAAAATCTCATTTGTGATTTCTGGTGGGTATTGACACTTCTGCCCTGTTTTGGGGAGCTGTGTTTAACTGACATAATTTTCTTAATTGCAGTTATTTATTAAAGATTAATTCTAGAGTTCAAATGGCTCCCTTCCTCTGTCTTCTTTCCCCCTGACACAGCCCCCACGGAAGAGTAAGTTTGAGTCCTAAGACAGTCCAAGTAATATGTTTGTGTGTTAGGAAGAACAGAAATCTGCAGTCCTAGCATTGCTCAAGTGTTTTGTGATCCTGCAGGAGCTGGGCTGGTGTTCTCCAAGTTTACATCTCTTTGTGCTTCAGTATTTGTAAGGTTGAATGGAGAAATAAATAAAGACATTGAAGTAGTCTAATGCTCTGACCACAGCTGAGTAAATATCTTTGCAGTCCAAATACTGTCTCAGTGCTTTGCTTTATTTGTGAGCACTATTGGAAAGTTGTTTTATAAGGTTATGGTAGTTTTGTTAATGTCATAACCTTGGTTGGTTTCTGGTGCTCTGTTTTAAAGCATCATTTCCAACCTTACTTCAACTGGAAGTTATTAGAATTGTTTTTATATTTTGATAAAGCACAGAAGTTGGTTATTATGGTACTTGTTAAGGAATATAGTTTTAAAGTCTTCTGTCAAACAGTTAGATTATTACCAAAGTACTTCTTGTCTTTTGAGCGGGTTCAGGCTGTTTCTGCCTTTTTTAAAGGAGGCTGGTGTTTAAGAACTGTGAAAAAAGTCAGACTGTTCCAAGCACCTATGTGTTTTTTCTGTTGGATAATAAGTAACTCAGGTCTGCATGGTTCTTTATGATAAAATTAGTTGTGTGCAGAGCTGTACTTTTTCCCTAAATGTTTTTCTTATTGTTTTTGTGTAATTGAGCCTGATAATAATTTACATGCTTTCTAACATGATTAATGGTCTTGCCCTCTCCAGTTCAGCGCATGGTCTTGGACAATCAGGAACTGATTCTTAACAGACTCAAGGACATAAGAAAGGTAAATCTGAGAAAGGAACGTGATATTTTTTTTTTTTCCCCCCTAGCAAGTATGGAGTCTCCTTTCTTACAGAAAAAGTGAGTAACTGGTTACCGCCTAAGCAGGCTCAAGGGTAGAGAAGCTAAGTGCTTGAACTGAAGTTTGTTTCTGATATTCTCTAGGCATAGATGACATGATTGCTAAGTGCAGAACTATTTTGGATTTTGCTTCACGGTATCTTTTTGCCAAATATCATGTCATTTATTTTCCTTTATTTTGGTAGACTTCAATACGTCAGATGAATCAAACAAGATTTTACATTGTGGAAAACAGCAAATCCATTGTACAAGTAAATTTATTTATTGGTGGCCTTCCACCTCAGCTTTCCCCTGAAGAATACACAAATATTCTCAAGGAAGAATTAGCTATCAAAAGTAAGTAAACAGGTGCATTTTCAGACACATTAACTTGTACAGAACAAAATGTAGTAGCATCAATCGCTCATTTTTCTTATAATTTTAACTTTTTCTGACCTTATTTTAAAAAATCTTTCTGCCTTTTACTCTCACGTGGGCTTTTTTAATCATTTCAACATGCTCACACTCTTGCAGGAGAGAGGTGACAGCTCATTATTTACAGAGCAATTATTACCTTACTTGAGTTGTATGTGACTACACCTTTTATTTTGTATGTGTGTGTGAAAAAGCATCACTCTTTAGAAGAACTATGCATACCTTAAACCACGTGCAGAATGTCCCTTGCCTTTTTTAACCTCTGACACTTTTTGCCTGGGCTGTTCTCCATGTTATTCATGAGCTCTGTGCCCTGTCATGGAGAAGTATGAGCAGTGTGCACACACACATACGGACAAACACTCGGGGAAAAGAATTTATTTTTCTTTTTCAAAGTCATGTAATTGAATTTTCATAATATTCCTTCAACCAATACTTTGTATAAACAGTGTCAGGAATGTGTCATGCTTTTTGTTGCAGGAAACAAAGCATTTTTCCCAATCTTTTGTGTCACTTCAAGAGGAATTAAACTTGAAATGTCACAAAGAATTCTTAGTCACGTTTCATGAAAATCAGTTTACCTTTTCTTACTTGCAAAGTAAACTTGAGAAGGAAAGTGTTAGCTGGAGGTTCTCCCTGTATTTGTATAACTTTTAATATTTATTTATATTACATTTATGTAACTTTTAAAAATACTTTAAATATTTACTCTAAATGTACCCAAGGTTTTATGTGTTTATCTTTTTACTCTTTGCAGCAAATGTGGTATCTGTGAGTCATGTTTATCAAGCACAAGGTAAGCATTAAAATTTTTAATCTTGCAAACAATGCCTATGTTCAAAACTGCAGCCTAATACTAGAGGCTGGAAGCTCAGAGTATGTTAGTCTGACTACATAAGCAAAAAGCCCTTCAGGTAAAATGTAACACATTGTATTTATGGAGAGCAGTGGATTAGTGTTAGCTTATTAAAAAAAAGTTTAAAGTTTGGCTTCATGCCTTCTATACCAGAAGGTGGTTAATATTTCATCATAAAAATGAGTTTTGAAGTTGCGCTTCAACTGCATAATCTAACAACACAGACCTGTTAAAAATCCTTCAAGTGTTCTTTCTTTGACTTCAAGAATATTAAAATTTGGTACTGCTTTTGGACTCAGTGGGACTGTTCCATAGTCGCTGTTTCCTACCAGTGTTAAGAGCTAGAGTTCAGTGGCTGAAAGTTGAAGAAAATAAATGCATTCCTATCTGCATTCATCCTTTGAGCTGTTTCTTTGCTTTTGCTGTATTAATTTTATTTCAGCAAGGTCGGAGAAGCCATGAGGCTTCTGAGAGCTGGAGCAGCAGTGGCTCTGGGCAGCTTTAGAGCAGTGGTCAGGTGGAGATCTGCATTTGGTAAAAACTAAAAGTGTGGAATTTTCTCTTCTGTATGCTTAGGTGTCTGTAGTTGAGATGCTTCACATCCTTTGGCAGGCTTAGCTTCCATATGTCTGCTAAGTGGATCTTTCTATAGCATGGTTTTGAAGACTGATGTGTTTGACTTCCTTTGTGTTTTTGCTGTCTCCACATGACTAATTGATACTGATTGATTTTGATTTTTTCATAGGAAGAGCTGTAAAGCTTTCAGATGTACCTTCTCCTTTCCATATTTGTCAGTGGAGAATACTGGGTTTTGTGATACTCTTCCCGTATCACAGCATCATTAAACCAAATTTACATGCATGTGTTTTGTAGATGTTTCTGCTTGTATGTGAATTTTATTGCCACTTTCTTCTTATGTTTGTATTTTTGTGGTTCTCTTAGCTTCCTAACTCTCCCTTTTTGTTGCAGCCAGGTTATGTTACCAGCCTACCTCTCATGTACTGTCCATGCATTTTTGTCTTGTTCTGCCCTGTTTTCCTCCCCACCAAGTATCTTACTTTATACTAACTTGTTAGTGGTTATTCTGTTGTTTTCTCTTTTGTCTTCCCTTTTTCCTCAACTTCTCTATTCAGAACCTAAACCAACATAAAGATCTAGACTTGATTATCAGCCCAAATATTTGCTTGCAGTAATTCTTACTGACATATTGTAAATGAACGGAACTAATGGATTTTTAATAATCGAATACAAAATGAAACCTGATACCTCTGTCACTTGTACATGATGGGAACAGAATGTTAATTATGACAAAGAGTATGCAAATAGGCCCTACCCCTGAAGCTCAAAGGAAATCTTTAAATATGCATCAGTTCTGTGCTGCAGTTCTTGTCTTCAACTTGCTTTGCTTTAACAAATATCTGAGGTTATGTTTGAGGGTCGGAAGGAAGGTTTAAAAACACAACACAATTCAACTGATAACAAACAACTGCAGAGTAAGTTTTGCTGAATAATGTCCTCAGTAGACTTGAGTAAACTTTTGCTGTAATATGAGACCTATTTTTTAATAATAATAATGGAAAATATAAAAAGTAGTTCTGATGCCTCTTTACAGGTGCTGTTGTACTCCAAATTTCATGTTTTTCTGAAGCTGAAAGAATATATATGCTAGTTAAAGATACTGTTGTCAATGACAAGCCTCTGAATGCTGTGGTGATTCCTGCAGTTATGGTAAGAGACAGGTTTGAATTTTAAAAATGTCTTTAAAAGAAAAAAACAACTGCCTTAAAACTCTTCCTGCTGGAACTAAATGAAAATATGCTTTATTCAAAGAGGCCATATTGTAAGTAGTGTGATGAAAAATAAATACTTCAGAGCCCATACTTCATGTATATGATATAGTCAGTGAGTTAAGTCACATGTCCTGTTACTGTTGAATTGTCAATCTACAGCTGCCTAACTATGCAACTATAAAGGGGAGAAAACCAGTTTTTTTCTCTTTGTTTCTTTCAATGATCAAGACGTTAAGTGGGGTTTCAGTTTCAGCTGGTACGTCTTGAAATGCTTGCAAAACTTTGTTATGGGAGCTAAATGTGTTTCCTCATTAACTATGAGGTAAATTACTTCTGCTTATTTTCACATTGACATTATCTTCATTTCCCCCATTCTGTAGCAGAGGCAGTTTGACCTTGTTTACCCCTTGAGGATTTCAGAAGAACACAGTCTTCTGAAAGACTTAGTTCAAGAGTCCTTTCACAAATTCAGGCTTGATTGTGATTTATTCTTATTGTTACAAATCACTTTCATATGAATCAGTTGGTTTAATAATAGGTTTCATGTTAATAAAGTAGAGTCAACGTGAGAAGAGGAAAATGATTGACTGAGCAAAGTGATATTTTTAACTAGGATTATGTAGGTTCTGTCCAAAAAAGAGTGTTGCTGTAGTTACTTTCTGCTGAGGTGTTGTGTATCTTGCAGTCACTATCTTTCTGGAGCTGCATTATGGCAAGTGAAGTGAGAGTCTTCTGGTCTGACTTCTTGGAACTTCACAGAAGGTCAAAAACTTTAAAAAATTACACTATTAGTGGGAATTATGAAACATCTTTAGATAGGAGGCTATCAAGTTCAATGGCCATAGTTACTTACTCACATATCTGCTTTCACTGTTTAAAAATGAGTCCTACACTTGTCAAGGCTTTCTGAAGGCAGAATTATGGGTTTTGTATGAGTAGATACTAGTGGTAGTGCTCACATGCAACCAGCAAAATCAAAAGTTACAACCCCTCCTAAAAATATAAGAGCTTTGTTCTTATGCATGCATAGGAATTACATTTTGTGAAGTCCTTAAAAGTCAAGGCCCCCTTGTCCAAACTAGGTTTCAGAGTGCCTGTTATGAGAAACAGAAAGCAGCATGAACTTTTGGATACTTGTTTTTGGTGTTTTTTAGGCAAATGCATTATGAGCCTATATTTGGTGTCTGCGGTGTGAAGTTGGACATACTCCACTCTGCTGATTGCATATGTCTGTTTTTCTGACACTGGATATGTTTGAAGAGAACTTCTTGATGCCAGGAAAATGTGGATATTGCTATTATCTGATGCAAGATATTTTTTAGAAACTCCAGTTCAGGGGACTGCTAGGGATTAATTTCTAATATGTGAGCAGGAGAGAGGGGCTGTATCGGGTCACAAACATTATGTTGCCATTTCAGCATGTGTTGTTTATATTTGGTCATCTCACTGAAAGGAGCCAAGAGTTAATCTAAATGATACTTCAAGTGTTGTTTTTTACATGATTTGTCCAGCCAGCTTATGCCATTCACTAATTACCCAGGGTAGACTAATGGTTGATTATTGTCTTTACTTTGGGTAGCAGTTGGACTAGATGACCTCCTGCGGTACTTTCCAATCCAGGCTATCTTTTTAGCCTATGATAATACTAGTCTTTGTTTATATGTGTGATGATTTAAATACAGTACCAGGAAATACACAGGAACTGACATAGTACTAAATTTACACCATGGTTAACATTCCTTTTGTGAGTGAAATACAAAGAAATTGGGAATGAAGGGCTAATGATTTTTCCAATTTGCCAATTTAATTAAAGAAAAAACTAACCAACTGAAAACCAACAAACCAAAATAGCTCTTCTTAAAAATTGATAAAAGTACAGAAGTATTGGTGGTTAGCAGGTTGCTAGTCTTATTTTTCTGAGGTGAAATTTGCTTACTCTGTGTCTGATATACCATCTAAGGAGGAGGCACAGTTCTAGTCTGGCATGCTCAGGTCTACATGAAGAAATTCACCCTCTTATTACCATTACTGAGAAGTTTGAGTGCAGAATCAGTTTGCATAAGCTGCTTATTAGAAAGTCAAGCAGTTAGTGTTATCAGATGTGTTGATCTGTTCTGCTGTTTCAGGCCTTTAAGAATTTAGTCAAACATTTTTTCATTTCACAATATTCGAATAAATGAAAATACTCTCTTCACTGGAGTGTGGGAAAAAAAAAGTGCAGTATTTTATAAAGCAGTTTAGCTGCTGTGTGTAAGGAACTGCGGGGACAGTTTGGTTTCACTCTTTGGTATTATGTCAAGGTGAAAGACATTGCAGGACTAAAGCCTTCAGTTCAGAACTAATTTACCAGAACTTGTTTTGCAGCACTGGCAAGCAAGGAAGTCAGCAGACAGTTGTATGAGGCCAATACCAGCACAGGTTCTTGTGGCTTTATCACTAATGCCTTTTACTACTGGAGTACCCTCTGTATTCTGTGTTTAGATTCCTTAAGAGTAGCAGGAAAAGATGTAGAAGGTTCCCAAAGAGAGGAAACTTTCCATTTCATTCATTCCACTAAATCCTCACACAAATATTTACATCTTAAAAGCATCGTAGTTAAACGAGCCTTTTAGCCAAAACATGAGTGATTACTTTTCACCCTTCTGAAAGGGTTGTCACCCTTTTCACCCTTTGCTGGAAGGGTTTTCAAGCATTGGAATGGGCTGCCAAGGAAGGTGGTGGAGTCACCAATCCCTGGAGGTATTCAAGAAGTGACTGGAAATTGCACTTAATGCTGTGGTCTAGTCGACAAGGTGGTATTCAGTTAAAGGTTGGACTCGTTCTTACAGGTCTTTTCCAACTTCAGTGATTCTGTGATTCTTCCATTTCTGCAATATGACAAAAAATAAAGAAAAGGCTTGGGGTTGACCCAGCTGCAGCTCCAGTTGTGTTGCGACACCTTGCACATAATTCCTCATCAGATAATGAGTCCTTTCTGGCCAGGGTGGAGAAATTTTGTGCTTGGGGCATTGTGAGCCCTTGCACATGGAAGATGCTGCTGACAGTTGCTTGCAAATGTTGAATTCTACTTGTCAGAGATATCTGCAGTTCCTGGAGACAGCCCACCACCCAGGAAGATGTGCCGTGGTTGTCACATTGGTAGGCTGGTGGCACAGAACGCCTTGTTCTGCTTTGTTGTGAGATGTGATTACACAGTACAGTCAATGGAAAGGGGATTAGCGTGGATAATGAACATCTTGACCCAGTCTAAAGCCATGTTGTGCTACTCCTGACAAATTAAGCAATTCACAGACTGTCAGTGTCTAAATCACGCAGCCTCCTTCAGCTGTCTCTAAGAAAGGAGCAATAAATTCCTCCCTGAATGCCAGCCAAAACAAAACCCTTCTGCAGATTTCACTCCTCAAGCACAGCACTGAAGCCAGGGCTAAAGGGGGAAGGGAGTCCTTGGGCTGTGAGTCACATACTCTCTTCTGCCCAGTAACAAACTCACTCGTCTGTCCCCAGTGGGGCTTTATTAAGGAACTTTTAAAAATTGTGCTGTGCTACCCTTGTGGCTCTCTGTAATTTTAACAAAGAGTGTGCTTTTGAGAAAGCACAGCAACAGCCCTGCTCTACTGTACAAACTGTCAAAGAGTTTTTAATCCCTACCAAAAAATAATTGTTTTCTTAGAAGCTGGCCTTTATCTGGGGATTTAGCAGTGTTTCTTACTCCTTTAAGCTTATTGAAGAGTTGTGATGGGAAGCAAGTTCACTGTACGGATAAGCAGTTTCTCAAACAGTTCTTTTTTCTGAATAGCTGCATCGACTACTAAATGCGTATAGTTAGGAGTTTACATTGGAAGATACCTTAACAAAGGTGGATTTGAGTAGTAGGACTGTTCAGTTTATACTACATAGGGATTTTTTATTTGTTCCAGACATTCGCTGCAGCTGCTTGTGAATCTTAGTAGCATTCAGGATATATGTTTAACTGGTTTGGGGGTTTTTAGGTACCAGGGGTTTTTAGGTACCGTATTGACACTTGACAAGAAATGTAGTTGGCAATTTACAGTAGAAACTGTAAATATGTATTTGCAACAATTTATATTACTTGGGTAAGATCTCAGGCAACTCTACAAAACACAGCTGTGCTTTTGAATGCTTTAGAGTGTACCATGTCTCAGAAATAGTTGTGATTCCCTTAAGATGCTTTTGAATTATTTCAGTTTCTTGGTTTTAAACCCAGTGCATTAGAACGTGCCTGTAAAAGCAAGTAATATAAAACATGTGTTCAGCATGTCACTTCTAAATGTCCCAAACCAGTATTTTTAGAAACTGATTGCCTGAAGAAGAGAAGATAATCAAATGTTCTTGTTACATTCAAGTAAGATATTTTTTAGGCTTCAGTGTTATGCTGGTTTCTTTGCTCTTATTCTTTTTTGAAAAAGTTTTTGTTTACTTCCATCTGCAGAACTTCATCTTTTTTTCTTTTTATTATCCCATTAACCCCCTTTTTTAAAACTCCACAAGTTTCCAGGCATTATACCAAGCCTGAGGTTTCAGGTTGCCAGTATTGTTCAGAAAATTGAAATAGCTGTGGATTAAAGTTAGGTATTAAAAAAGCTCTGAAGAGGAAGAAATGGGAAGTGGACAGGAGAGAGGGTAGGGCAGAGTAAAAGCTGGACAAGGAGTGCTGGAAGAGAACAGTTTGCTCTCTTACCCCATGGGACATGATGTTTCCTTTCAGAGCTGCTCTGCCTTCTGTTGCTCGTGGGAGTTAACCCCATACAGCACTACAGGCTGGGCAGAGTGTCTGGAAAGCGTCCCAGTGCAAAAGGACCTGGGGATGCTGGTCATCCTCTGGCTGAACACAAGGCAGAAGTGTGCCCAGGTGGCCAAGAAGGCCAATGGCATCCTGGCTTGTATCAGCAACAGAGTGGCCGGCAGGATCAGGGCAGTGACTGTCCCCCTGTACTCGGCACTGGTGAAGCCACACCTCAAGTGCTGTGTCCCGTTCTGGGCCCCTCACTTTAAAAAGGACATTGATGTGCTGCAGCATGTCCAGAGCTCATGAAAGGACCAGAAAAAACATGTCTTATGAGAAATGGCTGAGGGAGCTGGGATTGTTTAGTCTCCAGAAGAGGAGGCTCAGGGGTGACCCCATCACCTTCTACAACTCCTTAAAGGAGGGTGTAGTGAGGTGGGGGGGGGGTCAGGGATCAATCTCTCCTGCCGTGCCTGCAGTGAGAGGACAAGAGGAAATGGCCTTAATCTGAGACACAGGAGATTCAGATTAATTATTTTTTAGAAAAATTATCACTGTCAGGGTGGCCAGGCATTGGAATAGGTTGCCCATGGAAGTCACCATCCCTGGAGGTGTTTAAGAGGCATCTAGATCTGGTGCTGGTGATGCGGTTGAGTGGTTTAGGCATTACAGTGGCTATGCTGGGTGGATGGTTGGACTTGATGATCTTACAGTTGTCTTCCAACCTTGATGCTTCTGTGATTATCAAAGGACTATTCTAAGTGGGGTATGGCAGATGATGATGTAGGAACTGATGGAGTAACAAGATGGCCTTTACTTCTGAAAACACCAGAGCTCTCCTTACTCTCCCATTAATGCTTGGAATGGCTCAAGGGGACGAAATCCACTTGTCTCTTTGGGATATGTGAATCCTTGAACTGTTGACTTAATACTCAAGGAATCCTTCCTTTTTGTGACAGTGGCATGCATTATTTTCCATAGACTTCCTTTGCTGCCTACAAATATCCTTTCCATGTGCTTAACAGAAATTATTGTATTACCCTTGTTATGTGTTGGGCATGGTTTGAGTAATTGCTTCTCCCTTTCCAATAAGGCCTGAAGGTAGAGGTGAAAGGTGTTTTGACTTCAGTTGTCAGTTTAGGATGAAGGTTGTTCCTTTGGGGAGAGCTGTGTGCACAGCTTCGCAGCCTCTGTCTCATCAACCTACTTGTTTTGTCAGCAGTAGAACTTTTCCAGTAAAATAAAACATTGAGGTTCTTTTGGCTCTTTGTCCCCCAAAACAGCCCTTGTTTGGCTCATTTATTTGTCAAAGAAACAGATGTATTTTGAAACTGAATGTCTCTGATAGAATCTGAATGACGAGTAAAGAAGGGGCAGTGTGTGCCTGCTTCACCAGCCTTCGTACCTGCTTAGTGTTCCTCTTATCAATGTGTTTTCTCTTTGTCAAGAGACAAGTCACACTGGATGGCAGAGAGCCTTTCTCTTGCAGGCAGTGTTAGAGGAGAAGGATTTTTATGTGTGTCTGTCGGAATCTTGACGCATCTGGCAGGGTGTGAGTTGCAGAGGATTAGCACCCAGCTCTTCTAAGAACAGAAAATTAGAGGAAATCTCTCAAGTACTGTGAAGACCCAAACAATCATTTGTTTGTAAGTGCCTAAATCAGCTCACAGGTCTGGGGTATCTCAATGTCAGACGCCATTTTGCATCCCCAGAAATTTAACTCATTAATTTGACCTGATTTCTCTGTTGTTCACCTTAGATCCTGGTCTCTGGTGGTCGCTCACAGGCAGCAGCTGAAAGGCTCTCTGGGTGCAATCTCCTCCCATCTGTAGCTGTTGATATCTCTCCACATGCTTGCACGCTGTGGTCATGCTGCTGCCTCACCGCCCCCTGAATCATTCTTGTCTAAATTGACTTATATTTAGCACTGTTGTTCTGTTCCCTGAATCCGTCCGGTCAGCTGCGTGACAAATTGCTGTTCCCTGAATGCTGTCCAATTTGTAAATAAGAATTACCACCACTTAGGGTTTATGGCAAATGTTTCTGTTTAGAAGTGCACTTGTTGAAATGTCCGATAGACTTTTCTGGCATGTACCTGCACCCCAGCCTTGTGGCAGGATGGATGAAAGGTGTGCTGGTGTCTTCTGATCTTTCCAGAACTACTTACAAATCATTTTACAGAACTATTTATGTGGGGGCAGGCTGGCTGAAAACCAGTCCCAAGGAGGTGCATCTGTTGGCTGGAAGTTTTGACCTCCAGTGAGGCTGCAGGTATTATTCCCATGCAGCCCATGGAGTGCCCCAGGAAATCTCACCTCTGCCATGTCCAGTGGCCTCCTTTGCAGTGGTTTCTGGAGGCCTTGAGAGTCCTTTCAGCAGCAGCTTCAGTAGGTCGTAAGATACTGGCACCCCTGAGTAAATCCTCACAATGTAAAAGCTTTGCTCACATACTTTTAAAAGAAACTTTCAGCTTCTAAATTCATAGGGAGAGGTACACCACTGTCTGCCCCAAACATCTTCATTTTTAAATGTTTTGTCCTTGTAAATTGACGTGCATTCTAAGACAACCACAAAACTTAAGAAAGATTTTTCAGTTGGTTTGGGGAGAAGCTCTCGCTTTTCAAGGAAACTGTTTTAATAGTACAGAACTCTTATCCCTCACACTGTTCTTTGGCCTAGACTGTTTACTGAAAATGTGTAGGAAGGGCTACTTACAATGCCTTTGGTTCCAATGTTAGGCTCAAATGTGTACTTGGGGTGGGTTAAGGAGCCTTCAGTTCCTAGGGAAGCAAAATCAGCAGCCAACCTGTCCATTGTCTGGACACTGAATCTTTTTATTTATAGAATCTGGATTTTTTTTTACCAGGCATCAAGGAAGCATCAGGTAATATTTCTGAGATGCAGTAGTAATTTTCCTGCCTTTTCATGGCACTGACTAATCCTTTTTCTTTCAGGCTTCCAAGATACCACGGAATTGTTGCCCACTTCTTGTATTTGTGAATCCAAAAAGTGGTGGTCTAAAAGGTCGGGATCTGCTGTACAGTTTTCGAAAGCTGTTAAACCCACATCAGGTCTTTGAACTTACTAATGGGGGCCCACTACCTGGGTAAGTCATCATGTTTCAATTTTTTTTTTTAATTTACATTGTTTTATTATTTTTTTAAAAGGTGGACTAGATTCACTTATTTTGAAGATCTAAATTGCTTCAATTCTATGCCTGACGACCAGGGCAGTGAATCATTTCCTTCTGACTGGTTCGTACTGTGAGAACAGATTTAAACTTCGAGGTTCCCTAAAGAAAAGAGAATAGAGTAGTTCCTGATGTATATATTTCTGTCAAATCTAGCAGAGTCTGGCCCAGGGAAAGCCATACACACTTCACAATAGCACATATTCAATAATTATTAAAAGTAAATAGAGTTTATATTTGAATGAAGATGGAAAGAGAAATGTCACATTTCCTGATGAGGGTGAATTTTCGCTTTTATTTCTTCTGATGTTTCATGGGAACTACCAGGAAAGTATAATAAAATTTTCTATTTTGACTCTTGAAACTTTGCCACAGTTGCAGAATCAACAGGGCCTGCCTGATCACAGCTGCAACATTTCTACAGGGAACAGGACATAATGTGCTCGTAGGAAGGCAGGAACTGATGACTTGATTTAATCAACCCCACTTTGTTACAGCTTCATAAAACTGAAAGGGATGGTTGTAGCCTATTCCTCATTCCTTCACTACTGCTTTAATAAAAAGCTTGTCATGACAAGATATTCAGAACAAAAGCTTTGTGGGAAGAATGCAGCTTATGTAGGAGACAAGCTACACAAACTAATTTTTCTGACAGAACTGTATCATTCTGTTGTCTTTCTAACGCACTTCAAGCTGCAACTTCAGTAACCAGTTCATTTTGTTTTGGCTTTGGAATCTTTCTGTAGCTTTATGGCAAAATGCTCCCACTTGTTCATTGCTTCTTGTGCAATGGGAAATAACAATTCTTTTGCATATCTTGGTATGTAGGATGAAAAGCCACAGAAGGTGAGCGTCACCAGGAAAACAGTACTATGAAGAAGAAAATGTACTGTGATTCCTATGACTAAGTACAAAAACACCACCACTAATCAACATCTCCTCTAGGATTTAGAGAGTTACAGATGTTCACATTGAAATTATGACTAGTTAGGTCTCTGTGCCCTTGAAAAAGGAAGTGATTAACCATTTAGCTCTGTCTGTGAAGAATCTTAGAGGAATATGGTTTTTACTCTTTTTAAAATCATCTTTATCTACAACTTCATATTTTTTCATTCACCTTGTTGAAGTTGATCCAGAAACTGATGGTAAAGGGGCATGGGCAGAAATCCAATAATACTGTGTTATTTTAAATAATATATTGGGACTTTGCATTTCCTATATTCTATTGTAACATTTCTTTTCCCTGTGTTTTGCTTCACAATGGAGGTTTCACACGTTCTCCAAAGTCCCTTCCTTCCGAGTGCTGGTGTGCGGAGGGGACGGCACCGTTGGCTGGGTCCTTGGTGCCCTCGAGGAGATCAGGCACAAGCTGGTGTGCTCAGAGCCCTCAGTTGCCATCTTACCTTTAGGAACAGGTGAGAATCACAGCAAGAACCGTTCTTCTGCTGAGGGCAGAAGTCCTCCAGAAAGTTTTATCTTTGTCTGTGTGACACGGGACTCAGTTTTGCAGCCGAGATGCCGTGAGATTCAGTTCTGGCTGGTGCTGGAAAGCAAACCAAAATAATCGTTTTTCAAGAAAGCGTCAGTCATGCTTTCTGAAAAACAGCATCAGGAAAAACAAGTAGCAGGAGTGTTGATATGGGTGTGGGTGAGTGGGCAGGAGTTGGGAGGGCAAAATATCCTCCTCCTGACAACCACAGGTGCATCAGCCATTGGTGTAAGACAGCAAACTCAGTTGCTCCCTGGTGTCTCAACTCCATAACAGGTTTTTCTACCACAGTTTGTGGGAAGGTTCCAGTGTGTCTGTATGTGATAGTAAACACATGTGCAGACACAACACAACTTAGATTTTTTTTTTTCCTGCTAGTTAGCTCTTCCTTCCAAATGAACTAATTCCGTGACTTGATTGGAGCACCTTAGTGCAGTGTGATTTGTGAAACGGGGCTGATGCACTGATTATGAGACACGGTTATGTTTTGGTGTTCTTCACTGTTGCCCAGGTAATGACTTGGGGAGGGTCTTGCGCTGGGGAGCTGGCTACAGTGGGGAGGACCCGTACTCCATTTTGGTTTCTGTGGATGAGGCGGATGATGTTCTTATGGATCGCTGGACTATCCTTTTGGATGCAGAGGAGCCAGCTGAAGGTGCAGAAAATGGCATTGCGGAACCTGAGCCTCCCAAGGTGAGCTGAGCACCATTTGGGTGTGATTCTTAGGAACTGCTGTTCTAGTGAAAATCACAAAAATTATGGGTATTAATGTAGTTTAATTTTTACTGCTCACTTGTCTTTGTGCTTGGGCCTTACTGAGTTGTTTCCTAGTGAATACAGCACACGTCTGGACCTAGTGTTTCGGTTTTAGCAGGGCTGCTTGACTGCAGAGCACGTTTTGTAGCTGTTTAGCAAAAGTCATCTGATAGAGGATTAATGAAAAGATTCACGTGGCAATGGCATTCCTATTTGCTTCAGCTGGAATGAAAATTATATCTCAAATAAGAAAAGGCTTTGGAAGGAATGCCAAAACACTTTCCAAAACACTTGTGAAACTGGACTGTCAACCAAAAACACTCCCTTCCCCAAAAAGTACTCTAATTTTTCCTTTCACAGTTTAGGAAATTAGTCGGAGTTGCTAGAATATTCAGGAAGTAAATCCTTCTGTCATCTTACTGCCATTGTGTGTCTGTGTATGTGCCATCTGTTATGTGCTTTTTTTTTTGAGTGAAAGTCACTGTCACCTGGTTCATATGAACTTGTTTCTGTTTAGGAAAATAAAAATGTTGATTGTAGATTGTGACTTTGGAGCTTTATGTGAGTCCTGGTTCTGTCTCTCTTCAGATTAAAGGAAGAAACTGGACAAGGGGCTTGCAAAAAAAAGTAGGAAATCATGACAATGATAGCAGTTGTCCAATTTAGTCTGGTCACTGGAAAATCCTAGGCATTATGAGTCAGTTGGAGGATTTAAGATGCTCAGGTTCCAGCTATTTTTCACTTGGTGGAGACAGAGGCTTATTTTCCCATGGTGCCTACTCTGCCTTTTAAAGGTGAAGGATGGGAGAGTAAGGACTAGGATAAAGGCGCTATGGAATGAACTGGCATGCAAAGGAAGAATTAACAGAAGAAATGGTCGAAATCTGTAGGAACTTGAGGCTGGCATATGGGGAGATAGTTCAAACACAGCTGAGTAGGTGAAGTCAAGTTCTTCATTCATCTGGTGTAAGCTGGTCACCTTCCAAAGTAAGTAAGAGTGTCTTCCCAATGATGTAATATAAATCCATGGCTGATGCCAAAAATAATAGTGGCATCAGTGTTCAGCAGCTTGTGAAGTTACTGCATAGAATTGCTTTGAGAGGTTGAGTTGGTTTTATTTCTGCATTTGTTTTTATTTCTGCCTTATTATGCTTGTAACTTTCAATTAAGATTAAATTTTGAAGTTTTTGATACTTTGGAAATAATGACTACACATGTCAACAGTTGTTCATGCAACTTTATTTTTAGTGCAGTGTTTCTGGAAAATGTTTTCCAGAATCTGTCAAGATGCGAGTGACTTGGAAGAATCATCTGCAAAGCTTGATTTTGCTGAAAAACTTTGGAACTTCTTCATTTTTGATGTATAAATGTAAGCAGGAGATGATACCTTTCTTTTTCCTTTTGGTCAGATTGTACAGATGAACAACTACTGTGGTCTTGGCATTGATGCAGAGTTGAGCTTGGACTTTCATCATGCTAGAGAAGAAGAACCAGGGAAATTTAACAGCAGGTAATCCTGGGGAAACCAGGTGTGAAGGTCAATTCTGTGGTATTGCATTACTTCCAATTTACACTACAGCTGATAATCTTCAATGCTACAGGTATCCACAGACTGATACTGCTTGTGGCAGAGCTGGCAAGGAGGAACTGAGCTAGCCAGGAAGTCATAGACACGAAATCCCTGTGTTTTTTTTGTTTGGGCTTGGTTTGGTTTTTTTTTCCTCTACCGAGAGAGAGCATCAGCGCAGTTTTTGGAAGCCATGTCACTGTCCTTCAGTATTCTTAGCATGCCAGTAGCTGCATTGTTGAGTTCAGTGAAATGCTGGGATAGTGGAAATACCTCTTGCTCAAAGCCTTTAGCAAGAGTGAGGGCAGTGCTGCTACATGAGCAATAAGCACTGTTCAGAAGTGTTCAGAACTTCTTCTGTACCTTTTCCAGTTTTGCTTAGTGCTGTTGTAGCACCTGCATGCTGGTATTAAGGATAAAAAAACTCTCTGTATCTCAAGAGAGAATGTTACTAAAAAGGTGTTGAGAGAGACCTTCCTCCTCTCTGGCATGCACATCAACCAATAATGGGACTTTTTCTTCTTCCCACTGAAATTGATGAGCAAAAGAAATCACATCTGTATAATTAGTCAGTAATTCCTGGTAGAAACTGGTTTTGTTTGCTTTCCCCTATGTTTGTGATTAAACGCCTTCTAAATTGTCCCTTGGTTGCCAGAGTTACAGCCACGCAGTGTTCAAACTGAAACTATTAAAAATATTCTCTGACCAGTTATGAGTGCAATGATGTGTAATCTGACCCATCTTGTAGTGTTCTGTCTGTCATTACAGGCATTGCTCATGGTGCTTTTCTTAAAAGCTGACTAATACCGTTGTTGGTGTGAACATAGGTGGCTCCTGGTACATAAGTTACTATTAGGAACTGGTTTGCATTTTCAATATGCTGGACTGAAAGTATCATAGGTAATAAAATCAGGCAATTATTGCAGTGCCCATTCTGGTACACAAAACTTTTCTAGATGGACTTGTGCAGTTAACATAATGTACGAGTTATGTTCATTCTTTCTTCAAAATATACTACTCCATGTTTGCAAAGCTGCAGCATTTCAAAAGATGCATGCTCTTCTTATTGCCACTGCATTTAAGGGATATACTTTGATTGCTGTTGCCCTGTGTGCTTTTCATCCCTGTAATCTTCATCTCAGTCACTTCCCAGTCTGCAGCATCCGAAGTGCAGTGGACAATGTCTTGGTATCATTCTTGCAGGGTGACTTGAAGGGCTTGTGGGAAAGAGGAGAATTCCCCCCCCCCCCCGCCCCCACCCCCCAGTCTGAAGGGCTACATACTTTTGGAAAAGAAACATGAAATAATGAATTGATACTGAGATACATTTTTGTAGAAGACAAAAAGCTTGTGCAGGCTGACACATGATATTTACCTCTGCCTGTGACAACGACTGTTAAAATAGTTGACTTTATGCTTCCCCATGATAAGCAAGTGCACGCTCTTGTCAGTAATATTAGCTTTTTATTATTATTATTTCTAGTAAATTAACTAAAAATGGTATCTACTTAATGCAAGGTGCAGCAGCTGCTGGCATGTGAACTGGCTGCTCCTGAGTGCAGAATAGGAAGTTTCAGGTTGTGGCAACAGAAATTGCAGGTAGTCCTTGGAAGAAATATGGGCTTTAGTGTTCATCTGAAGCAAGACCTTAAACTGATAAACGTCCCAAAAGCTGTGTGCTCTCTGGCCTCACTGAGTAGAGTCTCTTTACGTGCTCTGCACTGCTTACATTTTGCTAGCAGCTCAAAGTGCAGCGCTAACATCCCTGCAGGAATTCAACACTGATCTTGCATTGAGGGGCAGATAAAAATAGTGTATGTTGTGACAGTGATGGTCTTTGCATTGGTGAGTGCCAAACTATATGAGTTTTTTTTACAGTGTAAAATTTAGTGATCAGGGCAACTGCCTTCATTCACAGAATCAGAGAGTGCATCAGGTTGGAAGAGATTACAGTGGGTCATCTGGTCCAACCTCCCTGCTCAAGCAGGGTCATCCCAGAACACATGGGACAGGATTGCATTCCAGATGGTTCTTGAATATCTCCAGTGAGGGAGACTCCACACCGTCTCTGGACAATCTGTTCCAGTCCTCGGTCACCCACACAGTAAAGAAATTCTTCCTCATGTTCAGGTTGAACTTCTGTGCATCAGTTTCTGCCCGTTGCCTCTTGTCCTTGCTTGCTACCTGGCTCCATCTTCTTGATACCCTCCCTTCAGATATTTATAGACATTGATAGGTTCCCTCTCTTCTTGAGGCTGAACACAGGCCCAACTCCCTCAGCCTTTCCTGGTTGAAGAGATACTCCAGTCCCTTAATCATCTTTCTTGCCCTCCACTGGACCCGCTGCAGGAGGTCCATGTCTCTCTTGTACTGAGAAGCCCAGAACTGGACACAGCACTCCAGATGTGCCTCACCAGGGCTGAGCAGAGGGGCAGGATCACCTCCCTTGACCTGCTGGCAATGCTCTTCCTAATGCACCCAGGATCCCGTTGGCCTCTTGGCCCCCAGGGCACACTGCTGGCTCATGGACAGCTTGTTGTCCAGCAGGACCCCCAGGTCCTTCTCCACAGAGCTGCTTCCCAGCAGCTCAGCACCCAGCCTGTGCTGGTTCATGGGATTATTCTTCCCCAGGTGCAGGACCCTCCATTTGCCTTCACTGAATTTCAGACAGTTTCTCTCTGCCCATCTCTCCAACCTGTCAAGGTCCTTCTGAAGGGCTGCAGAGCCCTCTGAGGTATCAGCCTCTCCTCCCAGCTTTGTGTTGTCAATGAACTTGCTGAGGGGGCATCTGGCTGTTCATCCACACCATTCCTATGGGATCCTGGAACAGTCTCCAGGACTGCGTATTACAGAAGAAATCACATATTGTTTGTGCCATCCAAAATGGCAGGCGATTGCTGTGGCAAGCAGTTTCGAGCTGCAAGGTTAGAAAGAATATTCTGCACAATTTAATGCAAGTTTAGACTTATTTTACAGAGATACACAACTATTCTGCAGTTAGGGTACTGTGAAGTATTCTTTCCGTTTCTGAAGGCTTCCTTCTTCATACAACAAAAATTAATGCTTCTTGGGGATACTGAAAGTGTTGTTTCCTACCAATATTCCAATATTTTTCAATTGTATCCAAATTAGACAAAACTTGTCTTCATAGACACATCTTGTTTGGAGGAGAAGCGTATGTTAAATGGTGTTACATGAGGTACCTTTAATTTGGTGCTATTTTAAACTATTAGGACATAAGACTAATCACTCCCAATGTAATAATTTAAGATGACTGAAAAGTCTGAAAAGTCTCTGTCTGAAAACTTGGCTGTAACCTGCACTGGCTGTCTTCCCCACTTGAATGTCTACGGTATTTAGACATAATGCTAGAGAAATTTTGCAGAGTTGAATTCTGATGACACCCATGTGCGAGTAGGGTCAAATAATGGAAATTTATGCTTTTTATTTTAAGGTTGCCCTGAAGGCCATGTATCCAAAGGTTTCCATTATAGAAGAAAATAGTCTGTGTGTTTAACTATCTTTTGTTTATGATATTCTTAAAATATTTTGCCATTTCTAGGGATGCCATAAAAATCTTCTTCATCTTTTTTATTCTAAAATTAGAGATGTTAGAGCTCTGTCACAAGTTGAGATTACTAAGCCTGTTTTAATTTTCTGCAGTTGAGTATATTTCAAATTAATTAGGAATGTGTACAGCAAAGATTTTCAAATGTTTTTGTGCCGTTAAGTATTGTAGCATTGCATGAGAAAACAATTTAAAATGGGTCATGACGACCTCTAAGCCTTAATCAAAAATGTAATCTTCCAGCCCAGGAGTTTACATTTCAAAGAGGCATTGTATTCAGGCAACACTTTGGGAAGGGACGATTTTTCTCTAATAAAATTTCACAATCTGCACATGTCTCAACAGAAGAATCATCCCTTAAGGAAAGGTATGTGAAGTAGCAGTTCATGGGTTATGCTTTGTTTCTGCAGTAAAGCTAGAAGAATTTGAAACAGGTTTTAATTGAAAAACTCTTTAAACATACTTGCTAGAGGACAATAGTGATATACATACAGGGAAGAGCGCTCTGCCTGGCCTTAACGTTTTGGTTACAAGGTGCTTGTCTGCTCCTAGGTTTCACAACAAGGGAGTTTACGTGAAAGTTGGGCTGCAGAAGATAAGTCATACTAGAAACCTTCACAAGGACATAAAGCTGCAAGTGGACCAGCACGAGGTGGAGTTACCAAGTATAGAAGGACTCATTTTTATTAATATACCCAGGTAAAAAGGAGAGGAACGGTCCATTGTGGATGCATGCCTGACTGAACGTGTAGAATTGCTGCTTGGTATTTCAGCATCAAATGTCAAATAGTTAGGTAGCAGGATCAAAGACAATCAACCTGCACACGCTTTCTGACATGCTAGGGACCAGGTACCTAAGCGGTTCCTGCAGTGAAGGCCAGATGGATTTCAACTGTCAAACACTGCCCAGGTCCTACAGGCAGCTGGTCAATGTACATGGAGTGTGTGATGCTACCTGGGTAGCTGTGGAAAATCCACAGTTCAGATACCTTTACAGGCCTGTGAGTGCTTCCTTGACACCTGCAGGGAGCTAGAGTTACTGTTGGGGAAGAATGGAAGCCAAATCCACAGGACATCTGGCTTCCTTAGATGTGATGTTGATAGAGGCAGGTTTTTTGTTTGCACAAAACTAGCAGGTAATTAGTGCTGCCATACTATTATTTTTTCAAATACTATCTTATCTTAAACAACCTGTATCTCTTTGCATTTTAGTCTGAAAATGTTTTATTCAAATACTCTTTTTACATGTACACACACGTGCACATACATTGCACGCGTACACAGATACACATTGCTCATGGGAGCTGTGGAGAAGAAGAGACCCCAATTAAGTGATGAGTAGTTCATGCACCAAAACAATAAGCAAGTGATTTGAGTGGGAAGGGTCAGTACTGCACAAAATTGTCAGAAGCATTTCAGAGGACTCAAGTGCATGAATAGCTGCCTAACTACAAGTGCTTTTGGCGAGGTACAAGAATAAAACCTTGATAACTGTTTTAGCTTTAGTTTCTCTTCAGTAGCTTCCATGAATATTGTCAAGGCCAGTGAGAGCTATGTTAAGTTCTTTAGACTTGAAAGTTAAGGGTTAGTGTAGCTGTAACCTGTATTTCCCAGCAAACTAAAACTCTAAAGAGTTAACCTTATTCCTATTTACACCTTTTCTTTCCAATGGAAGCTATTTACTTCGCTCCTTTTACTGCTAAAAGATCTGATCAAAATCATTCCAGATTTTAGGAAAACAGTTCCTGCTTTTACCATGCAGGAGAACTGCTCCCTCCAGCTGGGGGGGGAGCAGAGTGTGTAGCTTTTGAAGCCTGACAAACCAGCCACCCTTAGTAGGGCACCAGGGAGTGTGCCCGGGGGCAGAGCACAGGCCACAGATGGTCACTGGTGTGCTCTCCACACAGCTGGGGCTCTGGAGCTGACCTCTGGGGGTCTGAGAGCGACAACCGCTTTGAGAAGCCACGCATCGATGACGGCCTGCTGGAAGTGGTTGGTGTGACTGGCGTCGTTCACATGGTGAGTTGGCATCCCAGTAAACACAGAAGAAACACACATTTTATGGGACAGGCTTGTTTCTGTAACAAACAGTGCATTGCAAGTGCATGGTCCTAAAAATTACGCTCTTCGTTAAGGTTGGATAAGTAGTAGTAATAGGAATTGAGAACTTGTTAAAAATCCATGGGGAAATGCTTCATGATTTAACTAGACTTTGAATCAAGTAGAGAAACATACATGTGTGCATATATATATATATATATATATGATGCAATATATATATATATTAAATGCAAATATATGTATATATTATGGAATGCACTAGCTTTCTCATAGCAGGCGTCATGGTGTCCAAATGGAACAGTTAATGGGATGAAAACAAGATTTTATTCTAATATTACAAAAACATGCCCTCTTCACCTAGTGAAGCTGCGAAAAATCTTGTCGTACCTCATCACAATCACAGTGGAGATTCCATTAAGACAGGTTGCCTTATAATTATCTGCCACAGGCTTTCCAACCCCTGTCACTGAGAATTTGATACTCGCTGCTTTTGATTTGAATGCTATGTCAAACAGGTGGTATGCTGTTCTGCAAAGACTATTATGACTCAACTTATGCAACTTTAATTCTTTCATGTATTACATACTTTTATAATGGTGTGCTATTAGTAACATAGTCCTGTGGGATGGTAGGTTATTTTTGTCTTCATATTTTACCACTATTTAAAGAAATCTGCTGCTAAAAAAGTATGTGGTCACGTGACTAGAGATAACTAATCCGTAAAGCCACCAAAAATGGAAAGGTGGGTGGTTGAATTTTGTGGAGCTTGATTGATCTTTGGTGTTGGTCAACTTAACCATTATGTAATTTAGATCTTCTAAAAGACACTAAAGAAGTGTTTTGGTAGAGATCCTTAAATCTTTTGTGAAAGTAGGAGCAGCTTTGGAGTATAAATGTTGACAAACCTGTGCCTTGGGTTTGTGATAATAAGGTTTTTACTCCCGTGTTTGGTTTCTGCACACATTCCCCTAGAGTTTGTGTAGCAGCAAAGTTCACTTTGTTTCACTTTTACAGTTAACTCTAAAAAGTTAACTCAGCTGTTAAGTTGTAGTTGAGTATGTGTGCGAGAAATTCCGTGTGTATATGTATGTATTCTGTAGCTATATGGAGTTGAGTTTGGAAAAACTCTCTGATTAATAAAGTGCTTTTAGACTTCAGAATTTCACATGTGCTGAAGTCTGTGGGTACAGTTAGGTGTTTTTAGAAGTATTTACTGTGTTACGGAGGGGGAAGCCAAAGCAAACAAGACCTTTGTGAGTGTATGCGCCTTGGCCACCAACCTTTGTGTACAAATGGCTTTGCTGTGGAAGTTGTTTTGCTTCCCACAGCCGGCAGGGACATCCGAGTTCTCCTTCCTGGACTAGCTGAAATAATTAATGCTGGGGCAGTAAAGGCATCCTAGTTTTGCCTAAGCAGCTTTTTTAGCTGAAACTTAAAATGTCAGGTGAGAATAAAGTAATATCTACCCAGTTTAATTGCAGCTAGTATTTGTACTTCTTGTTAGTTGGGGTGATTGATATCCTGGCTTTTATTCCCTAACAGGGTCAAGTCCAAGGTGGTTTTCGATCAGGAATCCGCATAGCCCAAGGCTCGTACTTCCGTGTAACACTCCTAAAGCCAATTCCAGTTCAAGTTGATGGAGAGCCCTGGATTCAGGCCCCTGGCCAGATTATAATTTCTGCTGCAGGACCAAAGGTACTGGCTGTAGGTTTCTCTTAGACCTTGTTCCTGCACTGGATGTTACCATATTACGTTGCTTGTCTGTGTGTTCCGATGCTTAACCCTACGGGAGCTGCTCAGCACCGTCTGGTAACTGAGAAAGCCATTTCTAAAGAGGATGGTTTGAGGGCTCCCTCTAGTGGCTCCATGAGGCATGTGTTTAAAAAAACAGTCCCTGTGCTTTGGCCTAGTGACTTAATTTTTTCCCCTGTATTGACATCTGCAGGCAGTGTTGCTTGTCTTGAAGCAGGCCACATTTGTAAAGGCCGTGGTAGTAGTGCAGTGTGCAAGGCAGGAATCAGTCTGCTGGAGAAGGGAAGGTCTGTCAGACAGTAGTAGCAAAGGAGAAAAATGAATAAGGGAGGAGCAGAGTCTGTGAAAAAGAGACTTAGGAGTAATCAGTGTCTGTTTTTTCTTTATTATCTCAATATGTGCATAAAAGACAGCATCAGCTCCCTGAGAATTTAACTTCTCTCTTGACTTTAAAATTGTGAAATAAGTATTTTGCAGTAGATGACTGTGGTGCACACCACTCTACACATTTGCCTGCTACCTTAAGGATGCCTTTTCAACTCACAGAAATTTGTTGCTACAGGCAAGCTCAGAGGATATGTAGCTGTACTGGGAGTGCTATCAGAACAATTGCCCTTGCTGAGGAGAAATGAGTGGGTCATACCTCAAAGTTTCAGACTATGTTAAAACTTTGTTCTTTTCATGAGAAGAAGTGGGGGGGTAATGGAAAGAGAGAGAGAGAGAGCAAACATAACTTGTCCTTCAGTGAGAAACATTTCTTCTTCTTCTACCAGGTTACTGACTAGTTATCTCTATATGTGGGTATGTATATATGTGTGTACAGGAATATATAAGCACACACATACATATACAAAATGTGTATATGTTTATGTAAAAAACCCAATAAATCCTATAGCTTTTTAAGGATAGGTGCAGCAGACAGTTGTGTTTTTAAATGTTTTTCTGTTGCACTTCCAGCTTTTTAGTTGGCTATTAGTTAGTTGCCTTAGATCAGCTTATTGGTGACCACAGATATTTTAATACTTATTCACTTTCTTTTAAATTTTTCAATTTTAGGTCCATATGTTGAAAAAATCCAAGCAGAAGCAGAAAAAAACTGGAAGCCTGAAAGAGATGAAAGTGGATGGCATGTCAGTCTCTGAAGGAGGACGCTAAGGGGAGACCTGTGTCCACACCTAGACACCACGCTGGTTCAGTAAAACTGAGTGCAGACAACTCGTGAAGAGTGTTGCCTATGAGCGTGCCTTTCATTACATTTTGATAGTTCTGGGTTCTTCTTTGTCTTTCAAAGATAGTGCCTCATTGTCACAAATAACTGTTATGTACCACTTGTCTCATCTGAAATGTTTACTTTGGGTTGCTTTTCTGTAAGCTGTTTCCCAGCCAAATAGAGATTCCAAGATGCTGAGATTTCTGCATTTGCCTTCACAAAAAATCCTTCCCTCCTCTCAGCTCCTTCTTAAAGAAAATCATTCCATAGATAATTTTTTTTATTTGTTCTGTAACTGAAAATGTGTTTCTTTAACTTAATGCTCACAGTAGCATCCTAACCAAAAAAAGGCAGAAACATTAGTTGCTGAGAACTCCTTAGATCAGTCCAAATAGCACAGCTGAAACAGTACAAGTGTAAAGAGAAAAATACAAAACACAGGAGAGATTATTTCTATAAAAGGATCCCAGTGCACTGGGAAGAGAGAAAGTACTAGAACAGTTGAGTCAAAATATTTCAGAGCATTTACTTCAACAGTATTTGGACAGCATGAATAAAGGGAAAACAGCCTGTAGAGCAATTTTTCAACTGTAGCTTAGTTTCTCATTATTCAGCCAAAGCCTGTTTTAAAAGGCATTTGAATTTCATCAGCTACAACTCTTAAAAAGGGAACACAAGTACCCAAGGCAGTATTATGTTACACCAATATTTTTCTGTCACTGACCATTATCTTTGACACCAGACTTTTTGTCTTGACTTTACTTGTGTTGTTTCACTTTCATGAATTTGTACTGTTACATAACAGAAAGCTCAAGAATCATCATTAATTAGGTTAAAAGAAGTACCACTTAGTGTTCAGTTAAGTAAATTAGCACAGTCACATGTTAGAGTGGTATTATGTACAGCATAGCTTTGCTGAGGAGCCTTAGCAGGTATTGAAGCCTGTAGTGTGCATGTAACGTGCTCCAGGCTTCAAATAACTGAGAATGTGAGAGGCATCATCAAAATTCACTTACCTCGTCAGGCTTCTCAAGTCTTTGATGGGTGTTGTTATTAGGTGTGGGCCCAGGGACACAGTGACTGTGTTCTCTCACTGGGATGAGTGTGTGCTCTTCAGAGGCTGGTTCTCCATCAGCTCCTGTGAGGCCAAGATTAGCTCTCTGTGTTTACCCATCTGCTGAAGGTGTGGGGATCCAGTACTCCTTTTACAGCTTCGTGCTGGAGACTGGTGCTGGAGCAGCCATGCTGGTCCTGCCATTTGCTGTCTATATCTGCTATCCATGGCTGTAGTCATGTTGTTCTTCACTCACATCTCTTCTGTCTCATCTCACCGTGGTTGCCCAGGGGCTGAATGTTTCACTTTGGGTCAACATCATACACAAAGGGCTCTGTGAACCACTTGTGGGCAGGGGGTCAGGCCTGTAAGGTTTCGCCACTTGTAGGCATCTGCTGCTTGGAGCTACTTAAGCCATGCTGGCTAGAGCCCGCATAGCCAGACAGTGGGCTTACTTGTCCTCTGTTGCACAGTAATAACTATTTCAGCTGTGGGTGGCATGAGTTTATCGCTTGAGTGTCAGCTTTAGGAGCATTCCCTCTTGCCAGTATGTCTAGAAAAACATCTCTAGCTGCTTCAAGGGGCTTAAGTGTAAGTTTGAAATATGCAAAAGCCATTTTGTGATGGAGCCAGTTACGTGCTGAGGCAGTTCTTGCTGGGTCTTGTTGGTGAGCCTGTACTTTCAGCACTCTGCCAGCTTCAGCAACAGCTGATCATTACATGTGCTTTCTGCTTTCCAGTCATGGTGCACTGAGGGTGTGAATGCCATCTATAGCAACAGAATGATGCAGCTAAAGCTATAAAGAGAGATAAAACAGTTTAGGAAAAATGGCAGATGCCTGCAGCTTCTCCTTTCAATCTAGTGATTCCTTCTCTGTTTTCTGGTAGAGATACAGTTGGAGGAGTAACTCCTGTTTTCAGTGAAACTTTTTCTTAATTGTTTAAATTCTTAATTTAAACTTGGGGATGTTCTTCAGGTCCCACAGTGTGGACTACAACTTAACTTTTATTCAACATGAAAACTGGATTCATGCTATGAAGGAAATAGTTTGGATAGTACAGAGCTAAAAGCCTTGTCTTCCTCATCTTTAAACACAGGGTTATCTTCTTTAGAAACTGGGCATGAGGGGTCAGCTGGACCTCTTCTGGCATCCTGATACCAGCATTACAAGCAGGGAGGATAAAGTATTGTATTTCAGGATGTGCACTCTCTGAATGAAGCTCACAAATTAGAGAGGAAATCTGAAATAGGCTGCTGCTTCATAATTGTCCAGAAAGAGAAACTGCTTTGTATCCTTGGAGCAGCAGAAAGAATGCATGGTCTACTTTCTAGTTGCTGACTCAGTAATGGAAGCTGGACTTTTTGTTACAGAAAACATGCATAAATTTTAAGATTGCTGGTACAGACTGTCTTCTGCAGCCCAAATAAATAAACCTGTCTTACTATTTTTCCAGGCATATATAATCCTGCAGCACGTAGCTGACAGTGCTTCACGTTCTTGGCTTGTTAAGGACCTGGCTGTCTCTCCTTTTGCTCTGTATGTGTTATCTGAAATAACATGAAACTCACGGGTCACAATACATTAATCAAAGGGCCCCTTGCTGTGGCATATTCTTTCTGGAGATTTCCCATCCCTGGAACTCTGTACAAGCCTGTTTTGGGGTAGCATCATGGTAGCAAGGTGACACTGAAGTATGAGTGTATTCTTTTCCCAATGGTGGAGGACAAGAAAGCTTTGAGTTTGGTTTTCTTTCCCTTTTCTTTTTTTTCCAGAAACCAACTGCCATATATTGTTTGAACAGATGAGTGCCACACTGGAATGAAAACATAGCTTAAGAAAAACACATTTAGCATCTAAGGCCTCTGTGCATCAAAAGATGATGCTTAATGTGTTTTGATGACAAAACAGATTCCTGGGCAGTTGCGATAGAAAATCCCCTGTAAAGCTTTTAAAAGGAGAAACTCACTCATTAACCCCTCTATTAAGATATTCCAGTTTCAGGTTCTGTAAAGGCCATTATATCAAGAATATATGTGTGTATGTATTTTTTCTTCTCACATTTTCATTGCATATGGTGTCTGAGAAGACCTCGTATTTTTTCCCGTGGTATGCAAGGCCTGCATGAAGGGAGGGGATAACTCTTTGCTGTTAATATGAAACATTTAGACTTAGCCTTTCCGCTTAACATAACAATGCAGTATGATTTATGTGACAGTGGGCAGATAGATGATTCTCCATACTGACTCTTTCAGTAGTACTGTGTGAGAACCCAGTGGTCATGTGGCCAAGTACTTCAAATAATGCAGCAACAAAAGTGTTGGGAAAGAGGCTCAGTTCCATCAAGACAGGTGTTAATGAACATCAGGGACGCAGGACCAGGAGCTATAACTGTGGACAGGGAAGAGATGCAGGCTCATTGCTATCCTGAGCACACTCCTTCATCCTCTCTCCACTGCCTTTTTACCTTGCCTATAAACCACGGCAGGCACAAATAGCACAACTAGCATCTCTCCTGCTGAGATACACTCTCCCGACCTTTTAGTAGTGTCCTACTTAGGCATTGCCAGCATTGGGGAGAGAAGGGTCCTGAAAACTGTCATTCCTTTCAAATACTCCAGTGTTGCAGATTAGTCAGTGTTGCAGGTGGTCAATTGGTTAAAATCTGTTTTGATGGATAAACACATTACCTCCGTCTTGAATTAGTAGAACCGAGATTCCAAAGCTCATCCCTGAGATGCAGGTGCTAGTTCAGAAAATTTGCTGCTTTTTTCCCCATGGCTTTTACCCTTGATTTGTACAGTTTAAATTGCTGGTGTTTTCACTGTATTGATTTTTAGGTGAAATGGTTATTTTGCCAAAAACCTTTTGTTTATATACGTGTATATATGTGTGTGTACATACATGTGTATACATACATGTGCACACACCCTTTAAGAATACGCCTTATTGTATTTCCTTCCACAGTGCCTAATTATACAGCTTTTGCCCTGTTACAACATTCTGATAGCACTCACTTCTGGATCTTTCTCTCACCAGTTTCGGACATGAGGCAGGACTTGCGCTTTCCAACAAGACATGATGGCAATATAGTGAAAGCACAACTGTGTTTAGAGTACAATCTCTGCATGTATGCAGTTTGAGCTCTGCTTGCTCCTTCTAGATTTTAGTCAAGTATCTGTGTGTCTAAAACCAATGGCAATGGCTATTGTAGCATTTTAAAACTAGGAAGAAGCTGTCCAATGCAAAACTTAACTAAGAAACAAAACTAAATGAGCTATTATAGACAATTGTTCATCTTCACAGTTACCCTCTTGCAAATATTGTATGGATTTCATTTCTTGAAAGAGCAAATAATGCACTTGATCTGAATATCAGCTGTTTTGAATTGCTCAGCATTTATGCATGCATGTGATTCTGTAGCAGTCTGTTGGCATATAAATGTCATTGTCAAGTGAAACCTCTTTTTGTGGGAGGAGAAGGTAAGAGGAGCTGTTGTGACACTTAAAAAGAGCTTATGTTAAAGACACAACAGATTTGGTTGCATATGTATTTAATAATGTACCGACTGTAGGTATGCTCTGTCTTGCATAGTCTCCAGTCCATATTTCCAGCGCCAGTATTGGGGGTTTATTGGAGTTGTGCACTTGAGAGACCTGGCAGCAAAGACTCTTTCAGTCTGCACCCCACATCTCTTCTTTACCACCTTCAGAGCAATGGTACAGCTTTCTGCCAGGCTGCCCTCCTGCCCTTGGGGCCTAGCTCTGTACCAAAACTGGTAATGAAGGTATGAGGATGTGCTGGTGAATGTGTGTGGAGAGTGGGGGAATGAAGTTCCTGCTCTGAACGCTGCTCTGTTAGTTTGGCTTAGAATATTCTTTAATTTCTGCTTCAGCTTCTACTTTAGCCATCTAACAGTTGTGCGGCAAAGATTTGGCAACTACTGAATTGCCTTGGATTCACCGGTGACAACGTTGTGTCATTTTCGGGCTTTCATCTTACATGCACCAGAATATGTATAACTTCATCATACTTTTTGCACTTAACAGAAAATACAGGTTAGATAGGCTTAGGGTGTGGCAAAATTGCAATGTTTGTACTTTTTTTTGTAAATATGGGGATGATTCTACAGATACAAAGATGCACTTTCAGGTAACAATGAGAACAAGTTTGTAGAATACAATTGTTTAGGAGTTTCTCTGACTGCAGTGTTCCTGATCCCCATCCACGTCTAACACTGTGTTCTCCTTGAAAGCCTGCTTGGGGATAGAGATGGCTTCTCACATCACAGAATGTATTTATAGCTGACTGACTGAAAGTTCATGTATGTTTTTGAGCAAGTTTGCTGCTATTCTAAGTTTTAGGTTTAACTAGACTGCTTCTATAATGCATAAAATAATGTTCAGGTTTTATTTATAATGTCAACACTTACTGATTTGACACTTAGTTGCAGGAGACATCCAGCCCAAAGCCTTCATTCCTTTTGTTATTTAATGGTTTTGTTGTGTTGTTGGGTTTTTTTAGCAGTGTAGGCATTGTATGTGTGGAGTGCAGTGAAATGAATGCAAATTACTGATCTTAACCTGCAGTTAGAGCAGCAGTTTCAATGTTTACAGGACAGTGACTATTGATTGTAAACCCATACACGTCCACTGAAACAGTGCACTCTTCATGTGTTTTGGAAGCATTGTTTCTGCTTACCATGGTAATTAATGGAATAGTTGCCTTCTGGTTTTAGAGTCCTGGTTATGTTGCTTTGGAGAGATTTAAGTGTGGGTTATGGCTTCTCTGCCATGGACTCACAGGACAGAATTTCTACTGATACAAGTGTGTTATATTGAACATGTTTGCTAAAAGAGTGACTTTATTTTTTGTGAAGATAATTTATGAGAAGGTTTTATAGCAGATCACTGCTGAAAAAGTTAAGTCTTGAAATAAATGTGTGTAGATATTAAAGATCTATTCCAAAGCAAAGTATTTTTAATAGGGCACTGTTACTGGTGTAGTTATCCCTCTGAGCTCTCCTGGCAGCCTACCCATTTAGCATGTCACTCTGCACTGGTCAGGTGTGTTATTTAGGGAACAACCTGATTTCAGAAGATACGGCTTCATTTATATTGTATCTCCTATTACCCCTCTGGAAGCAACACCTAACATAAACATCAGCCATACAAGGCAGGGCTTCTCCCCCATACAGATCCCTGCAGGTTGAAGAGCAGAGAGCCTGCCCTTGTGCTTGACTACAGAAAGGTTGTAAGTCTGGTGACTGTCTGGCACTTACAGTCCTCTCTCTCACCGTCACAGTGTGCCACACAAGCTCTTTTGCTTCCTGAAGGCAGGCGGGCCCAAATCAAGAGTGCCCGAGTCAAACTGCTAGCAGCTTGTCTCACCATGGCATCCATTCCTTAGTGCTGCTTATCCTGCCAAATTGGGTAGCAAGAGGTGCTTGAAGTATTACTGAGTATTTATTGTGTCATTTTGGGTGCTTATAAAGCCTTCACTGCTATTTTAAAGCAAAATTTGGGGATCTGTAGCATAGCAATAGCTGTATAACTCTAGCATTCCAAACATGCCCAAAGCCAGTTATCCTTGTGATAGTTTAGTTAGCAATGGTATAGCTAGTAGCAATCAGTATCCTGACGCTACAAGTTCTGAATATTGGAAGAGAACATCTCTGCTTTGAATGCAAAGCATCAGAGTTTGTAATTCACTATAGATTTCAGCGTCTCTCCTACTTATGAATGACTGATGACATCTTAATTCTTCTCAAACTATGACTTAACTATCGCTTAAATAACTGTTTTTCACCTCTGGTTATTTAAATCATCCAACTTATGCAGTTGTATGAATGCTGTTCTATTATCAAGATACTCTTAAGGTGTCTCATAGCATTTCTTGTGAATGTTCCAATACATGACTAATAAATAATCCTGACCCAATAAACTAACGTAAGCTGACAAGTTATTGTCTAGTGCTTATTCTTTGTGCATCTAATTCTCAGAAAAAAAAAAAAAAAAGCCTAAGTACAAGCATTAAAGTGGTTGAAAACGGTTTCCACACTGTGTGCCTCAAACCAGTAATGCGTTATCACACGTTTACTTGTGAACTGGTCTCAAAACCTAGCTTTTAATGATGTAACTTGTTTCTCAGTGTCTGCCTTGCAAATGAGACATGTCACTATATTGTGGTAACTTGTCTACAAATAACATACCTAGTGTAGTAATAGATTTTTTTTAAAAGTAATTTATAAAAGATGGACTTTTCTCTTCTATTTAAACATCTGTTCATCCTTGGGGTTCTATTCTTAGAAAACTTCTGTGTATATTTTGCAATACATGTTTTGTGTTTGACTGTACATTTTGCACCAATATTAAATACTGTATTCTAAGTATTATTTACAAGTTCCAGAGATCTGTAACTAGTATTTGCTGTGAAAAATACAACATCTCTTCTACCCTGGATGCTTGTGGAGTAGTTATGCTTTAAAAATAGTAGAATACACTTCTGCAGAGACAAACATACTTTATCTCAGCTGGGCATTGCTTTTACAGGAATTCTGTAGCCTTGCTGTTTGAGATTGGGTCATGCCCTGTGAAAGGGTGGCTGTGTTCTAACAGTGTGATTTCATATGTTTTCATTTGTAAGATGATCTCTAAGTTTGATCCCTGCAACACTGAAGCACCTCTAGAACCCTTATTTCTGTGGCTAGCACTTACTGTAATTGGTAAAGTCTTCCTGTGATAGCACCACATGCAGCGTGTTAATCATTTTTGGTGTCTTGAGTTACTTTAATGATGATCCAGATTTTCCAAGGTAGTTTTGTATAATTGCTTGCCCTGCTTGCAGTTCTCTAGAAACAGATGACCTGGTGTTTTCAGACTGTGGGTGACAGGCCCACGCATAGCCTTGTGCTTGGCTCAGGTGAGCAGTGGTGGACCTGGCCTGCACAACTCAAGGGCCAGACCTCATGGACCTTGGCTTGGAGGGAGTCAGCTGGAACAAGTGGAAGGGCTGTCCAGTGAGCTGGGCCCAGGTGGAAACTGCCCCACTGTAGGTGGACAGCCCACCCCTCCTTGGAGGGTAAGGTCTGCTTTTCACTGATGGTGGGGGTTCCATCAGCTGGACATCACCACTTGGGATGTCCCTGCTACAGTAACCCTGCCTCTGGCAATGAGCAATTGATTCTCCCCGCTCTGTTGAACAAGTGACTGCAGAACTGAGGAGGCCTTGGTTATGTCCCAGCACCTCTGGAGAAACCTTACTGTTCCTTGCTGGACTGCAAATCAACAAGCTCTGAAGCAGCTACAATTACATTTGAAAACCATACACGGAAAAACTCAGTTCAGGGCTATAGCTCAGGGAAAAGAGGGGAAGCAAACAAAACACTGACCTTCATACAGAGAAGAACAAAAACCTCACAAAATATCCAAATCTGAAATGAATTTTACCCCTGCCCTCCTCTGAGCTGAGACAACAGCAAGAACAGTAGACAACTTCCAGCAGTCCTTCCCTGCCTATACAGGCTTGTTCTTTGCAATCTGGCTATAACCACTTTCTCATCAAGGGGAGCTGGTGTCTGAGAATGGGAAAGATGGGTTTGACCATGATAAATCCCAGCTTAACTTCAATGTGGATTTTGTCGCCAGTTAGACAATGCTCTTTGAAGCACAGCTAAAGAAGAAAAGCCTTTTAGACAAATAATGAAGTCACAGGGTAATTAAATGTAAGGGTTAATGGAACCATTTTGGACATCAAACTGATCATCAGATGACAGTTTTGGGCCCCTAAAACAGATGCTTTCTTGTTGTGAACAACTGGTCGACTGTAGCAGCTGTGATCCCTCCTGCTGGGGCTGAATAGCCACATGCTGGAACATGCAGCAGTGGCGGTGTCAGCACCTTGAAAACAAATCCACGCAGACACAGAGCAGTGCCTATGCAGGTGCCCACATACAGGCAAGCAGCCTTGACACGAATAATACAAGTGGGCCAAACCTGTGCCTCCTCACCCATTAATGGGGCTCAACATTCACTCCTGAATGAGTCGCTGTCTCTCACAACTTCCCCAGACTTCTCTTGTGGCTGGCACCATACTCTCTGGTCTATCCAGAACCTGGCTTTCAGGTTCTGGAAACCAAGAAATCCAGCTTAAAAGTCTTACAGGGAATCACAGAAAAAGAGAGAGGGAGGGGAAAACTGACAACAGCAAAATGGTTATAGAGAGGTCAGAGAGGTAGAACAGCCTCCACGGATCAGGCAGAGTCTGCCCAGACAAGTGCTCTGACCAGAAGCCTGCTGACTAAATGCAGTGCCCTTGTAATCGGGGGCAGGGTCGGGAGCAGGGTAGGCATCAGAAAACGCACACAGTGAAATTGCACACAGAAGACACCTCACTCCACACTGGAAAATGAGGTAGGGACAAGCTCTGTCACCTTCAGGGCTTCCCTTAGCCAATCTGTGCTGTTAATCAGTGATCATTCACCACAATCAGCCACTCTCACAGGCAAGTGCTGGCACCCCTGCTGGAGCAGTGCCCCCAAGTCTGAGCCAGATAACTATGAGGCTGCTGTCAGCCCAGCATTTCTGGGGATGCTGCTCACAACTCCACTCATTTGCGCACTGTTTTGAGGTCAGCACCTCCTGGCTCAAAGAAGCTTTCCCTCCTGCAATTCCCAAAGCACAAGCAGCTCAGAAGTCACAAAACATTCCCGACAGCAATGACATGTGGATCTTGCCCATCCTGCTTCAAACTGGCCAAGTTGAAACAAACTAATCCAGTCACACGGTCACTACACAACCTTACATCGAAGGTCCTGCTCCCATATCTTTCTGTCGCAACAGGAATGGCTTGGTGTCCTCTGATGCAGCAGCCTCCCCTACACAACATGGAGCAGAGCTGATAGCAAGTCTTCTATGACTCTCAGTCTCATAAGCCACAGTCCCCACAGCCAAACCCCAACATCTCTGGTCCAGAAAAAACTTATGGAGGCTGAAGAGGCCATATGACAGAGTCTCAGCATGTCTCCAACAAAGGTGTGGAAATGGTACTCATCTGGGACATGCCAGAATTGAAGAGACTCCATCAGAACTGCTACAGGAAAGGAGACTGCTTCAGTTGACTGGGTGACACATTTTTCTTCTACACTCTCCCACTTCAGCTTCCCAGTCTTTGGCCCCTGCTGGTACCTCCGTCCTAACTCCTCATCAGCCATTTCCTTTACAGGACTTGTTGTTGCTCCTGCATTACTGCTCTGTACAATGACTTGTAATATTTGCTCTTCACCAGAAACATTTTATACCTTTTTCAGGCTTCTTTGGGTTGCAAGTGAACATTGTGAGGATTTTTTTCAGTCTTTTGAAGTTTTTAACTGTGATGTGTCAGCAGTTCTGGTCATAAACTTTAACCTGCATCCTGCTAAAGCCTGTCCAAGGTCTCAATTATATCTGCCTGTTAGGGGGAGCTGCCTGAGTTTCTGTTAATTATAAATATCCTTCCAGGTGTCTGCCAAGTTTTATGAGTGCTGGCACAAAAATAAAGCAGTGTCAATAAAGTACCATGCTACTAAAACAGGGACTTTGGTTCTAGCAATTCTTTTTTAATACAAACACGAACATTTGCTGCTGGGCACTGACCGCTTCATGATTTTCCTGGCTTGTTAGCTCACTCTTAAACTGGAGGTTGCTGCCCTCTTGCTTTCTGACTGAGGATAGCAAAACCCTCCCCTGACTTTGGAAAGGCTTTCAGGAACTGCCCAGACACTGGATGTGCTATTGCTCTGGTTTAAAAACTATTTTAAGAGAAACAGTGGACTGTAGTTATGTAAATATGTTTATGCTTTATCTGTTTGGTTCACAGATTTTAAAAGTTTGTTCCATCTTTCTTAAAGTAATCCTCCTCTGAAATTATAATCAGTTTGGGGAAGAAAACAAATGGCAGTATGGTGGGGTACTGACATCACAGGTTCCTAATACTGCTCTCCCAGTGTTGCTGAGGAGTGTGTCGCCAGCAGGTCTTGCTGGGTCTCGTTGGGCAGTGAGGTGGTCCAGCCCATGGAGCAGCAGGCAGCACTGCTGGGAGGAGCGGCAGAAAGGTGCAGGGTGCTGCTCTGCAGGTGCCATTCCCCTCTGGAAGGGGGCACATCCTGGGGAAGCATTGGCAAACTGTGCCCTGGGGGCGGCCCACTGCCCTTCCAGGGCACAGTCCCCTGTAAGGGGAAGGTCGGCATGGGGAGTTTGGCCCTCTGAAAGTTGCTTGCAAAGGGACACAGGGCAGCCCAAGGCATGGCCCGGCAGCCAGCCTCAGTGGTGCTTGGCTTGAGGTGAGCTGCAGTATGCTGGTTTCTACTGGGGTAGAGTTAATTTTCTTCACAGTGGCTAGAATGGGGCTGTGGTTTGGGTTTGTGCTGCACACAGGATTGATGATATAGAGATGTTTTAGTTATTGCTGAGCAGGGCTTACACAGAGCCAAGGCCTTTTCTGCTTTTCATACTGCCAAGCTGGTGAGGAAGCTGGGAGTACATGGGAGGCTGAGAGGAGAAACAGCCAGGGCAGGTGACTGAAACTGACCAAATGGATATTCCAGACCATTTGACATCCTGCTCAGTATTTACAGCTGGGTGCAAGAAGGAGGAAGGAGGGGACATTTGGAGTGATGGCATTTGTGTCCCCAGGTCACTGTGAGGCGTGAGGGGGCCCCTGGAGATGGCTGAAGACCTGCCTGCCCATGGTTAAATAGTGAATGAATTCTTTGGGGGGTTTTTGCTTATGTGCATGGCTTTTGCTTTCCATATTATACTGTCTTTATCTCAAACCAAGAGATTTTTAGCTTTTACCTTTCCGATTCTCTCCCCAGTCCCACTGGTGGGGCAGTGAGTGAGGGGCTGTGTGTGGTTCTTGGTTGCCAGATGGGGTTAAAGCAAGACATGAGGGAACAATGTTTTGCACAGCCAGAGGGGAAGTCATGACATTTGACAGCATGGGGGCCAAGCCACAGCATTCAGCAATGGAGAACAAAGCCCAGCATTGCTCCGGGGCCAGCTCCAGTGATGCTGAGAGTTGGGCAGCCTTGATGGCAAAGGTCTGCCTGCCCTCCGGAAACAGTGTCACAACTTTCCTATCAAGTAAGAGCCCGAAATTCATGGTCCAACATGGCTAAAGGCCAGGCCCCACAGAACTCTGCATGGGGGCACGGTGGTGGACAGAGGTGGCACAACCCCAGCCAGACACCAGGTGTCTTGTCTTGGATGAAGGTGGAGAGAAAATGCACCTGGGAGCATGAGCACAGAGAATTTGGTGGGGCAAGGTCTGCATGGACTGAGGACTAGGTCCCACAGTGCTTGGCTCAAGGGGGAACTGAGGTGGAAGCATCTGCAAAACTAATCTCTCCTGCGCAGCTGGATGGCTTAGTCCTTCTGTCCTCTATGCAACAGTATCCTTGACAAAACAGAGCACAGGGCTGGTGACACGTTTCTCCACTGCAGCTCCACCCAGCTTGCGCAGGACCAGAACCTGGGTTAGCTCAGTCCTCTCTCATGATGTCAGATCTGTGGTGCACACAGAGAGGCCCATCTCGAGTCTCCCTACTCCTGCTGGGGCACTGGCCTCACTCCTTCACCCGCTGCATTCAGCACATCTTTCTTCCCCCGCCCCTACCTCCAAGCTTCCACTCCTCACACAGCTGCTGCCAGCTCCTCTGGCTTCCTCCCTGTTCCTGACAGCTATGTCCTCATGCCCACCTCAGCTTCACAACCTCTGGCTCTGCTGCCATCACCACCCACCTCCCAACTGCTCCAAATTTCTGCCTGGGCAAGTCCAAACAGCTGCTGCTACAGCCACAGTCCACACATAAGAAGTGTCTCCTGCCCCTGGGAAGAGCCCTGGCCCAGAGCTAAGCCCCAGCAGATCCACGCTGCAGCCCCAAGGCTGCCTCCTCCTCCTAGGGCACCTGCCCACTCCATCAGCACCAGCTGAGGAACTGTCCAAAAGGCACACCCAGCAGAGCACTGCCATAGCAAAGGGCCCTTTGGGGAGAAGCAGCAGGAAGGTTATGTGGCAGTGCTATCAGCTGTCAGCAAAACACTGTGCCCTCAGGCACAAAATCTGGGGCAGCTGCTGCTCTCATGACTGCTCCAAGCACATCCTCCTCTCCCCCTCTGGCACCCACAGACCCCAAAGCACATGGAACTCATGCAGGTTGACTGGGGCAGGACGTGCCTGCTTTCTGTGGATCTCCCAGAAGGAGCAGGCACCGCGGCAGGATTAAGCTGTTGCGCTGCTCTGTGCCACTTCGCAGCTACGCTGCCACTGCCATTTCCATTCAGCGCCAGGCTGACTTCCAACCCGGCCCGGCTTGGAGTCCTCCCCCTGCAGAGGATTACCTCCACAATCACAGCTCCGGCAGACTTAGCACAGCCACAAAGAGCAACAGCAAACACTTTCTCACCACCATCAGCTGACGGCCCAGGGCAGCCGAAAACAACACAGAAAGAAATGATGGGGCAGCAGCTGACTAAGCCGCCCGGATTAGAGAGGCTCAAACGGGGCTGAAAACCAGCAGGTACCGCTAACCCAGCAGAACTGCAGCTCCAGCCCTCATCTCAATTCACCCAAACATGGTCAGGTGGCTCCTGGCTCTGAGCATGCTGAGAAAGGACACAAACACTGACGCTGCAACACAGAAGTCAGGCAAGAGGGAAAGAGCAGCCACCTGCAGACAACCATCACCCTCAACATGCACATCACCTGTCAGGGTAGCTGTGGCAGCATACAGAAAGGTAAAGGGTCATCTGTCCTGGAGTACATACCCACAGACCAGTTGTGGGTCTCTGTGCTACAGCATCCCAGGGATTCACAAACCACAATCTCCACCACCATAATGCAGCATGCAGAGACCTGTCTCCCTATACAGTGGCAGAACAGCCATGCACCTGGGAGATGCCACAACAGGTTACGTCTCAGGTAAGCCACAGGTGAAAGACACAGGCTTCACTCTGCAGAGCTGCACACTTGATACTCTGCAAACCTCAGCTCCGCCTATAAGGTGGTGGTACAGCCTGAAAAACGGCCCCTCATGGGGTCAGCACTGCTATCTTGCTAGCCATAGCCTCCAACAAACACCAGAGATGACAATTTTGCACAGGAGCAGGGCAAGAGAAACTCAGGGACTTGACCAGCACCTCTGAAATTCAGCAAACAGCAGCTCCAAAAAGCATTTTTTCTCACAACCAAGACAGGGCAACCAAAGCAGAAGAACAACAAAAGCAAGAGATTGCTAAGCCAACAGCTTGTTCCAGGGATCTTCTCAAGTCTCCCAGGGTGACCCAAACAGCCCAGGAAAAAATGGGCGATGCATGACAACACTAGAAACCAGGCAACTCCTCCAGCTGTGCTCTCCAGCTCATCCTTCCCCCTCCTCTTCCTCCTCCTCTGCTGCACACCCAGCCCCTTTGCTGGGCTGGCTCAACACAGAGCCACTGCAGGGAGGGCCTCTCCTTCAGCGAGGCCCTCCCTGTCCTAGGACAGCTCTCCTACCCCAGGAGCTCTTGCTTAGAAATCAGACAGCGTACCTGCTGCACAGTCAGCACTGATAAAAACAGCAATCCAGCAATGTCAGAGCTTGGACAGGCAGTTTTGTCTGTGCTTGAACTCAAACAGGCACACAGCACATATGCAATATGACTGCAAGGAGGCAAAGAATCCCTTCTTCCTATCTCCATGTTTCAAAGGGATACACAAAACATTCAGAAGCAGTCCCAGCTGTGTCCAGCCCATGCCAATGCACAGTAACACCCATCAGGTCTGTTCAGTGTGTGCCCAGGACACAGTCCTTTAGTATGCATTTCCATGGATGGATTGGAATAGGCCTTGAGAAATCTGAGATTGTCATTTGCCTAAAAATCCCCTCAGACAGGAAGAGGATGGGGATGTGAACCTGAAGCTCATCCTCCAAAAAAGGATGTGGCTTGGTGTGACCTTGTCCTGTGTAGATCACAGTAGTCTGCCATGCAGCCCTTTTGCCTTGCTCAGGAGTTCTGCATCTATCCAACCCGACACAGTCACATGCACCACAAGATTCCCATAAAAATGCAAAGAATCATCCCTGTTATTCAAAACTAAAGGTCCCACCAGCCCTTTTATCGCCACCACTCACCTCCTCTGAGCGCCAAAATAATCATGGTCTGAGCTGAAAAGCTCTGCAATATCCCAATGCTCAAAATGATCCATTTGCCTTTTCCTCTGGAGTTCTGGTCCTCAGGGGCCTTGTAGTAGCTGTTGTCCAACAGGACAAACTTCATTGCATGCTGAGTCTCCTGTGTTTTATCTTCAGACATGACCTAAGAATAAAGAATGACATGCAGACTTTTGGAGGATCCCCTTCATGTCTTTTCCTCATTATGCCCCAGACACATGATCCTCTGAC